>VZTG01002328.1:237166-465986 GCA_013397845.1 Melanocharis versteri | reverse complement strand
CCCCCCCCTCTCAATTTTACACTTCTAAGCTCACTGTATTGTAAATATGATTTTCAAAAGTGATGTGTAATTTTGGCCAACTTTATCTCTGGCAGCCCAAAATGAGGAGTCACAAATGTTCACAGAGTGCTGAACGTATGTGCTGTGGTGGCAGAGCTGGGAATGGCCAATTACACTTGGACATCCTGCACATCATGGCCTTTTAATTTTTCCTGCTAGAACTAGATAGAAAATTAGAAGACTGGACTGTCGGATTTCTTGATGTGGCACAATATTGCAGCTTCCCCAAAGGGTTTGTCAGGAGTTTCTGCTCCGTTGCTCAGGTTTTTTAAGCTTGAGAGCGAGTTTCTCAGAGAAGTCAAGGTTTTGTAGCTTTATGTAAACCTAAGCAGAAAAAGATGCTCTGATTTTGAAGAGGAGAGAAATATTTTTTCAGGTCTGATTTCATAAAACACAAAGATGCTAAAAGGCACACTTTTGCAATGGATGTAAAAATCATTTTTCTGCAGGTGAAACAACAGAAAAGACAATTCTCTACAGCCTAGGGAATCCAGCTCGATGTTTCAGTGCGTTGGCATTGTGAGTACTTGACTTACGTAGACATCCTCTTCACTGTGTCATAACTTTTATTTGCCACATTTCCTTCCAAAATACAAATAATATTTCCAAGTCTCAGTACTCACAGCTGACATCTGCCCCAAGAAGAAGCAGTCCCCTTTCCCATCACCAATTCAGTTGTGTCACTGGTAGCCACAGGAGAAACTGGCAGAGAAGAGGAACTACCTGCACCTGCCTGATCCCTACCCTTGTGCCATTGAGCTGCCTCTGCTCGATTGCTGCATGACCCAGCACTAAAGAATGAGATGAAATTTGTCAGGATCCAAATGCTAGATCCATTTTCAGGCATTTCAGTGGTGAAGAATGACAGGCCAGTATCATGGAGGGCTGGATAGCAGGCTGGGTAGAAAAACAGGACTCTTGCCTGAGCTTAGGATAGCATTTCACTTCCCCAGCTTGTCCAAGTTTTTCCCTGGAGTCCAGTGACTTGGACTTTACAGAAAGATGTATATTTGTCTCGAAACTGAAATTGAAATATATAGCTCAAATGACAGTTTTTATTTCATAGAAAGTACTAAAATATAATTAATATATTCATAAGCTATCTGAAAATTTAAACAGACATTTTAATTTATCCTGGAATCCAGCCAGGTATCTTGGCCTCATCCAGTGACTAACAGAATTGGAAGACCTAGAACTGCTTTAGTATTATTTCCAGTAGACTATTTTTTTCATACAAAGCCTGATATTGCTTCCTCAGACATTTTCAATAACTTAGCCAAATCAGTATTGGGTGCACAAAGACTGAAAATTTCACTTGACAGTAAAGTTCTAGTGCACAGTAAAGTAGTTATTAAAGAGATGCCTTAAAAAATAAATTTTACTTAGACTGGCATTGCAAAATTTAAAAGCAAAATGCCCACGTGCTTTCTCCTGGGGCTTATTGGACTCCATTAAAGTCAAAAGAAAGTAATCCATTTGCTGTGGTGGACCTTGAGGGAAGGCCTTTATGATTATAAACTGCCTGTAATCAAAGCAAATGCCGGTATAATAAATGTTCATGTCCAGAGCATTGGTGTAAGTATGACTTATTGATATGTGCACCAGGTAAAGTTTCTCCGTCAGTCCTGTAAGACTGTCTTTTGGTTGTTTTTTTTTGTTTGTTTGTTTGTTTGTTTGTTTTGCTTAGCTGTAGATTTTTGAAGATGGTTTTGTAAGCACAGCTGTTATCAAGTCTGTCTTTTAGGATCATTTGCCTCATGTGAAATTGCTTTGGAAGGCTCCCCTTGTTTTACTAATACCCTAGAAACACTTTTGCACGTTTCCCCAAACGAAACAAATCCACCAGTCAACCTGAAAAACAGACTTGGAGTTCTGTATGTTAAGAAATAGAGGGTGAAAGAAGACACAAATTAGTTAGCCTTATCTGAGTATATATTTTGTTGTAATGAATGAAGAATATGCTCTTTTTAATTAGTTCTGGGTTAATTAATATATTTTGTAGGAACCATTTGAAATATCCAATGTGAATTAGCTGACACGCTCTTTGCACATTGCAAATTTCAAGAGAACAGTGTGTGCTGAGGAAGAACAATTAACAGTTGGTTTTACTTTTTTTTCCCTTTTTTTCTATTTTTTTTTAAGAAAGTAGATTAGAGAGAGCTGCACAAAGTTTCAAAGCACAGCTGCACTCTGGAAAATTGCTATAGAACCAATATGATAATGAACCGCGTTTATTGCGTCCCAGAGGGTACCATTCCCAATGCCCTCGGCTTACAGTGAGAAGATGAATCTCCCATTTGCTAATGCCACAGGTCAAATCCAGAAGTCAAACTGGGTTTTGCCTGGCTCTGCAGCATGTGAAATAACAATTGTTAAGCTAACATTTGATTAAAGAGGCAGGTGAGCCAGCATGGGAAGAACAACAGAGGCGGCTGCCACTGTTGAGGCAGTTTTATACACAGAATGGCACCTGCAGGAAAATACAGTGATTCTCATTTGTTAGAATAAACATTAGCTTGTTAATAATACAGAACTCAGAGAATAGACAGCAAAATATCTGTCCCCTCAAGTGGAACAAATTACTCAGGGGACAGTTTCTGCCCTTGAGAATCAATGGGAATTGATTTAAAGGAACTACAGTCCTGTTAAAGAAGAACTGCAGTGGAATGGCAGATCCTTGCTTGCTAATCCAACATGATCCCTATTAGGGATTGTTCTGCGAGTCAGAAATTACCTCAAAAAAAAAGATACTGGTTTTTAGGTTGCTATGGGCATATACCAAGGCTGTGGAATGATGAAGTAAAATCAGCTGAACTGAAGTAAAATAAAGATATGACAACTGTCTTTAATAAAATTCCTGCTTTGCAATTGGGAAAATTACTTCAGTGTTTGCATTTTTAACTCGGTTTTCCACCTTAACTATAGAAGTTATCCCATAGCCAGGTGTAACACAAGGGAATTTTTGAGTTTTGTACTATGACATGAGAAAAGAAAGTTTCTTAGATAACCTGAGCATTGCCTTTCCTCATTGGTGAGGTTTGCATATGAGAATCATAAGCATAAGAGAAAAATGGAAGCAAGGAAAAACATCAGAACAGTATCTAGTAAACTTTGCCAACCTTTCTGAGTAAATCTTTGAGGAAAACAGACCTATCATGATATGCTACACTTACAGATCATGCATGAGGTTATGGATAACTCCACAGTGTTTTCTACTGAAGTCAGGATGAGGCTGTTTCTGCTACTAAACAAGCAAGAATTGGTGATAACATCTAATATAGCTGGAAGTCTTTCAGCAGTAATTTCCGTGAAGAGCTGAGTGGCAGAATACCTGAGCATGAACAAAAGCTATGAAGGCCCACCTACTATAAAGCTTCACAGCTCTTTCCTAATTTTAAGGCTTCTACCACATCTACTGATCTCCATCTTCTCTATTTTTTTCCTGCTCTGTGCCTTCGCACGGTGCCATGCATGTGTTCCTCAGCTGTGCAAGAAGAAGCAGATGTGAGGACTGTTAACAATAAAGGAACATGCACCTGCAAATCCACTGTTTGCCCATGGATGTACTGGGTGAGAAATTGAGAGCATGAGAAAATGCACAACCAGTTGAACAACACCAAGCCTGTAATACTTCATATACAGAAAAGACCATCTTCTGAGCCTATTTTAAACCTTATATTTTTTGTGGAAGCCATCTGAGATTTATCCTCCATAAAGAAGGCAGTAAGGTTCTCTGACCCACAATCTATTATAAAGATCTATCATTTCTAAATTTAACAATTTCTGGCGTAAGTGCCATACAAAATACTTCTCTCCTAGGCCTTAGTTTGAGACACTTCTGTATCTTAGCTCTAATAAACAACTCCTGTCAATAGCAACAAAGTTATATCTAAGAAGTATCTTTCACTGTCTGCCTGTGTGTTTCAGTTAATTTGTAACACGTCAAGAATTTTCTCAGTCAACCTCTTTCCCAGAGGAGAGAGCAGTTGCACCGTAAATAGTGTATTGGCATCAAGGCTTGCTGGTTTGAGTTTGGGGTTTTTTTGCTGTTAAAAGACTCTGCTCCTCCTTTTATCCACTGAAACAGCAGGGGCAGCTTTTCCACAGTGTTCCACAAACATCTCTTAATCTTGACCAGAGGAATCATCGTTTTGCTTTTGTGTCTTTTTGATCTCTGGCTCCTCGCTAAGGTCACTAGAGGAGATGCTTCCACAATAAAACATGTGTACAGATTACAAACGTGTGCCCTGTGCAGCCTGACTGGAGGGGGCTGTGACATAATCCCACCTGAAAATTCTGTATCAGGAGGGTCCGAAGCCAGAGCTCTTGCTGAGTCCCACGTTGCTGTAATTGTGTTCCTACAAGTACCAGAGTTAAGTTAAATGTTAAACCACCCACTCATTCTTGCTGATTTTTATAAAACTGTGAGTGTACTAACCTACACTCTTTCTGATGATGAAAATATTTAAGTGCTTTGCTAATCACAAGCCTTCCATTATTCAGATATCTCTGTAAACAGCATTTTTTTTTACCTTCTGTTTCATGTCAAAGTAGCTAAAATCCACCTGTGTGTTAAAAGCAATGAAAACCAATATTTTCTTCATTCATCCACCCAGTTCTTAGAGCTGTTGCTAAATGCAGTATGTTTTTTGTTACAGTAATTTCTCCAGGATGAACAGTTGCACTATCAGTACAGTCATCTCAAAAATGAAATGGTACTGATGCTGGATAGAATGACTTTTTGGCTGATAAGATGAAAAAATGGCCAGAAGGAAATTTGGCCAGTTTCACATTGATGGTAACTAAAGCTGTCTCAACCCTAGCAATCCTCTTTAAAATACAACTCCTTGCATGTATGGAACAAATCAAATAGATAAATGCTTCACAAGATGAATGATGAAAGCTTAGCTAGGATGAATTTACTGATGTTGCATTTCTTCTAGATCTCTCTTTCCAGTGTGGGCATCTCACTGAACACAGCTAACAATGGCTTTTTCTTTTTTCCCTCCTGAACTGATTAATGTTTGCTCACAGGACCTTGATTACTGTATTACAAGCCACAGATTTGCAAGATTAAAAATGTCTGTTGAATTAATTAGCTGCAAATCAGCCTAGGAACAGCTCGACAAGTTCCAAGCAGTTCCAATAAAATAAAAAAAGAGAAATCGATAGCAACCACAAATACATGACAATATGTTGGCACTTTGTGACTATAAATAGTGGCAGCTGCCCTCTCTGCTGACAAAGGAAGATTTTTCATTGTCCATACAGTGCTATCTAAAGGCTAAATCCTGCCCAGATTGGTGTGGCAATCTCACCAAAAGCTGAAGTGTTCTCAGTGAAATATGTGCCGTGGGACAGCCCAATAACCCAGGGAGAGCTGGAGCTGGAAACAAGCTGCCTACTTTGCCTTCACTTTCAGCCAGAGTGAACACCACAGTGCTGGTGCCAGGAGCGATCACAGCACACATGGATGCCGGCTGACAGGAGGACGATGTGTGTCCCAAAGTGGAGATCCAGGGCATAACGTCAAAAGTCATTAGCGACTACTCTTGAACTTCTCCTCTGTCATGACAATTTTAGATCTCTCTGTCCATCAATCAGATCTCCTTGGAAACCTACTAGTTTTTTCAAACTTTGTCCTTAATGCTGAATGGTGACACTGGGCAGGAACTCTAGACATACATCTGGACTTCAGAGAAGCAAGTGCCTTCACTGGCTGGTAGTATCTTCCTCAGCCTCATAATATTTAAAATTAATTCTCATCAAATATTGTCTAAGAACCAGTCTGGGATTGACACGTAATAATGCAGAACATATTGAAAAAAGCATCAGTAGTTAGAATTTCAGAAATAGTTACTGAATATGTATGGTACACTTAAATTGACAGGAGTATCATTTTCAAATACATGCATTTGTAATTTATACTCAGTACGTAATCTGTGCAAAAGCAAGTCTTTCCTTCCAACAGCTTGCACCAGGAAACTGCGTATGTGTTGGATAACAAACCCCCTTAGTGTTCTTCAGTAAAAATGCAAGTAAACCGTCCTAATATTGCAGGTTACTTCCTTCATAAACTACTGACAATGATAACTGATAGTGAAACAAATACAACCAACATTACATTACACGAAAAAAAGTTTAATTGATCTCTTTGCCATATTTCTGTATGATTGTTTTATTTTTCTTGATTAAGTAAATGTGATAAGTATTTTTTATTTTACACAATTATCCCTGCTCTATTCTTTTACCAAAATATTTAAGATATGAAATATAGCATTAGACATATTTTCTTCATAACTTTTTGTTAAAGTGCTGGCACACTAAATTGCAAGGCTGTTTCCAATAATGACTAGAATGTATTTTCCAACAATATGATTTTCTTTTTTGCATTTATCACTTGGTTATTCTTGATGACAATGTTCCTGATCCTTTTTTTGTTTTAGGCTTAAGATTTAAATGAATTGTAAGATTGAATCCTAATAGAATCTCAGGACTCACTGTCGTGTGTATACACAAACACACACACACACACACATATATATATACACACACACGTATATATATATATATATAAATGCATTTGAAACTGTGAATTTGCTCCCAAGCATGAGATAAGATCCTACTATTTTGATTATGATAAAACCAAACACTTTCACAGAGAGTATTCATTATAGCATGCTGTAGACACTGAATGTCTTGTATTCACCATAATGTGGGCAATTTGCACACAACTGTGGTTCAAATGTACCATCCAGAGAAACCATGTCTGCTCCACATGCTTTGCTAGATAGCACAGAGCCTTTTTGCCCTTTGCTCAGCCCAAACTGATCTTTGTTTGGCAAAGGAACTGGGATCTCAAAGTGTATGAAACTTGGGCTCAGGAAACTACAAATAAGCTACAAGTGTAGCTCTGGTGTCTGTGCAAAGTCTGCCTGAGCTCCAAAGAAAAACCAGGTGCACATGGCCAGAGCAGCACACAGTGCATTAATAGACCTGATTCAAGGCAGCATGTAGAGATTCAGGCTTTGTCACAGTGCTAACCATGTTCATACAGCTTTTGATCAGGTCGGAAGGTGAGTAAAGTGGTTTTGCTTCTGCTGCAGATATTTACTGCAGACATTACTCTGGCTGGGCGTAGGCAGTGGCACTGAATGTGCTCAACAATTTCAGGGTCCTCAACACTAAAGGGAGTGAACATGTCAAAACACTAGAAGTATGTCTACACTGCACACATCTACATTTGTATGTCCACATTTACATTTTCCACAAAGAGGAAGAACAGTTCAGAATATGAGGCAGGGATCATTTCCCTTCTCCTCACCAGCACGCAGCCCTATATCCTTCCCCTGAGAGATAGTAGCTAAAGAGATAAATCACTGCTAGCCAAAGAGATCACTGCTAGCCAAAGAGATCACTGCATCTGGCTCTCCCCTTGGTCTCTGCTTACCACCAATTGACTGCTGGAAAAGCCCTCATGAGTATTTCTGTGCAAAGCTCCATCTGATAGCACCACAGAGGACCCAGCTCCTTTAGGTGAGATGGGCAGGAGAATACCTGCTCGGAGGATCCTGGCAGGCTTAGGTGGGAGATAGGAGCTGAGCTAACTTTGTGTTGTGAAGACCAAGTTGTATCTGACCAAGTACTGGAGGCAAATTTTAGGTCCTTGCACATTTGGCATTAAAAATGTTCAGGAGCTCCTAGTTAGAGCAGTTTGGAGGAACACAGTACAAGTCTGAGACCCCCGACGTGCCTGAGCCGACCTCTGCGCCTGTGCTGCAATGTGACAGATACCTGGTTCCTCCCCAAGTGTTGTGGCTTTCATCCAGCCCATGCACATGGTTTTCCTCTCTTTTGTGGGCTCTTTGGTGCATGAGGTGGGGAAGAGAGCGCTGGAATATGACCAGGCCTTGCCCTGAGCAGAGTTGTAGCACACAAGTACAGCCTTGGCACTGTGTTCTGTCTCTGCAGGCTCTTCTAGACATTCAACTAGCAGCTTTTTTACCTCGAGGAAATCACTAATCTGTGAAATTCTGTTTTGCAGTACCGTTACACACTAGGTGGCTGAGTGGACACACCTATTTCATGCTAAAAACGCTTTAGTGAGGTTTAGTTCAGTGCAAGAAACTACCCCAAGCTCAACACTTTGTTAAAAGGATGTGGACTTTCCTATAGCAGAACAGATCTTGTGTAGAAAAGCTGCTTGCATTCCTAGAGCTGCAGCATGCCAGAAGCAATTGCTTCCAAAGTTATCTGAAATAATAGGCTGAAACCTACAGATAGAGAAAACATTAGTACTCACAGCAGTCGTATCTTTCTTTCTATGAATGGAGCATTTAGTTACATGGACAAATCTGTTACATTTTTAAATTTATCCCGACCATTCTTTGAAATGAGATTTTTGGTTACACTTTGAAGTTTCTTGGCTGATTTTATTTTATGCTGCCTTGCATGCAGAAGTTGAGATTTGATTTTTCTATTAGTTGGTCACTTATATCACAATTTCTTGTAAATCTCTACCAACAAATATAGCAACTATATGTATAAGCCTGTTGTACACAATCTTCTCTTTGACTTCTCTGGGTCAAGCAAATCACCCCATAAGTGTGCTGAAGAGGACTTTTTGCCCTGCCTCTTGCATATCTGTTCTCTTTGCCCTAGGATTCAGAGTAGGCACACGGTTTACTAACGGGTATATAAGATCCTCTGCGTAAGAATGAAATGCTAAGCATTTAGAGCAAAATGTAAGTACAGGAGCCAAGCTTACACAGGTAGAAAAAGTTCCTTTTAATGAATGTGCTGGTTAGGAATTGACTTTTGTAAGAATCACTGGAAATTACTGGTTTCAGAGACATTTTTCAAAATCTTCTTAAAAGGATCACAAAATAGCAACTCTGTCAAAGTGGGTATATTCTTGAATGCTTGCACTGAAAAGGAAAGAATAAGAAATCTTTCTTTCATGCTGAGTCAGCACTAAGTTTAGCGTATGTGTTTCAGGTTGAGCCAAGTGATGTGCAGGCTTTTTAGCATTAAGCAAATCTCCAGCTGAGTTCAGTTTGGAATGAAGAGGTGGAGACTTCCACTATCACGGTCTGAATTCATGTAGTTCACTCTAGGCCAGGGCCTCATTTTGACCTATTCATACAAGTGAAGAAATCTCACCAAAGTCCTGCACTGAGGTCACTGAGGTAAAACAAATGGTGCCAGGGGATCCCTCGTGTTAAAACAGCTTTGTAAATGATCTCTTCATCAGTGACACCATTCCCCTAACTTTGCATGAACGAGGCTTTTTAATGTCATCTCTGTCTCTCCTGTAATGAAGTCTGCTCATACCAGATGTGAGAAATCGTCTCAGAAGCAGATCACTCAGCAATTTGCAGCCAAGTGAAAATGATGGCAGAATTTGTTTTAAAAAATCTCTACATGTGAACTGCAGTAATCTGTTGTGTCTTTTTTTATTATTTTATTCCCAGATTTAAAAGAATCTGTTCTCATTTTGCAATTTATCACTTTTATCAGAATAAGGAAGAATGGATTCAATGCTGTAATGGAAAGACATAGTTCAATAAACCATCAAGGGAGGATTTGATAACTTAGTGTTTCTGGTACACAAATGGCTGTTTGCCACTTACTCCATTTGGCTTTCTGCTGAGAGCATGGGTTTCATGTGAGCTAGTCTAATTGCTACAATTAGCAAAATTAAATGGCTTATCATGTATTTAGACAATTCTTCCCATGTCCTGCATTGTTATACTGCAGAATTAGCGATTGCGGTGTTGGGCTCGCAGATTCATGGACATGTGTTATGATTATTTTCATCACACACATCTTGTAGGGGCTTAACTTAAATAGGCTTGCTTTGATGGATGCACAGAGGCATTTTACCCTGCTTCCCACCCTGCACAGGAGTAAGAGAGGCAGCAGCAGGACCCCAGGAATCTGCTGAAGTCTTTTCCTTGGCATTGTGCAGGCAGTGCAGGGGGTGCAGAGCAAACCACAGCATCTCAGCCACTCTGGATTGCACAACTTCAGGCAGGGAGCAGAGAAGGGGCAGTGGCTTTGGAAGCTGAATCACTGGCAGAGCCAACTAAAACTCAGTACAGTGCCACTTTTAAGGCTCCTTTGGAGTGATACGATCAAATCGCAAACACTTCAAAATCGTTTAATTTGTGTTCTAAAACACCCAACAGTCTAGTTGTGAATATTTACTGGCCAATAAAAAGTAAATGAACATATTGCATGACTGGGAGTCCCTTTCCAAATAAAGCATCGCTTCTACTTTTAGTACCACTTATGAATTGCTCTTTCATGGAGATAATGATGTATTGGCAAGACCATTGTATGTTTTAAACTAATACAGATTTAATAAATATACACCACATATTAAAAATTAAATCTCCAATAAAATTGTAATTTTCCTCCTCTGCTTAAAAGTTTACAAAATCAGGCAGATGAGGCCTAGCATTAAATTTTGGAAGGAAAATTTTCTCCAATTTTATAAAAATTAATTAATAGAAAATTTGTTGATTTGACAATGAAAATATTGTATATATGCCACCAAATCCATATAACCCAAGCAAAGAAACATTGTTCTGTCATAAGAAGCATATTTAAATTGACATAAACAAAGTTGGAAATTAGTTTTTTTCATTATTAAATATGCATGGAAAGAAAGTATTGCACGTATTTCTAAAGAAATTTTTTAAGAAAAATTATCCTATTACAGAAGAAATAGTTTTAAAAGAAATAAAAAGTTTTCTCTTACATTTTCTTACATGTTTTCTGAATGAACATGGGTATACATTACCTTTTCTTTATTTAATTAGTGATAGTAGTTGAATTGTCATTTCTGCAACAGAAAAATCCACAACTCTCAAAATTTTAGGACCAAGTCTTTAACCAGATAAATTACCACTATGTCTGCTGGTAAGTTTGTTTGGTTCATTAGAACAATGCTCTCATAAGTCTTACTTCTAACAAATAGATGTGATTGCTTTTCTTTACTGGAATATAAGTATGAAAATATGAACTTTTTTATTTTCCTGTATTCTGATATGAAATTTAAAAGGCCTGATATTTTCATTATTTCAAAAGCAAAAGTTTGGTTTTTTTACAAGTATTTTTTTTTTTTTTTGCTATTGCTGTCTCAGTTGAACTTTATTGATTTTAGAACTGTCTGTGGCAAAAAGAATAGTGCATATTGATTATTAATTGTCCATAAGGCCATAATGGAATTTCAACATGGACTATGTTTAATCTTGGCAATTTCTACAAAAAATTCTTACAGCTTTTAATGTGACTACTCACAGCAATGCAAATTAGGAAACTTTCCATGTAGTCGTCAGAGTGTTTAGATTTCAGTCGCTGCCCTATTCTCAGTGCAAGTAACACTGATGTTATGCATGTAAGAGAGCAAGATTTTGGAGAGCAAATTTTGACCCAGTGTATAATAACTTCTACCCCTGCCTCAAACAGCTGGATTGAATTCTGAGGACAAGGTGTATAGATGTAGTGCTGCATATATATAAATATACACACATATATATGTCAGTCTGCACTCACACCCTGCAGTAGTTTGCTTAAGATAAACATTTTTGCAAACATTCATTAGAAAAATTAAAAATGCCATGAGGGTAAAGAAAATAAATGCCAGGCATGAAAAACCACGTGGATAAATAACACCTCTGTGTCCTTCCTTCCAAAACCAAACAGGAGCAAATCAAACAAGCTCATCCCAAACCTTCTTCAGAAACCTTGCAATGCAAGCACTGGTGAAGACCTTAACTCTTTAAATTCCATACCAAGCAACTTTTCTTCAATTCTGTAAGCCTGACCAAGGGGCTCACAGCTCTGAGGAAGAGCATGAGGATGAGAGGGACATCAGAAGAGGAAGAGCCTCGCTGACAGCAGCGGTGCTGCCCCTCTCCCCAGGAGGTGCTGCTGGGAGACTGAAGCTTGAGAAGGCTGCCCACTGTGCCTCACTCAGGCTTCAATTTCCAAGCTGTTAAAACAGCAGCCAACACATCAAACTGTTTCCAAAAGAAACCCTCACATCTTGGATCACAGAGCTTACATTTTCCTTCTTTGTAAAGAAAAAACAGCAATTCCCTTGTGTGAACTAGAATTTGATTCTGGAGTGAAAGGTCTATTGAATATGAAAGGACAAAGGACTTGCTCCCCAAATCTTTTTTTTAGCAGTTCTTGCAGTGGTATATTTTCTGACAAAACATAAGTGCTTTTCTCTGAATAATCAGCTATATCTCCATGAAGAAAAGGGTAGTCACTTTGTAAAAAGCTTCAGGTTTAGACTATCAAAGATTTGTTTTATTTAAAAAAATTTTGTAGAGGCAGTCGGCCATTGCTTAATTCGAAAATACCTAAGAAACCCCCAAAGCATAGGTGTTTTCTGATCTGTGGAAAGTTCCCTCTGCCTTGCAGATTCCTGCACTTCCACAGATTTTTGTTTTGAGGAACTCGCCCCAGCAAAGAACAACAGATATCGAACATTTCGCTAATAAAAAAAGTCAACATTAAAAATGGCTAATTGAACGCATACAAATAAACATCGTCTGTGTAACCTTGGCCGTTTCATAGTACAAATATTTGTAATAGGAAAGACAGAAATTTACCCAGCAGCATACACAGCAGTGACTACACTGGATATATCTGACAGTGAAGATTACAATACCAATTATCAGGTCTTCTCCATCCTGACAATGCCATTTACAACAGTAACTCTTCAGTTCTGCTTCGCTCTCCTAAAATGGATGGAAATAGTTATAGCAAATTGTTTCTCATGGAATCACTTGGTGTCTTTACAAGCCACTTACATTTGAAGCAGGATCCACAGTTTATATAGAGTATTCTAAAAGTACCCATGTAGGCTTTCATATGGCATTACACTGCAAAACAAATCCATAATGTGTGAAAACCAGGTTTATGTCAACCTGCAAAAGCCATTTGATAAAATTCATGGACCAATTCTTAAAATCTAAGCTATAAAGAGAATGAAATGTATTAAAAGATTTGAGGTTTATAAAAAGTAACCTTTTATATCATATTTTTACTTTACAAAAATATTGAAATAATCCATGAGTTTTTCACTCTGCACCAGCTTTAAAAAAAATACTGTCAAATTTTGACTTGCACCTTTAATGCATCTGAAAGCACCATCAGGGGATACTTTTAACATAAAGGATAATACCATTAACTAGATTTAGGGAGGTATTTAAAACCCAAAAACTTGCAGCAAAAGCACTCCATTACAAGAGATTCAATGTAATTTTTAGACACGTCTGGACACCAGTCTTGAACAGGCAGAAGAGGCTCTTCCACATAACTTGTTTATATTATACTTCAGTGAATATACTTACTAAGAGGTGGCTGAAAGCCTTTAAAAGACATCACTTTCACCTTGGGTGGGAAAAATCAGAGCTGTCTCTACACATTGAGAGCTTGATTGGTCTTTCCTGCTTCTTTTTCTAGTCGGGCTTGTGCCACTCGTTGTGTCCCCCAGGCAATATCAACCTTGCAGTTATACAATGTTTGGCACTAGAAGGGTATGGCATGTCACAGTCTCTTGTCACACCTGCATACATTCACACACTGAATCATGCATTCTCAGTCCTGAAACAGAGACGTTTCAGTGTGTTCAGCTCCTTGTAGTTTCTTCCGAAATATCTGAATGGGGTCCTCCAAAAAGTTTAGAATATGAAAACTATACTTCCTTGTTCTTTTACTTTGTTTTTTGCAAATTGAACACTGAATCATGATTATCATTTAATGAATATCACTACGTGCTAGAGCTCCTTATTTCTCCTCAAAACCAGAGGTGAGCTGCATAGAGTTTCTGTTGAAAATAACATCAAGATGTTAAATTGCATTTTAAAAAGACTGAAATTCCACAGAAAACAAACGGTTCTGGTAATATTAATTTTAATGACCTAATTAATCAGAATTTAGTTTATTTTCCATTGACAGCCTTATAAACATGATGATGTTTCTTTTTAATTAAGAACTATTTTGCAAACCTATTCTAACCTGAATAGTTGATTTATGGGAGTGTTGAAGACTACTAAGTTTCTGTTTTTTCCCCCAGAAAACAGTTTTCCTAACAGCAACACTGTGTGCTACAGTTTCGTTATTTTTGAAGAGGTGTGGGGTTTTTTTTGTTTTTGCCATTGATTATGGAAATATCAATCATTCATTTCTATAATAAAATGCACTACTGGCTAAAGTTGAAAGCTCTGGTCAGAGCCTTTTTATTGGTTTGATTGTAAGTACCGTGCAGTCAGAGTTTCATAGCAGTAAGGGGTGGTGGGTGAGTTCCCCCAGCTGATGTAACTGATTTGTATGTGTGGGTCAGGGTTTGGGGTTTTTTGAGGCTTTCAGATGATGCTGCTGTATCAGTGTCCTGCAGACAGACTGCACACAGTGGATCAAATGATAATCATGATGATAGCCAGACTAAAAACGCTATAGCTCGCTGCTCTACTTGTAGTACGCAGTTTAGTGGTTCCTACAGCCCTACTGTCAACCCTTAATTTGGACTGTAACGTTGGAGCTTCTTCAAGCTGTGTTTTTGCTTTGTTTACAATGTGGTTTCATATTCCAAGCGCTCCTGAATAAGGGCATCATCTTTATACTGCAGCCGTGGAGGAGCAGGGGAACATTCAAACGCTAAGATTGCCTTCCTCAGGCTCCTGTCCAACACGTGTCTTTCCCATGCTGGGTACCTGTTCCTGAACAGATCGATTTTAATGACAGACTCCTCAATCCTTGGTGGCCGGGATGAAGGTGTGGATGGTGCAGTGGGTCTCACCTGAAACACAGGCACACACCCATCCCTCTCCGCAAATTTTTGATCCCGCTCGCTCGTGACACTCCGGTTGTTGGAGATGGAGCGTAGTGTGCTTGTGGCCACTTCTGGGGGAAGGGTGAAGGCAGCGGCGGGGTCCTCACAAGCACAGCTTGGTGACTGCCCGAACCTTGGTCCATTGGGGTGAAAGAAGGCATAGTACATCAGCATAAAAACAATGCCTGTTAAAAAGCTGCTGAACACTACACACAGTGCTGGTATGGCAAACGCGTCAGAGATTGGAGGGGCCTTGTACAGATACCAGAGAACGCTCAAGGCGGTGTTTTCTAAAAGGATGACAAAATAGTAAATGAAAAGCCTACAGCGTGTCCTTCCTTCCTTAACATTGAACCAGCTGAAGATATAGATTATCCCAACAACCATGTCGAAAACTATCTCCTCCCATTTAGTGATGCAAAACTCTGTCTCGCAGTGGACGATCCAGAAGGTCATGATGCACCAGTGCAGCACGATGAAGATCCCAAAGTACAGCTGGAAAACCGACGCAAACAGAGCAAAAGTAATGACCCTTGCTGCAATCGTGAAGAAATGCCAGCAGAACTGGATTATAACAGCCATGTAACTGATGGGTTTCTTGTCATCGCGGGAGTCACGGAGGGCCTTTTGGTAGGAAGCCAAAGCCCAAGCCAGGGATACAAGGGATGCTGCGGCAGTAAGACCTAGGAGGAAACAGGAGATGCAGTTAAGGCATAATTAGTATGTCAGCGCTCGGCTGAAAAAGGTGAGATCCTTGCTGCTTTAAATATGTTCTCCACCACTGGCACAATAAAACCTCTTCCTTCTCCTTTGGCTCAGAAAAATGAACCTCTGCTGCTGAGATTTCATTGCCCAATGCTGGATACACATAAACAAGAGCGGCTATCAAACCACACTCTGAACCTCTTCCCTAGCAATTACATATTTGAAACTAATTAATTAATTCACAACTTTGAGCAAGCTGGGAATAGGTGTGTCTGTCACCTGTGTGATTTAAGGGGACCTACTGTGGTTATTGTTTTCAAGAAAGAATATGAATTTTTTGATTTTGAGAAGTCATTAAAGAAGCCTAATATAAAGCAACCAAGTCTTTCTAATTAAAATGCTAGCATCATCTACATATAAACTAAATCAATAACAATGTGAGCATAAATCTACATGTTTAAAAGCAATTTATGCTACTCTTGTTACATCAAAATTTAAACTGACTGCCTTATTCTTGCTGAGGGAAAAAATGCCCATTTTGATATTTTCACCACTTTTAAACAGAATTTTAATAAGTAGAAAATGTCAGAACTTATTTTCTTCCAGCTGGAAATTAAATTTATTTTAGAAATGTTGGAATTTTTTACTGAATTAAAATTGTGAGTAAAGATGCTCCTAAAGTAAGGGGCTATGTATTTTAATTTATATAATCATTCTATCTCCCATGTATCACAGAACTGCCTATTTACAAGGCCTTAAACTATAATATTTTAGTAAAACCTGACGAATATTTAAAGCATTCAATATGAAATTATTTCTCATAAGATTTGAAACATTAGTTTTGTGAAAATACAAAAACTGTAAAACAAGTTTTTAAAAAATAGACTTTTCTATACTTATTTTAAACGTGTATTGTTCTTTTCTCCCCAAGGGAGTTTGATTCTTGTCTGTAGGTAAATTTAGGAAAAAAAATGTTGCTTTGAAACAAATCTGACTTTTAAACTAATCCGTTGCTTCCATACACTATCAGAAAAACACCTTACATTCCCATTTCAAAAATGGTATAGTTCAGCATAATTATTCAAATGCTTAACACTTACATAGCACTCGGGTAGAAATGAATGATAATTCTTCTTTACTAGAAGATTATTTTTTATTTACTTACGACTTGTATCCAGCTGCTTTGGATGGTAATGGGAATTGCAATTGAAATGCAAAATCCTTGCCTTTCAAGTGCATTTATTATTTAAATAAAATTGCAATAAATGTTGTATACAGAGGAAAAATGTATCAAACATTTTATACTTAAAACTGGTTTACTACCAAAGCTAATTTTACATACAGCTAATGAATGAATTCATAAGTCTCAGCAGCCCAGACTGAGAATTTATTCATAGACCATTTAAAGATAGTGATGTTTCAGCTTATTCTATTTCTAAGCAGATCCTTAACTTTGAACTAGTTATTGAAGTAAATCAAACTGACATGAAGAAAATATTTCTTTTGTCTGCTGTTAAAAGCAGATTAATCATTTCAACAACCTTCGGTTCTGGATGCATAGCAAGTATTTTTCTTCCCCATTAAACAGCTTTCTTTGGAACTTAACAAACAAGAGCATATTAATTATTATAAATTTTAAGAAATTGTATTAATAGCAAATGGTAAATTTAAGCCCAAATACATGTTGCTATTTACCTTGAAAAAAAAAAACAACCAAAAAAAAGATTTTAAAAGAGAAAAAATGTAAGCTGTGGAGACAAAGTCTATGTAAACAATTCGCTCAGCTTAACACACTAAGATTTTGCTCAGTAAGTAGTACAGAGAGATTCATTGCTTTCAGGAGGGATTGTGTCTGCCAGTGTTTCTCTCTCTCTGGCAGGATGCTAATAATGTTGTGAGCTCCCAGGAATCCATGAATTTAAAACTCCTTTGCTTTAAAAATAAAAATAATAACAAACAATCAGCAGAAATATAGAGCAAACTTAGGATTCCAGGGAGAATTTTTAATAAAACTTCATAATTTTTCTTCCCATGCAGATGCCTGCATGACAAAACACCAATGTTACTTCTGGAATCTTCCATCGTTGAGAAAATGAGCTAACAGCAATGAAGACAGGAAAGAGACATGGAATAAATTGGTGTTTTCATTTCTGACGTGTATATTTGCTTTTTCACACTGGGCTGCCTTTCTGTATCCATTATCTCTGATGACAACCCTGGGAGCTGAAAATGTAAGTTCTTGTTTTCCTGTAGGAATGTTTTAAGTATTGAAAAAGCACAGTTCATTTCCCTCATGAAATGAAAAGTTAGGAAAGGTAGATAAATAGGATAAAGAATCCTTCAATGCAAACAAGCCACTCTGAACAAGAACCCAAGAATAGCATTATCAGCACAGGAAAAAATAATGTGAGCCAGAAATCCATATATTTTCTTTGCAAATCTAAGTTTAATGACCTCACACACTCCCCCAGAGGTTTGTAGAGATATCATCAGTTTTGCATTAGGAAGTGTAAAATCATTCAACAATGCACACAGACTATAATGTTAAATTCATAGGAATTTCCACTGTTCTAATGCTAATTAATTCATAGTCATTGTCTGGGACATAAAGAAGCAAGTACAATAGCTATGTAATTCTGTTTTTTAAATAGTCATTAATAGGGAATCATCCTCTGCTTTTACAGAACAAACTCAGGCATACAGGAGAGAAAAGGAGACAAGGGAATGCACAAAAGGGAGGAATTGGCAGTTAATATAGTATGTATCTGCTCTTGGCTATTGGCAATGGTGTTAGGGATATAGAATTAAGATAAAGTTAAATGCTTCATGGGCTCCATCCATTTTTCTTTATTGATGAGACCAAGCATTAAAGAATTATTGAAAGTAAATTAATAATGAAAAGAATGATGTAAAAGTGATGCAAATGGCAGTTTGCTGATAAATGTCACTATATAAATAATTCACTGGGAAAGGTTAGAAATAAAGTGAATTATTGTAGCACTGAATGGATAAATCATTAATTAGAACATATTGATGCGTTTGCTGAGTATATGCTCATATAAACCTCTTTATCCCTATTTCAGAAGAGGAACTAAAATAAATTTCTATCACTATCAACCTAAAACTTTAGCAATGCAGGTGGTTTAACTTCTGCAGTCAGAAAGACTTATTTGCCACTCAGAAATGAACAGAGATTGGACGAGATCTGTGGAGCCACTGTTCATGAAAAACAAGAACCAGCTTTCTCATTTGCTCATCTGCAGTCTCCACACACTTTTTGGGTGCTGCAGCAGTTTTCTGGTGTATTTGACTCTCTTGTACTATGAGAGTCTTGTATTTAAGGTCTCGGTCTTGGAAATTAAGACTAAATAGCCATTCCCAGTGAATATGTACACAAGCAACTATATGCTCACTCACTACATACTGTTACAAGAGCAGGAAAGTGGGAATTCTCTAAAATGGCCTTAGGAAGCAAGAAAGCATATTCTCGTTTCTTTCGTTTCTAAAGCTGAACCTTTAATCATTTTCTGCAGTATAATGATTTGATCTCTAAAGCTCTGTCCTGAAGAGGAAAGAAATGCAGGTTTTGCACAGGAAAAACATCACAATTTGCATCAGGCAAAGCGTGCTTTTGTCTGATTCTAAAGTGGACACCTGAAATACTCTTAAATAGCAAAGAGTGGGAGTGTACAAACACACTTCCAGCCTTTGCAGCATAGCCCATCCACAATGGTTACAACAGCAAGAAAATAGTGCATTGTATCAGGACAGCATTCTGCCAGGAACTAATTATAATCTGTTTTGAGTGAAAAATACAATTTAACCTCTTTTATTCTGTCAATGGCTTGCATTACTTAATTAT
The DNA here is from genome assembly GCA_013397845.1 of Melanocharis versteri. Taxonomy (NCBI): domain Eukaryota; kingdom Metazoa; phylum Chordata; class Aves; order Passeriformes; family Melanocharitidae; genus Melanocharis; species Melanocharis versteri. The sequence goes on along the minus strand of VZTG01002328.1, from coordinate 446,505 downwards.
ATTATTTGTATAAAGGAATGACAACTTTTTAATTACAGATGAGTTTCAGATGTTCTGAACATAGTAAGAGTCTATCAGAATTTTTCTGATAAACAAAGAACATAATTGCTTTGAATTATAATTTTAATTTATTTTCCTGAAATTATTAATTTCTCCATATATGATATGTGCTTGCATTTTATAGATTGTGGCATTTCTGTAGGGATACTTCACATATAATATATAATACACTATAATGAGCTACAGCTCATTAAAGACGAGATAAAAAACCCACAAACATGACTTTTACAAGTGAAAGCAAACGCATATGAGGGAAAAGAGAATGTATACAGAGATTAATAAATTCACAAATGTAATATTATTTCAAGGAAGCAAGCAAGCTCAAATAACTAGATGAGAATCAGCGAAATTCTCCTCAATGGCATTTGTGAGAAACCTGATTAGGACTTGAAAGATTATAGGCATATCCAGGTCTACAAAAGACTTTTTTCCTAATCATATCAATCCATAAATCCTATATAGCATAAGGAAAGAACAGCTCGAGTCAGCTGGAAACCCTATAAATGAATGAACTGATCTGAGAAAGTGCTCCTTGACATTCAACCTGATTTCAGAAATCAAACTCCTGCCAAGGCGTCTGTCTCTGCTTCATCCTTCCTTTAAAACTTATACTTGTCTCACCATTTCCAGGAGTAAATTCATCTAAGAGCAGGAATGCCAAATGCACCAGGACATCTAGGTGTGACAACATTGCCTGGGATGTGAGACTTTGAAACATTATTTTAAGAAAGCCTATTTTGTGAGTTTCCTACTCAGCTGGAGAAGTGACATTTCATGCATCCAAGCTTCCAGGTGCTTCTCTGAACCAAAGCCAAGGATATCTAATATTCATATCTTGGTCCTTTAGGAAACAGCATACCATGACTGCATCCCTCCAGCTTCAGAAAATGTCTTGCTATATTTACACAGCTTTTGCCATGCTGCTCTACAAGTACAGGCACAAGCTAAAGATTCACGTGGAGGCAGCCTTGCAGGCAGCTTGACAATAGTCTGTGGGTTTCTGCACTAATTCTTCTGTTCCCAAACACGGTGTATGACAGCAATGTACGTCATGCTGTACACACTGTGCTTCCATATGGGGTTCAGTACACAGGAAGCTTTGAAGGCTTTAAGGGCAGCTCTTGGTCATATCAAGGACCATGTGTCCAGGTTGTCAGTATGTGTTTCATTCTCATGGATCTCATTCCCTGACCAATACTGTGAGATGAAACCCAAAGATTAATCTTACTTTTTTTTCATGCGTTCCTGTTTTCTAAAGGGATAACAATATAAACTCTTGCCCTCACATGGGTTATTTCCCCACATACATGCTGCCAAAATAATCCCATTACTTTCCCACGTCAGCAAGTTTGTCATATATTAGCTATCCTAAATCAAGGTCAAAGGCTTTCTGTTCAACTGAAATAAGCTCCCTGAGGCCAGAAAATGATTTTTTTCTTTTTTCTTTTTTCTTGACTCCCACTATATCTGATTGCATCTAGATTGAAATGGCACCCTACTGAAATGTTCCACTCCTGTGGTTTTACACTCAGACTGCTTGCAACCCACAAACATGGGAGTGTCAGTGTCTGAGGATGAGTCTCCAGTAGTTCACATTTCCAGTTTTTGCCCCAGGCTTCATTCATAGCTGAGGATTTTCAAGGCAAAGTAAGATGGTATCATCAGCTTGCCAACATTCAGCTTAACTTTCTCCCACTGCATAGTGAGTTGGATTAATCTAGCATAACAGGTGACAGGAACTCTTCCTTGTTGAAACGTAAGTCAGAATTATGCCTGATGCTACTTCTCCTGTGTGTTACACAATACTCACAGAACATGTTAGCATATATAGGAATAATTTCTCCCATGAGTCCTCTCAGCTGCTTTCAGTAGACACTTCTGGTGAGACAAGTTCCAGCTGCTTCTTTAATTTGCCTCTCCACAGCAACCTACCATTGCCCTGAAAGTCAAGAAATATTCTGCGTATTGTGTTACTTTCAACCGTATTCATTTTACCTACTCCCAATTTTTTACCAGCAGTGGTTTGGACTCTTTGTAGAGGACCAAGGTTAACTGGCAGAAGTTTGGCTTATTGTATGTATCTTTAGCAGTTTCTTAGTGTCTGTACAGGCCACCTGCCTAATGATTTATCTCTTGCTGTGCTCAAGGTCTTATCCACCTTAGCAAATCTGAATGTTAGACAGTGTTGAGAAGCTTCTGCTGAGCAGCAATCCTGGTCATAGCTTTAAATACATGGATGATGATCATAATTTTTTTTCAAGATAAAATCAAGCACAGTTTCCCTTTGCCTTGCCCCTAAATATAAACTATCTCTTTTACCCAGTTTTTGTTGTTAGAAACTATGAATAAAATCAACACAGAGAGGCAACTTGGCATGCAGGGACCACGAGAACAGTGAAAGTTGGCTCTCTCCTGTCTTTCAAAAGACCACAGTGAGTAATTCAGGTCTCTCTTTCTTCACAGACACCAAAAGCTCCACCACCATCTACTCTATCTGTAGAAGTAATTGGCTCTTTCAGACACTTGAATGGAAGTCGCACTGCCAGAATACACCAGCTAAGGCCAGTTACTAGCTAACATGCTGGGTGATCTCTTCCCTTTCAATTACATTTTTCTAAGTTTTGTTAGTTTCTTGTTCTACTAAAATTGTGTTACACTTAAAACTTTCAGTCTAAGAGTCCTTATTAGCCACCAATCAAGTCCAGTCCTTCACTGGCAGTGACAACCGCCAGGTACTCATGTGTGTCGTGCAGTCTGTGCGCCGCCAGGCTTGGCAAGACAGCATGAGATCATTTTGCCTGTTAGGAATCTAAACTTAGATTCTGTACTTTCACAGCTAGACTCCTTGTCTGTTAGGTAATTTGGTGTCTTTTATTCCAGTGAAGTATGTGCAGCACAAACATACTCACTGACTCCAGGCTCATTTCCATGATTTCTACATTTCAGGGCTTTCAATGCCTTGAGCTTGCTGCAAGTAGCTTACAGAAATCGAGGGATTATTTGGAGGATGCAGCAACCCCAAGCAGAACAAGCCCCCCATCATCAGCTCTTAAGAAACATCATGACACCGTAATGCCGAGTTAAATCCGGGGCACCATCTACAGGAGACAGCTCCAGCTGCACTGCTCTGTCCAATGCACTGCCTGGACGGACACCTTCCACAGTGCCAGTGGCAGCAGCAGCAGCCTTTCTGCCTGCCACCCAGCAGGAGAAAGAGAAAAAGGTGGAGTTTCCTAGACATGTGAAAAATCCTGGTAGGACTTAACTCTTGAAGAAATGCCTTCCTGTTCGTCCACATTTCTGTGATTTCACTGGTACTCTTCCATTGAGTTTTTATATGTTTTTCCTTACGCAGCTTGTGGGCAAATTTTATCCCGGTATATTTCACTCATTTGGAGGAACCAACCACACAGACTTTCACTCCATGACATCTAACAGGATCAACTGGAACTTTTTTATTGAAAATTCTTTGGAAAAATATTAAAGTAAAAAAAAACCCCAAAGACATACACAGTAAATACTAATTAGATTGTTTCAGTCTTCTATTTAAGAATACACAATTTAGGAAAAAATAGATTGTATTTAGTGTATGAGAGTGCATAAGCATGAATAGGGAGGAAATTAGTATTAGCATTTGTTTCTTTTGCAAAGTCACCGTGTCACCTGCCCCAAGGTTTGTATGCCATCCTCCTCAGCCACAGGGCAGGGGCCTGCCAGTTCTTGGTGGTGGGCTCGGCGCTGCTGCGGGTGTGGACTGAACCCACACATCAAAACAGGGCAAGAAAGTAAAACTTCGGACTAAGAACTCTCAGAACAACAATACAAAACCAGAACTGAAATGGTACAAAATTTGGAAACAAATCTGTTGAGGTGAAAGCATGGTGGTGCTACAAACAGCATTGGTTTCCTAATCAATTCTCCATGAAACTGTTTTCGAATTGTTTTCTAACTGTTTTCTAACTTTGTGTCAGGTGCCCAGGTGTTGACATGGGGGCATATAGGGTGGCCTCCATGAAAAGAGGTCAGAGCTTGTCCCATGTGGGACAGAGATGTTTCCAGCCAGTCTCCAACCAGCTCCAAAGTGAGCCACCACAGGACACAGCTGAGCCCATTGGCCAACGTTGGTGCCTCTGGAAAACATATTTAAGAAGGGGCAAAAATGTCTGATAGGCAGAGGAGGGGGGAAAATAAGGATGAGAGAACAGCAATGTAAGTGCTAAGGTGAGAGAAAAAGGAAGAGGATGAGGTTCTCCAGGCGACTCTGGGAGAGAATCACGGTGGAGCAGGTAATTTCCCCCTGTCTGTGAAGGACCATGATGGAGAGTATTTACACCCTGCAGCCCATGGATCTTTCTTGAAGGACACTGTGGCCCATGAAGACCCTGCACTTCAGCAGTTTTATCCTGAAGGAACTATAGCTTGTAGGAGGGATCCCATGCTGAAGCAGAGGAAAAGTGTGAGGAGAAAGAAGCAGGAGAGAGAAACTGGCATGGACTGACTGCAACTCCCTAGTCCTCATCACCCTGTTCCACATGGAATGGGAGGGCAGAAGGGTCAGAGATGAAAGAGTAAACTTGATTCTGGTAAAAAGAGGATATAGGAGGAAATCTTGCTTTAATTTGTGGGTATTTCTCACTATCCACATGTGTTTTCACTGGCAATAAATGATATTTAAAGCTGAATCTGTTTTGCCTGTGGTGGCAATGGTTGAGGTATCTCTCTGCCTTTACCCCAGCCCACAAGATTTTTTATCCTCTTTTCTCACCCTGTCCTGTTGAAGAAGCAGAGTAAATGAGCAGCCAGGTGGGTGGATGTCTGACTGCAGTCCAAGGTCAACCCATCACACGAATCACCTCATGCCAATATATTCTTGCGTGCACAAACTGTACATATGGTCATGGACTTAGGGGCCAGGTTGTACCTGTTCCTTCCAGGACCACTCAAGAAAATTATTTTTTCCTTGCACAGAGATACACGAAACATTCCTCAAAATTCTGTAAACCCTCCTTCCTCTGAAGGGCGTCTTGCCACCTGCCAGTGACCTGCAATGTATTGGCTGCCTCAAAATGGATGTCTGAGAATATCAAAGCTGTCACATTATTTCCTGAGATTTAATGAGAGGATGTGGGAGCAGAATGCACCTAATACACAGCAGAATTGGAGGGTTACTACAAATACAGTTTTCCAATGACTGTAGACAAAAGTAAAAAATTCTGGAAAAGGAAGTACCTATCAACATTTTTTTGCTTCAGTTTAACATAGTCGCAACAAATTCACTATCTTAATTTTTTATAGTGAAACATGTAAAAAAGTGATACTTCAGTAATGTGCTTCATAGATGTAGAGTTATGTTTAAAGTGAGATAGCACAGTAACAATCAGTATAAAATACAAGCCACAGAGCATTGCATCATGAGCACTGAGTAAATCCTGTAATTGTGTTCAAAGAAGTGAATAAGAATTCAAAAGTTTCAGACAAGGGAGAAAACATCCTTCCAAAGGATATTTGCCTTGACTTTAACAATGCACATTTCCTTCAGTCTGAATTTATCGACCTTTGGTTTTCAGCCATTGATTTGGCTGAAGATCTGTGGGTTTCAAATTACTTGAGCATAACATTTCATGGACCTTCAGAGTTTTAAAAAGTAAAGGTTTCCAGGACATCAGTTTTTTACTCAGAAGCCCTCAGTACTAAATAGCTGAAGACAATTTTCCTAAGCCCGAAATGAGCTGGCGAAAGATACATATTTTTACTATTAATCAAGATTTCTGATGTGTTTTCCACCAGCATCCTACAAGCAAAACAGTTTGAAATGATCATACTGGTTGCAATATGGTGGAATATACCAGAAATAGTATCTGGCAAATTCAAACTACCTCTGCTGAGGTTTTTTTCAAGACATAGTGAGTATCCTAAACTACAAATAACACTATCACACTGGCTCTAAAAATATCTGCTGAGGGTTTGGAAAAGGAAGGGCTAAATAAATATTTCGAATACACCAGAGGGTTTTTTTTTAAGATATTGCTCTAGGTGTGGCCAGCACCCAACACAGAAAAGACTAGAAGCCAAGGTGCATTTTGGCATGAAAAAATATCCCAAATATCTTATACTAAGTTTTATTACAAACCAATAACGTGAGACCAGGGCACTGGCAACAAAATATTGACTCCATGCTAAGATAGCATTGGGGCCCTTAAATCTCTTTAAGTCGTGAGTTTAGGACTGGCTTTCAGTGGTTCATGGACTTGTATTGGCTTTCTGAAAGGGGATAAATTTCAGCCCTCATTAAGGAACTGATACTTTTCCCAGTTGCACATTAAAATTGGTCTGAAGTCAGTACCTTATTTGACACAATTTGTCTAAGAAATATTCTCTGTATGTAGAAATTTTTTTTGTATTTGCCTTTTAAACTTCTCTAAGCTCGGAAAAGATGCTGATAATGCCTGATATGGTACTCTGGGACAAAACACAATTAGTGTCACTCTGATAAAGGAATCAATTCAGTATTTGTTCAATCCCACTTAGCAAAAGAAAAACTGGAGCTGTTAGCTCATGTTAGTATGTGAAGAAGTTTCCTTTGGATCAAACTCTTTGCTATGTTTCTTTCACTTTGAAAAAGTTCAAGTGTATTTTCACAATAATTCTTTAAATAGACTTATTTTTCTGTTAGTAGAAAAGCAATCACTAACCTCTTCTCCTACATCTCAAAAGAAAATCCATATTTTCACCCACTGTGCAGATAATGTAAATTGAAGCAAAGTCTAACAAACTGTTTTGAAGACTATTAGTGTATTCTGGAGATTAATTCTGCTTCCAGCTCATGCTTGGATTATTTTAGGTCTCATATTTATGTCTTTGTCCTCAATATTAGTTGCAAAGTTATTCATTACCAGTAAGGAAGCTCTACAGCTATATATCTACCTATGTTTGAGATAGTTGGAATACATACACATGATATATGTAGGTAAGTATTACATTTTGTATGTATGGTATATTTAGAGTTATACACTACATGCAGGCAGATAAACTGGCACAATTTTAATGTACCAAGCAAAATAAGGACTCAAAATTTCCTCTGAAAAGCTTTTCCAATATTTATGTGTGGTTTGTGCCAAAAACTTGCACCTTGTTGCAAGTTTAAATGAATCTAATTTCCATTTCTGCTGCTTGTCTAGAAGATTGAAAAAGTTCCCCTGGCTCCTGCCATTAAGCTTCTTTTTTTTTTTTTTTTTTTTTAATGTATAAGTACCCAGAGAGAGTGGTTGAATTACTTCTTCAAACTTTTCCCAATTTTCCAGGTTTATCAGTTCCTAAAAGACTTATATCCCAACAGATGATTGATGGCCTCTGGGACCATTTTTTTCCTGTCCTTTGAATTTCCTTGAGTAGCTCCTTCCTTCAGGAAGTGTGAGTCACAGAACAGGGCACAGTGGTCTTATTGGTGGTGTTCAAAGTGGTTTGATCTTTTTAATGTGTCTACTGTATACATTTTTTTCCTCTTCATCCATGGATCAATATAAGTCTCAAAGCCTCAACTTGACACCGAGATCTCACAAAAAAGCTCTTCTCTCTCCTGACTGCTATGCCATCTTCTGAATTACTGTTTTTCAAGACAGAGAATTTCCCATCCTATGGGTGTAGTCTGTGTTTCTGATTGTAAAATACACTTTCCTGTATTAAACCATAATTAGGTGGTTGTGATAATTTCAGACCGGCCTGTGATGGTGGCTGTCCTAAGCACTACCAACTACCCTCATATCTCTGTGCAAAGCCTGGCAATGCCAGTCATTGGAAACTCAGCTGCCAAATGATACGTGCCATCATCCATAAGGCTATCAAACAAAATGAGAGCAAGAACAGGCATTCAGTAGGTGCTCCTGAGCACTCCCTCACTCGTTCTTTCCTAATTTTCATATCCATCTAGATGACAGATTTTAGTACACTTTATATGAGCTCTACTCCTTCCTGCTTCAAGATCTCATGTGATTTTAAGTCACATGAACTTAAAAAAAAGATTTATACATTATTCATTATAGTTGCTGTCATCATTTTAACTTTTGAGCTTGTCAGTGAATGATAACAGGTCTGGGTAACAAGACCTGATATCCAAGAAAAAAAAAGATTAGCAGAATTCTACTATCTTGCTTCTAATTCTTTGTTACCTGAGTACACAGTTGACATTTCTATTATTTTATGCTGAATTAAAGTCAGGAAAATCTACACTAATTTTTATTTCTGTGCACACTTCCTTTTAAAAGTTTTAGATTTGTTTCTTTATTCATCTGCACGTCAGTCTGCTCCATGGCAACTGTTGAGAATGACCAACTGATTTCAGCAGAATCTGATGCAGAAACAGATGTCTCAAAGAGACCAAGTTCTGTGAAGTTCAAGAAAGATGGCAGCTAAAGAAGGGCCCAAAGAAATGTTCCTGCTTAAAGTATAGCGGACTTCAGGCATTTCATTTTTATGCCTGAATTTTAGGCATTTCTATGCCTTCAGGCATTTTTATTGCAACAGCTAGGGACCAATTAGTAAGTGAATAAATATGTCCCTGGCAGCTGGCAAATTCACATAGATGTAACTTTGAGCTAATCCCAGCAGATATTGCCTCTTAGCCATCCAAATCCAAAGTCATGAGAGAGAACTTGGAATAAAGCAGGGAGAGAACAGTACAGTGTGACAACCCAGAGGATCTGAGAAAAAAATGGATATATTTTCAGAGCAGTGGTTAAGGCAGGAAATGAGGCTTCATTATTTTTGCTGCTTGAAGAATGTATATTAATAGGCACTCTCCTTTTCTTGAACTCATCTACTTCCCCAATATTTTGTTAAAATATAATGTTTCAGTGTCTGTAGACATACACGACAGGGTCCTCCAGGCTGGAACATGATATAGTTCAGGCTGGACATAGAACACAAAGAGGGCCCTGCAAATGGAACTCAAAGACTTAGACTATGTTTTAAAGATTACTGAGCCTCTACCTCAAAGTGCAGGTAAATGAGTATTAGTTTTACACCAGTGTGACTTTAAATCAGGTTCTCTGCAGGCACAAAGGGGGAAGCGACAGCCAGCTGCAATTTTTTTTTTTAGCTAATATTTATTTGATTTATTGTTTTCTTTGATACAGTGTGACAGCAGATTAGCAATGTATTTCTATGACACTGATGATCAAGAAGTTATCAATTCAGATCACTGTAGATGCTGAAAGCCTAGTGGCAGAGAGATTTTTCAGTATCTGCCTGTGTCCGTGAGCATTCTCACTTTCTCACGGAGCTAGCTGCAAAACAGCTAGAGAGCTTTTGTAAATAATTCTTCTATCTTGCACCTGTGAGGTGTTTTTGCACTTTGTTATTGTTAGTCTGAAGGATTGTTTAGGAAATGTGTGTTTTTAGGATCTAGCCAATAACCCTGAGGGGTGGTCAGCTAAGATCCAATGACTTTCTACGACCTAGGGTATAAACCCCTTCTGTATATAAATACATAAAGGCATTTCTATCTAGTTACTCCTGAGTTCGGTTCTCTCTTTCCTCCCCGGGCTGTGTCCGTTATTGCAACAGATCACCAGGACATTTTAACAAAGAGAATAACAATAATAAAGCACTCAATCTATAACAGTTACCGAAATAAACAATTTGATAGAAAAATCCAGTATTTTCTCGACATCAGCAGTGTAGAAACAACTGATAAAAGTCCAGAAGCAGTAGTTCTAAACCTACTGGTGAATATACTAGACTAATAGAATACCTTTACTCTGGTCTACCTTATTAATTTTGATGTGGAGAGGAAATAGGATAGTGTGCGTGCCCTCGGCTGGGGGAAGGTGATGATATGCTATTTCCCTTCAGCTTTGGTAGTTGTTTGGATGTGCAACTGTGAATGACTCTTCATTCAGCCTGCAGAAAATAGCTTATCTCTGCTCCTACTACACTTAGATAACTCATCCCTCTCAGTCAATTATAAACACAGCTATTCTTTAGAAAACAGAGCTCACAGAGAGCCCTCTGAGCCATGCCATAAACACACTGCCGAACAAAGAATCAAAACCAACACCATGACGAACTAATATCCCATTTTGAGATCTGAAAGGTAATATGAAAATACACTTCAAAGAGTTCAGATTCTCAGTTAGAGAAAAAAAAGTGCCATGATCTATTTGAGTAAATTATCTTCCACAGAGAGATGAAATAAATAGGTTAGGCAAATTATTTTTCTTTTTTTTTAAATAATTGTGGTACTTACTAGAGCACATGCAAAATACCTTTCCCCAAACATTCTGGCACTGGCTGGAAAAAATATTTCACATTAATCGCAAACCCATCCAGTATGCATATAGATTTTCTTGATGTCTCTACAAGTTTTAATGTTAGGATACCAAGATGAATTATATTTTGAGCTTCTAGTATTTAATTTGAATTCTTAGCGCTTCTGGCCTGCTATACCAAAATGAATTTCGGATTTTTCTATCGCTATTACTGACTGTTTTGAAACAATGTATTATGGGCATTGACACTAGCTAAGGAATAAATTCAACACTCTTGCAATAACCTAGCATACTTAAATTACTATTTTTTTAAAAAAATCTCAAACCTGATTTGGGTGGGAAGCAGGAGACTGAGAGATTTTGTTTTGATTATGATTAGAACAGTATATGAGTCCAAAGTTGTTTAGATATTTTCTTTATTTTGTTCTTGAAAAGCAATATCTGTCAAGGGGAAAGAGTGTGATTCAATTTATCTTTCTGAGATAACATTTCCTTCTCCTCTCACAAAATAACCACCATAAGCCATAGCTTAAATGTCTTGTCCATTTCAGTTCAACATATTTTCCTTTCACTGTTTTTGACCCTAAAAGAATTCAGCATCACCTCCCCGCCAAATGCTCCCTGAGACACATTCCTTTTCTCTTTGTCACCTTATCTGCAAGGTTTTCAAACTGCTTTTTTCCCCAGTGCTCCTTTTATTTCTTGCTTTCCCGCAGGTTTCCCAGCTCATACATTTGTTTTCTGTAGAGGTGCTCCAAACTCTTAGCTCTCCTCCTCCCTTCCTATGTCCATCTCATCTGCTCTCTCCACATCCCTGTACCCATCTCAGCACTGGGACAAGGTGCCCAGGGATCTGCATTTAGATAAAACCCCTTGATAACTGGTGCATTCAGATAAGTTCTGTCTGGTTCAGGAATGTGTTGTGATGCACCATAAAACCAGACAGCTGCCCTCTCATGCTCACTCCTCTCGGCAGCAGCATCCTGTCCCAACGACTCACTGCTCTGGTCTCCAGCCTGTGTGTAGTCACACACAGGTTGCACCTATCTGTTGTTCTTCAGGCTTTCCCCCCAAGCCAGCTCATTTGCTTTCCTTAAACAGACAGGTTTTTTTTAAGCCCCGTTAACTGTGGTTATTTTTAAAATTGTTTTTTCGAAAGATCCTGCTACAGCAATGAATTTCATAGGAAACTAATATTCTTCTTTATTTTAAAGAAAGTTTAGCTGTTTTACCTGATTTATATTTTAATACAGGGTGTCATATTGAGGACAAAGGTCTGCTTGTGTGAGTAACTATCAAGTCAGCAAGGGTATTCTCCGCTTCCTAGTTTTTCCAAAGCTAGGGCATTTCAATTTTCATAATCTAGAGCATTTCAATTCACTTTCTTTTGTTCTGACTAGCACTCCTATTTGCTAAATTATGTCATCAGAATAACCCCTGCCCTGTGCCTCTACACATTTTTATTACCTGTCTTTCTCATAATGAGGTGAGGAAACTCTGAATACAATAGTCAAGTAATCAGGTATAGTTCTGTAGACTGCAGGAATATATTAGTAATTATTTGCTGTCACACTGTGTTTCTGTCTGCATTAAAATAATTTATGCTATTCACAGAGTACCTAGATCCATAAATTCATAATTTAACATTAAAATAGATAAAGCCATAGGCATGATCTCAACACAGCCTGTTCTCAGAGCAAAGAGTTCATAAAGTGAGTATCTCAGAGGCTCCTGGGAAATGCAAGTGATGTTTGTCCAAAAAATGGTGTCTGACAATCTTCAGTTAGTAAAACATTTTTTCTGTCCCCAGTATAAGATTCCCTCTCCTTTATCCATGCTGAAAAGGTGACAAAATTTCCCCTTATAGCTCCATTGTACTCCTCTAAGCTCTTCAAGAGGAGCAGCGTTAGCTCTCAGAATGTGTGTATTCCCATGAATGGGACATTTAACAATTCTTTACAGATCTAACACCTTTTCTCAAAATATTTTAGTATTCTCTGTAGTCATTGCATTATTCTTAAAATAGCTGCTGAAGAATGTAAGTATGACATCCATTTTCCTGATGCATGAACCAGAGAAAAAGGAACAGAATGATTTGCCTGAAATATCAACCTACAAGGCCCTTTTAAGAGTAGGAACCCAGGAGTTTTAAAGCTGAGTCTATTATCCCAGGCACAAAGAGCATGGCTTCAATGGCACCTCAGTACCACTTTGCAGCAGACTCCTTGGCTAAACTTTCAAACACCGAATTTTCTGCCTGCATTGGTGCTGTGCTCATCAGTGGACTCGAGCACCACTGCCCTTGAGCCAGCACTACAATCTGTGCCTGCACTGCAGACATTGGCTCATCAGCATCGAGCTGGATCTTTGTAAACTTCTTTCCTGAACAATCAGTTTACCAAAAAGATATACGACTTGTATAGTTTGGAAGACAGTTGAGTCCCACTTCATCTATCAAAAGCGACTGGGCTTTGAAAATAGGGCAAAGTATAAAGGAGAGATGTTTTCAAATTAGGCTTTTTACAGTTCTGGGCAGTGATAGGTATTTATTTCATTCTTTCAAGCACTCGGCTAGAAACGACAATTCAGAATTATCACAACTGCCATTTCTCAAGAGCTATATAAATCAAGCTATCTTACCAACTTAGCAGCTTTCTACATTCTAGACCAAGAAGTGCTTAGTTTATCTTCTTACAACTGGAGGTGAAGCTTTGTGCCTGTGCTCACCCAAGGCAGTGTTTAACCACTACCTTTCAAGCATGCTGAGAGTGCCTGCTGTGAACACTGGCATGCCTTTGGGCGAGTATGAGAGACGTTTTCCTGGAGTTTTTCCAACCTTAGATGCCATTCACAAGATTATCACAGTGGTGATAGATTTGTTCAAGACTTCACATTTGTGCACACAAATTTCTAATGGGTTTCATGCTAATTCACTGTCAATAACTGTTAGGTGAATTAATTCTTCTTAGATTAGTTCTGCAGAGGCATAAAATTCCAATGGTTTTCCTCATCTGAAAGAGACTTGAGAACTGGGTATTTATGAGCATAAATTCCATGGGTCATTAGCAGAATTTGGTTCACTAAACCCTTATGGGCCTTTTAAAAATATCTTATCTGATACACTCAGTGCAATTATTCAATCAAACACTGTAACTTGAATTTATTATTTTTGGCCAATGGCACACTCCAGCACAGCCACATCTGGAACTTCTAAGCTATAAGGGTATATACACTGCTGCTTAAATAGCAATTTAATAGCAGCACTGTCTAAATAAGGATATTTGCTTAAATCTGCTATTTTCTGAAATATTCAAGATTTGCCACCTGTCTTAAAAAAATTCTTTTGCAGCTTTAGAAATCAAGCAGCAGTTCTACTGGCATATTTGCAAGTAGAATACTAACAAATTTCTCTAACTCTACAAAAGCTGTTGTATACTAGGTATCACCAACCTGAACTGAATTATTACTGCATGGTAATAATGTCCTCAAAATAGAAGTCTATAATGTGAACACTTAAATTCATGTAATGAATGCCAATTATTCTATTACTCTGCTCAGTGTATAATTACAGAAACTGGAGAATATTCTGGGCTTGCAGTTTTTCTGTTGTTGGACTGTTTGGGAAACCTGACTGGCAGTTTCTCTGTTAATTTTTTTAACCAGCAGGCAATCAAGTCATGCAGGCATTTTGAGTGACAGCTAAAGAATACTGACTAATGAGCAAACACTACACACTGCATTTTAAAAATGCAAACACCATCCAGGAAAAGGAATTGAAGTAGCCAATTTGTATAATAAATGACTTTATAAGGCAGGCATGATAACAGAACTGAGGAAAAATGGGATGCCAATACCGGTGGGCTCGATGCAGCAGGCATCCACAGCACAGGATGCCTTTACATCTTGAAAGGGAAGCACCATATACCATGGCTAAATTGTCAATTAATTAAATAAGTTGCTAGTATAATTAGTTTGCTCATTTTTGCTTTCCTGGGATGAAGTTAATGAAACAACCCTTTGCACTTTTGAAGACAGACACTTACATAATCACACATATTTGCCATAGGAAATGTAGGTCCTTGGCCTACAGAGTAGGAGGATGGATTGAGGGAGTTTGCCAGCACGTTATCTCGGCATAAATTAAAGCAGCTTGAAGGTGGCTGTCATTTGCCTTTGCTGCCAACAGTTTTAAAGGATTATTGATTCAGCTGATGAGCTTTGGAGGAGTGTAGCCACGTCACCTTTCCCAAGGCCACAGTCTTTGCACAGGAGGGAACAGCTGCTTGCCTTCCAGGGCATCAGGGGATCGTTGCACACCAGAAAGCTCTTCTGCAGTCCCTGGCTGTGAATTAAGAGCTGCTCTGTGGTGGGAGTAATTGCCTGCGTTTGTGAAATAGGTCAGCCTGCCAAGCAAGGCAAGGCTCTTTCCTCAGTTGCAAAGCATCAAAGCTTTAGAAAACCAACTAGGTTCAATGTTTGTCAGAGAAGACAGTAAGAGAGGGAGGGAGCAAGGAAAGTTGAGCAAAGATTTAATGCATTGTAAGCAGCCAGAAAACACCTGTGAGTCTTTCTGTGAGGAAAAATAAGGCTCACCAGAACTGCTTTTCAGTAGAGGCACATAGTCACAGAGAAGGAAAAGAGTGCTGCTGAGGAACATAAAGAGCTGTTTTTTACTACAATTGTCTCTTGTGCTGGCTGTACTTGCCAACATTTCACCTTAGGGGTAAAATTTCTTTTTTGTTGACCCCTGGTACAATGAGGTGCAAAGGCAATGTATAACTCAATAGGACTCGAGTCATGTTAAATCCATCATAAGAAATTTGTGAAATGTCCTGTTTCCAGTTTCAAAAGTAACTTAAGCTTCAGCAGTAATTAAGTGCTTAACTCCCCTGATGTCAGAGGGAATTAGACATTAAAGCATTTCAGATGAAATCCTATGGGCCAAGATCTCCACATCTAAAAATAACATTGATGTTAAGTTTGCTATAAGACTCCTACTACAGCTCAAAATAAACCCTTATGTTGAATCCTTAGTGCCAGTTCCAATTCAGTTACAGTTTTGGAAATGTAACCTGAGGGCATATTGACCCAGTCCCTTGCTGAGAACTCCTTTGCTGCCTGTCTGGGAAAATTAGCTTCCCCAGGACTTGAACTCTGGTTTCCGTGGTAGGATTCTTCTGCTAACTGTTAAAAGCTCCCTATGCCGCTCCCACGGCTCTACCCAGCTAAGATACCTGTGTATCTTTTTTCTTCCTTCAGTCAGTCATGCACCCATGAATTTGCTTTTCTTCTGTGCTGAAGCTCCTACTTAAACAATAGAACTCAATGGAAAATCCAAGATAAGGCTAAAGCACCATTAGAATGACCTTCCAGGAGGGAAAGCAGACATGGCCAACTTTTCTTCTGAATTAACTTAATAAAAATGCTCAGAAGAAGCAGCAGTATAGCAAAATGCTTCACTAATGTTTACTCAGCTGAAACATCAAATAGCAAGCCCAGAAAATGTTTAAACATCCTATCCATGATTCTGATGATTCTTTATTCAGAAAAATTTCAATAGACGTTGAACATACTTGGGGAATTTTCAAGGTTAATTGTCAAATCCTTCATGACATCATGTCAACTTCTCTGTGGTAAATATAGGCTTGTGATCAGCAGACTGTCAACTGTATTTATTTATAAGCCAGTGTACCTAGAAACACATCTAAAGGCTATACTTAGAGGTTGTGCCACAATACTGCCGTGCTGCAAATACTGGTCACATATGGAGGTAAACAGTTTTGAAAGGTTAACCCTCCTCACTCGTGATATGCTCTGACATCCTGTGGATGCCAACTGGCTGAACACAACACAAGAGGAAGAGCTGTGGGTATGTCAGAAAAGCAGACAGTTGCTTATTTGGATGAAAATTTACAGCTTAAAATTGTAGGATGGAAAATCTGCAGGGTACTGTAAGAAGGTCAATGATATGGATGTTAAGACCTGGAACAGGCTCACAACTGACTTAGTCCTCAGTGAGTTTTATGCCTGAGATCATGAATATTTATTCTAAGTAATCAATTATTTATATTAGATAGCATGCAAGTACATTTATTATAAATATGTTTTAAATACAGTATTAGTTAAAAAAGGCAAGGCACCTAGTCACTCTAGACAAGCATGCAAAAATTCTCAAAAAGATTTGCAAGGTCTAGTTTTGCGCAGACTTAAAATAAACATGTCTCACGCTCATCTGTTCTGAGACAATTTCCTAAGCAAATATGAGCTGAGTGTCAGTAAATTCAGTTTGGTGCACTCCTCTTCCAGCTAATAGAGCCTACACTATCAAACAACTATATCAATTAAAGTTCCCTCAGTATTTATGAATGAGCCTCAAACATCCTTGTAAAGTATTATTATGTTCCTATTCTCATTTTATAAATTAAAAACTGAGAGACTCCTTTAAGAAATGTGGCTTGTTTAAGCTTTTTTTTTTTTTAATGTTTGGGTACTGATGAACCATTAGTTCATCTCATTCTCTTCATGTAGCCAGGTTAGGTATTTTTAGAAATCAAGTGCAATCTGACTTAAGTCTTTGTCCTTGGTAAAAGATATCTAGGTAAAATTTAATAGCTGGGGATATACAGATAGTTGGACCTTAATTCCTATGGAACTCCAACTGTCCCCACCAACATAAGGACCTCCAGGAGAAGTTGCAAAATTAATCCATTTTCCCATACCTCTGCGCCTTCTTTTTCTACAGGGCTCTGTGTTCTCTTGCTAAGAAAAACAGTTAATTCTGTGGTCAGGAATATATTACAGACAGCATCACACTTTTTCCCTTGAGCCCATCAATAAGTCTTCAGATACGTGCACTGCTCTGATATTTCAGAGGCATATTCCATGGAGACAAAGAGATGAGAACGAAATGAACAAAACCCCCTCACCCAGTAGATAAGGCATGACTTATACCAGTCACATGTAGTCCAAGATAAAAATACACCACTTTATGTCCAGTGAATTAAAGAGAAGTTGTAGGCCATTGTTGATATATCCTTATTCATACCAGGTAGAATTGTCCTGTTCCCACATCAGCAGCTTTGTTCAGGGTCATTGTAAGGACCCCTGGAGCTGTTCTTAACGACACCTAATATGTTTGAGAATATGCAATATTCTTTTTCACAGAAATGTGTTGCAATGATCACAAAGGTACAATTCAGAGTGGCAAACAACCCGTCCATGTAACTCTCTGCAAAACCAGATTGTTCAACTTGATTGATACATAAAAATGTAATAGCAATAGCATCTGATCATTGAAGATAATGATTTTAAAAAACCCACCAAAAACCAAGAAAAATTCTTTTACTCAAGTTCAAATCTAGAAACTTCTTTTCCTTGTAGGCTGTTTTTATAACAGTCTAAAAATAAAAAAGGTCTTGTCAGAAAAAAGCCTTGAAAGAAAATATCGTCCTTAAGGGTTACTAAAAAAAGAAAGTAAGTTCAGAAGAGAAATGTTCTGCTTTGTGCAGGCTAAAACAGAAGAACCAGCAAATTCCACACAGGCCAATGCAGGCTTACCAGTGAAGCTAAGTCATCTCCACTGTCTTCTTTTCAGACCAGGGGGTAAGGTGTGTGGTTCTGTGTTGAAGGGTATGGCTCATTCTGTGCAGCTCTGCAGCACCATTTCCCAGTGTGACCACGTCCCCCCATGTTTCACCTATTCCTTCTGGCAGGCTGTGGTGGTTTTGGCGGGGGTAGGGTTAACTTTCTTCCCAGTGGCTGGTGTGGGACTGTGTTTTGGATTTGTGCTGAACACAGGGTTGATAATATAGAGATGTTTTTGTTATTGCTCAGCAGGGCTCACACAGAGCCAAGGCCTTCTCTGCTTTTTGTGCTGCCACACTGGTGAGGAGGCTGGGGGTGCATGGGGGGGTGGGAGAAGACACAGCCAGGACAGCTGACCCCAACTCACTAAAGGGATGCTCCACACCGTGTGACATCGTGCTCAGTATATAAAGTGTGGGGAAGAAGGAGGAGCAGGGGGGACATTTGGAGTGATGGTGTTTGTCTTCCCAAGTCACTGTTACAAGTGATGGGGCCCTGCTCTCCTGGGGATGGCTGAACACCTGCCTGCCCGTGGGGAGCAGTGAATTCATTCCTTGTTTTGTTTTGCTTGTGTGCACAGCTTTTGCTTTCCTTATTAATCTGCCTTTATAGCAACCCTTCAGTTTTCCAGCTTTTACCCTTCTAATTCTCTCACTGATCCTGCTGGTGAGGGAGTGAGTGAGTGAGTGAGGGGCTGCGTGGGCTTGGTGGCTGCCTGGGGTTAAACCATGACACAGGCTGTGCTGGCTCACCCGACTTTACATGAGTGTGATTGACTCCATGATGGTGTTGAAGGAGCATCCTCAAAGATAATGGTCCTGACAGGACAATTGTTAAGGTTAGGGTAAGTTTCAGATGGCTGATGTAATTTCTGCAGGAGAAATTTTTCCATGCTATCCTTGAGGCAAGGGAATGAGGGTGATGGAAACCTAGACCTTGCTGTTGAGAGGTGGTAGCCATTGATGAGTCCTACAGGAGTGGGTTTTTGCTTAGTGGAGAGAAGTATCAGAAAAGGTATGATATTTAGAGGGCTGATTCAACAGACACAGAAACCATCTTGTGATAATTCCCAATTTTATCAAATCTTTTTTTTAAAGTACCTGATTACCTGCAAAGAAAAGTGTTAATGAGTCATTATTATTAAAATAGCAAAAGAAAAACATAAACAGCCATGAAGAAAGATTAAGGAGATAGAGTTGCCACACAGGCTCAGGCAAAGATACAAGAAGCCTCTGGCAATGGCCCAGATCAGTCACCTAGGGAAAGGTACACAAGTAGGACAGCTGTACTCTTCTCTTTCCCCAAATGTGAATTTTGTGTCAGTTGCTTTCAATGCTCTTTCTCTTTCAAGACTGCTCTCAGCTTTGCTTTGGACTTGTCTAACATTTACCACCCAGAAGATCCTTGCACCTTAAACATACCCTATATGAAAACCACATCTGTTCATTCATTCTTAATGTACCATCTGCTAAATTCCCTTCTTAGTCATCAGACAATGTACCAAATGAAACTGCAAACCACTGGTTACTTCTCATTGCACTCACAAGTTCTTTCATATACATCATGTGAGCTGTCAGATTTCAGAAAAGGCTGAAAACACGACCCACATGTGTTGAATGTCTTCAATGCAATAAAGCATCTACTTTTGTTCTCCAGAGAAGAGGAGCTGCCACTAGGACAAAGAAACTGCAGAGCTGAATCAGGCACCGTGTGGTTGACTCATCCCTGGTGGACAAAAGCCAGCGTTAGGTTTTTCCTGCTGCATAGTGGGCTGTTCCAGTCAGAAAGATGAGGGAGAAAATGACACAGCTTTTCAGAAACCCCCTAAGGATGAGACCAACCCAAAATGTCTGCCTGTACAATACTTTTTACTTGCCAATCTTCATTTTTATACAGTGTAAAGACCAGTGAAATAGTTAATAGACTGGTCTCAGTTCAATAACTTCCACTAAAAACCTGACAACACATTGACACAAAGAAGATATTTCACAGTTCTCAACACCATTTATTCAGAATTTCTGCAATCACAGACACACATCACCTTCTTCATCTGGAGTTGTTTCAATTTACTTAATAACTACAGGCATTACGAACTTTAGATATAAATAAACTGAGATTCTGGAGGACAAAATACCAGCATCAAACCAAGTTACCTTCCAACTCATCTGAACCGAGCTTCTGGCAGAAGCAACAGAAGCTTTTATGTGAGATTTTTCTTACTTTAGTCTCAGTTTCTGAGACTGTACAATTATCACAGCACACACCAGTATGTCAGACACATCCTCTTGAAGAGGGAAGAAACTGGAAGAGGACCAGGCTGATTAAAGTCAGAAGACCTGCACGTTTTTTTTATAGATACAGGAAATAACATGACAAAATGGAAGTCTTCAGTATATCAGTCACTCAGTACCTCTGTTTGTAAAACTTCATTTATAAACGGAAGTTGAGTCATCAGGCCTGCTGATGTCATTAATAGGAAGAATCAAAGGAGCTAAGAAAACAGTTAAAAACCCCATATGATTTCAACATGTACCTTTGCAATGGGCTTGCATAGAAAGCAAAAAGAAGCTGTTAAACCTGCGTACCTGAACTTCTTTCATTACTAGATTACCTTTTCTGGTTTTGTCCAGAAAATAAGAATGGAGAACTGACGTTTCCTTGTAAGAGGAGTGATTATTTTGAATTGATGGCGAATTCAACGGGATGCGTATAGGACCTACTGCCCTCAAAGTCCCTAAATGCTGCTTACTTGGACAATTGTTCTACGTTCAATTATGGCAATTAGGCATTTTAAAAAAAATTTTGGCACTAGAGCTGTCATGGTATTGTATTCTGAACCAGCAGTTCCAATTAGCTTTGGCAAGTATTAGTGACAGGTACTTTAGGATAAGGGTTGACACAACAAGTTTTTCTTTTCCTGTAGCAGTTCCATGCATGTATTTCTGTGGGTTGTATAGGAAATTTCCCCGCTGGTTAACAAAGGGGCTATGTATGTGTATGTCAAAGGGACTGAATCTGTCACTGTTTTCTTGGCAAGGATGGCCAGCTTGTGGCTCTTGCAGAACTTCATCACAAGGGACATTCTGCAACGAGAGCAATGTACACTGTAGTATACACCACCAGTTGAAAATATATACAAGAAAAAATACATATTCGGTATCTTGTACTGTTCCAGCATGTAGCAATGGATGCTAAGAAAACACCTTAACTCAGTAAGCCTTGGCTGCAACTTAGGGAAAAAAAAAAAGAAGGAACTTTCTACCTGGAAAAATCTGCATTACTGGAAACAATACAACTCCATTGTATGGAGTTTGAAGGGTTTGCTATTTGAGTAGATTACAATGCTCACCTTAGTTATGGCAGCCCCTTGCTCAGCACATCAATTTTCATCTCATAAAGAAGTACATTTCTTCAGTCAGGGAAATGCATGTTTCTGCTCTACTTGCACTGCCTGAATGATGTAATAGACGGCATAGTGGAAGTTTTCTCCTTCTTTATGGTGACCAAATGTGGCAATAGGAGCCTTTGCTCTAATGGAGCTTTAGATTCTGCATCAGACAAGTCCTGACCCATTTCTATATAATTTCACTAAAGATACCTTGCATAAAGTCTAGTTTTCTCCTTCCCTGTTTGCCAGTAATTGATGGCCAGGTGAACACTGATTCATGGGTCATAAATACATCTTTCAGCTAGTTGAGAGAACATGCTTCTATCAAAAACATACACAGGATTCGTTGCTTGTTGTGAAGAATTACTAATCATGGCATTATTTAGATTCTTAACACAAATAAGTTTCTGTCCCATGGTCTGGGTATTTTCAAGTCATTTAATTTCACAATCAATCTAGTGTCTCCCCCAGCCAACAACAAATGCTGTGACAAATAAATTAAATAAAATCCTAGTTACTATACCTAGATTCCTCTACAAGAAACTGATGCAAGGATGAGTTTTCCAGAGAGTTTATAAGACAACACAGGCCTTAATCACGAAGAAGATGCAGCCTAGATCTCAGAAGTTCATCATGAGCAGCATTTTGCCAAATACAAAAACTTGTACCAATGGAGAAGCAGTACTTTAGCAACACCAGCTGCAACAGTAAGAAATGGGTTGCACCAAATTACTCAACTTCGAAGTGATAACAGCTGTTGTTTTGGCATGTTACTTGAAAGGGAGAACATGGAGAAGTCTTGCTTCCTGAGTTATTTTGGTATCTGTGCCTTGTGTGTGGTGAGAGACTGAACTCTGCAATGGCAATGTGAGATTAGACACTGTACTTAAATGCCCTAAAAGCACAAGAAAATGCAGTTGGTTATAGGCAGCCAAAGGAGAAGGAGGCTACTGTATACACCTGTGATACAAATCATGCCATCCCTGTTTGCTAATATCAGTAAGATCCCTTGCTATCTCTATGAGCTCTCCTCCATTGATCACCTTTCAGTCTGGATGGATTTATGCATTCCTCTTACAGAACACCACACAGCTGTGAGCACATCACATCTACTTGTAATCCATACTAAAAAGACCTCGTGGCAGGAGAGCAATTGCCCACAGGTACTCATTAGGTCCTGCTGGAGGACAAACGAGGAACAGTTTAAGGACCATTTCACCCATCCTGTTAGACCTGCACTGCCTTTCACAATAAGAATCCACAGATTCTCACAGCCCTAGAAGAATCAGTGTTTGTAACTTGTCCCTTCCGCTAACAGGAACAGGTGAATAGGTCATGCAACTTCTTTTCCACATCCAGATTCCAATCGGATTGCTATCTTTTCAGTACCATTTTGAGGATAGTCTAGATCTGAGATATTTTATCTACAAAATAACTAAATGAGGAAAGCCCAGCTAATGACCACTGGGACCAGCCTTCTAAGTCCGTTTGTGAGCAGCGAAACAAACCCTTGTTGATGTGAGGAACTGCCAATGCATATGAGAGTTTCTCTGGCTATTCATCTGCAAGTCTATGAGGAAGAATGAAAGCCAGTAATGAGTTGCAGGAATGTTCAAGATAACATCGTACTGTCTGCTACTGAAGCAACAGCAATAGAAAAACCGTTCCCAATTGCCATTGTAATAATTCACCAAGAATACGACTTCAATAAACACATAAACTTGTAGTGCTGCTTCATGGCCAGTGAACTTGGGATTTTCTGAATTAATTAAATTGCAGAAAAAAAGCATTATCTCAGGGAAAATTCTGCCTGTGTTTGCCCAAAATGCAACATTTGGCTTGGTAGGAGAAGAGTTATAGTGTATCTGGACTGTAAACATTATTCATTGGGAATACTAAATGGAAATTGAAGCTGATATTCATTCCAGGGTTGTCCCATCTACGAGCATCAAATATATATTAATGGAGAACACAGTACTGTAGTGGCAAATTGTATTATTTTTTCTGGTCTGGATTAATACAGTCCTTTAGTCTTAGCAAATTTTAACTGCCAAATGGCTTTTTAGATAAGAAGAGTTAAATGCAAAGAATAATTAAGCATGTGATAAGTATTTTTTCTCACAAACAGCTGTTGAATTTCTAATTCTGATGTTTCTTGGATTTAAAAACTCCCAAGTGTTCCTTGGGTACCAGGTAAATATTTAAAAGAAGTAATACAGTGTTTATATGATGTGGATGATCTCTGATACTGTTGCTTAATTAGACAGTAAGGTTTACAGAGGCACAGCCGAAGGCACAAAGCTCTGTTTGATTTAGATCCTGGCTATAAGACAGCCATCAGGGTGTGGAAAAGCGCTCTTAAACTAACAGCCACCTTTCATTAGCTGACAGGCATATCTGTGGTGAGGTATATCAGAGAGGGACCCTAGAGTCTAAGAACTCATTTTGTTTTTTAGTGAGCAGAACTAAAAGAATTTACCTAAGGGTTTTCTGTTGGATTTGTGCATGAGTGCTGTTTACATTCTTATGTTGGGTTCAGTTTCCGAAGAAAACTGTGTAAGCTGTGCATTTTATAACGGTAAAGTTTCATATAGTGTCTATCACTGAAGTGTTATGTTGCTGAAGTATTTTGATACTGCCAAAAGGATATCCATGCTGGCCAAACCCTTGAGAATTTAAACTGAGGAACACTATAGCTAAAAAAACCCAAACCAAACCAAAACAAAAAAAACCATAAAAAACCCCCCGAACATACCACAACACTACAACCTGAGCTAAATAATGCATTTGCTAGGCAGCACTGTAGAAAACTAGGCACAGCTGCAAGATGACCTACTACATACTTCCTAGCAGGAAGAACAATATATTATTGATCCAAGCCTAAAGAAAAACAAGTTAATAAATTTTAGACTGATATGTTTTTACTGCAAAGTCTTTCAGGATCTTTGGCCCTTATGTAAGAGTACTTACATGTTCCAATTAAAAATGAAATATAAATATTAATAATATTACTTGTATTTGCCAGTGTGAGCTGACATCATAACTGTAAATGAATTTTATCGTCAGTGATTTATTCATGGCCTACTAGAGATTAGGTCTTTCTCATACTTGCCCGTGAAGATTTTATAAGCTAAGTAGGGCCAGACTAGGTCAGATCTAGAAGCAATTTAGAAGTCCTATGAAAATTTAGATATTCTAGTTGAATGCCTCAGTGCTAAAGATTTGGTCTCACTTTTATCCAAGTATTTCAATTAAGCTGAAATATGAGCCTGTATAGAGAGTTCAAAAGGACTTTTCCTAACTTATGGAAGTTTAGTAGAAAAAGCAGTGGAAATGTAAGCATGGTACTTCTCCACAGATATTAAAAGGTTCTGCTAACATTACTTGGTTAGAAGTAATTCAGTGCAATTTCAAACAAATGACTTCAGACTCCTCTAGAAATCCCAGTTACAAATATAGTCGATTTATGGAAGTAATCTGGGACACAGTGGACACACAGCAAGATTTTGGTGCAGAAGCATGATGAATACTTGATTAGTACATGTGACAATAAACCATTTTTCATCTGCCAGAAGCAGAAGACAGGGCAGCGCTGTCTTCTCTTGTGTTCACAGCCTGGCCCAGGTTTCTGCAGGCCACTGCAGTACTGGGGCAACTCACCAGGTGGCTGGCGTAAGCCTTGGGGCCTCCATCCATCCATTCTTCCATCACTTGAAATCCCCTCTAATAGCAAGGCTCTCTGTGAAGGGTATGCCAGGTGTTAAGCTGGTACAAACAGGTATTGCACCTGAGCTCAGTAATAAGAGCCAAGAGACCAGCCATTTTACCTCGCTCGTGCATGAGAACTGGCTAGTTCTCCTTCCCCTCATCCCTCTATACTTTGCCCACTGCGGGTTAGCAATGCCACTGCCCTTTTCTTTGCTCTGGAAAGGTAACAAAAGAAGCTGCCTTGATTCTCTCAGCCCCTGCTGATGTAAACACAGTTATGCAGTGCACTACTTAGGTGCTGCACGGATGTGAAACAGTTCGAATGCACCTGTTGCACGTGGATCAGATAAACACGTCAAGGATTGACTCATCACCACCTTTGCAGCTGTTAAGAGGACTTATACACCAGATGGAATGTGCAGAGTTGCTAAACGAAGGTTACATCATTCAAAGGTAACATTCAATCTCTTGAGTGCATTCTTTAAAGGAATGTCAGACTGATTTCTAAGAGCTTCTTTGACAGTGCTGATAATACTCTGATCAACCAGGCTCTTTGCAGACAGACTCAATAGTTTGCAGCCACATAATGGTCACTACAGATATTAAGAGTTGCTGATAAAATCTTAAGTGAGGAATTAATTTCTGCCAAGTTACTTATCTAAGGCTATGTCACTTACACTTATTTCAAGGTGACAGTCACGTGCGCATCTAAATACATTTCAAATGTTGATTTGTTGTTACTCTCAACAGCCTGAGAAATTCTTATATTATGTTTACTTTTACCAGGTAAAACATTAGAAATATTACCGGTGGCCTTCTTATGTCAAAAGGTCTTGTCTTTCCTTTCCTGTCCAGTCCTGCACTACTCTTAAAAATGTCACCTTTAAGAATGAACAAGGACCTTATTAATACTCCCAAATATCCAAGGTTACAAAAGCCTGTCAAAGATAAGGATCTTCAAAAGAAGTAGCACGTTCACATTTAACATGGGATGAAAAATTAGAGTGGACAGAAAGAGAGACACTTCAGATCTGAATTTTTAAACCTAGTGAACATGGATTTTCATTGTCAGTAAAACTAAAGAAGAGTGAGAGAGCTATCTAAGGAAAAGAAACTCCCTCAGCATAGCCCAGATAATCATCAGTCCTGTTATTCTTCCAATACAGAAATACATTAAACAGCCATGAAGAAACTGACTTTAGAGGTATTCTAGGTCCTGTAAACATTGGTGACATAGGAATTAGGGGTCCTGGGTTTTAGACTTTGTGCTTGGCGAAAATGGGATATTCATTTTATTTAGCTGGAATCATCTTCCTTTAATGTAAAACAGAGGTAAGAAGAAAAAGCTGTGCATAGTTACTGTGGATAAAAAGGAAATATAGGAAGAGATAATTTTTAAGACAAAGCAGGTAAAAATACTGTTGTGCATTCTGAGTAGTCCAAGCACAGTGAAGAGAGACTTGCCTGGATGTAGAAGCTTGTAAGGACTATGGTTTAAGTACAGTCTAGCCCCCCTCCGTTTGCTCTGTATCCAAAACAGTAAACAATATTTCAATTTGAAGGAGTTGCTGGACAATCATTTCAGTTGGCTTCTACCTCAGCTGACAGACAATAACAGAGTGCAAAACTCACGCTATTATCGAGAACATTAGGGGCTGCTGTGTAGATGTAAGATGAAAAGTGGTCAGGCTAAGTAGGGCAGCATCCTTTCAAAGAAGGAAACTAAGTCTCTTGGAAACTGCTTAGAAAGTATAGCTCACATTATACTGGTAATTTCACCCACAGTCCCTCTGATGCTGAATGTTGGAGCACAATTCTCAGTGCTGAGATGGATCCCTTGCTCCTGGCCTTGGAAAGGTACAAAACAAGACAAAGAAGATGCTTAGGAAGCAATCCCTAACCGCCTGAATCCTGGTTGAACCAGTTGGAAAAGCCAAAGACAAAGCTGAATTACAAAACCTCCTGGGCTTAGGAATTTTGAAGAGGCTGGTGCTTGCAGCCGGATGAGGCTGAGGTGGGTCCACGCAGCAAGGACAGCAAGCGCCGGGACTCTGCTGTGCCAAGGGCAACAGGGCCAGTTTCCAGGTTGTTTTTCTTTTTGGTTTTGTGAACAGACCACGTGGAGCAAGATGCCTTCACAGTGCCTTACAACTCAACAAATCATTTTAATCTTCAAACTGCTGTGCAAAATAAGTAATCCTTGCTGACCTTCTGTAAGTATGTTCAGTTGCTCAGTCACTACTGAGGTGAGTGCACTGTGCAGGTTTGGATAAGGAAATTTACTGTCTTAATTTTGTCTCAGGTGCAAACAAGGTAGGGAGGAGGTTAGGAAATGAGCATGAGTTCTTGCAGCGATTCAGAGGCTGAGACTACACCGAAAATTGGTCATTTTAGAGTTATTATGCTTAACTCTCTGCATTATTCTATTCTCTAGCTGATTCAGGTCACTCAAAATGGAAACGAAGTAAAAAGGGAACACAGAAAAGTATTTGGATTCAGATTTTACACAGCTAAGCTCAGCGAAAATAAACCATTACCCAATAGGACTAAAATAAAGACAGAATCCTGTTCAGACCACACTTAGGACTAGTCTTTAAAGAGCATAAAAATACGTATTTTTAGCTCAACTGCTGATTGACTTTACCTCTCAAAGCTTGCTTTTTTTGTTAATGAATAGCTCACACTGTAAATTATTTATATTTTACATTGAAAACCATTTTTTGTGTGTATGTGAAAAGATCAGAGGAAAAAAACAAAATACATGGAATGATTTGACTTTATCTCAGCATCTCCTTTGCCCTCTCTATCAGAAGCACAAAACAAGTTACTGTCCTGACCTTGTAAAGAGCAGTTGCTGAAATTTCAATTCCTTATTTTTGTTTTTCCTAATGACAGTAAAGTTGGCCAAACCATTTATAATATTTGGTTTCATTTATTCAGGCATATTCAGATATTCTCACAATACTTTTACATTTGACCTTCTCCTACCAAACCTCTAATTTAACTAACTGCTTTCCTTTTGAACAAAGTTATTTGGGTGGAGAGTGCAAGTCTCTCCTACTGGAAAATAAGGGTGAGATCTTTAGCCCACCTCTCCTTCACAGCATTCCCAGGTGCCTACTCCACGGCTTTTACTCCTGACCTCCCTTATGCCAGCAGCAGCCCTTGTGTAGTTTTGCAGTTGGTGGTTTGGCAAGATGATCTGGTTGAAAATTTGAACAGTTTGTTCATGCACAGCATTAGTTTTAGGAGGATCTGTGTGGCCCCAAAAGCCCTACCACTAGAAAACAGAAAGGTAGGAAAAGTGCCTAGAAGAGGATGTGAGAACTAAGCATTTAATCAGGAATGTGATTTTAAATTGGTGGGAGTTCCTTGAGATACTGGACATAAAAATTGAATTTTAGGTAATAGTTACTTTCACTTTCCTACTTTGAGAAAATACTAAACAAAAAAATGCTTTGAAAAGAATTTAAATGTCGCAGTGTCTGGATCTCTGTGTGAAGCATCTATTGCGGCTTCAGCTGTTTCATTTCAGTGATCAGAGGCCATTGTTGTCTTAAAGATGTACACAGTCTGCTTTGGCAGGGCTAAAATTTCTGAAGGGCTACCGTGAAAAATGCCATTTGAACAAGAAAAGATATGATCTTTCATTCCATAAGATGTGCTCAAAGATATTTATCAGCTATATAGTCCCTAGCAGGGACAATTAAGAGCCCCCAGATTCAGCTGAATGCATAGATGAATGTATAACTTTAAACAATCATATGTACCCACATTTAGGAAAGTATTTGAAGTGAGATATATTTTATCTCTAATGAACTTCAATAAAAGCATTCAAATACCTAAGGCCAAGTATTTGTTTAAGGATTTTTGCTGAAATAGAGTCTAAAGAAGAAATACAGATTTGAAAGATCAATACAGTCATCTAAAAAGAACTGACCATGGAGTGCTAGGGTGATTTTTTTTTTCTTTATTTGGTTTATATTTTAATTGGTTATATTTTTTTTCCCCAAACTTGTGCTTTTAATGGGTAAAGGTCTCATCCCACACACTTTTTACTCAGTTGCAACACTGCCTTAAAAAGTCCTTATCTTCTATCTCTTCTGTCTCCTGCATATGCCTTGATCTTCACCTCATCTTCAGAAATATCTGTATTATGAAGGAAGCCTTTGAGAGAAACAGGAGTTCAAAAAACTTGATCATTTAAGTTATCCAGTTTTGAGGTTAACGCCATAAGTAGCTAGAGCACCACAAATGTGAGTGATCAGCTTCAGGAGGGGGTAGGAATGAATAGGTTGCTTTGAAACTTATCTTGTGGTTACAGGCTGAATTTGAATGACAAATTTATGAACCCAGCAGTTGTCAGCATCACTTAAGATACATAAAAATTTGTGTGTGCCTTTCTACTGCTTAGGTGTGCAAATGATTAGTTTATATGCAAATTAAATTACATGCTGACTATTTACATGCTGACTGTGGATTTCTTTAAAAATTATGCCTTAAGAATGGTTCTTTGCTGCAAAGGTACTGAAAGAACAATATTGCAAGAAAAGTATGGGGCATGGTTTGTTTCCTTCAAATCCAATCAATTTAATGTACAAATCAAAAGTGTACTGCTTTTGCTGCCAGTAATGTAAATTTAGGATATTCTTAAAAGTGACATTACTGTTTTACTTCAGCAACCATGAGATTTGTGCACCTGAAATTTAGGGCTGAACCCTTGTTCATAGAAAGGTGTCTTGGTGCTCTTTTGACTACATAAGGGGCAAAAGCTTTCCTAGGACTGACGCACTGCTGACTGACAGAGAACTATGACCGTAATACTCCAACATGCATTCAGTTTCAGGGGCAAAACTAGATGTTTTTTCCAGCTGATACAAGGGAAAAATGGCGAGCAGTAACCTGTCTTGCCCTGCCCTGCTAGACATTGTTTAGAGGTGCTTGAAGACTGAGACAAGAGTCATCAATTACTTAGATTTATCTATGTAGTTCAATGAAGGAACTTCCCAACGCAACTTGGGAGCATCGAATGTTGTAAAAATTAATGCAAGAATTGGAGAATGCCTGTGGTTTTTAAGTATACCCAGAAAACCTAGCACTGTTAAAAAATCAGAATATATATGCTTGGTTACTTTACATCCCAAAATAACCATGTGAGCCTAAATTGACAAAAAACTAGGGGGAGGAAAGAAGCAATTAAAGCTGCACAAAGAATTAGGTTGGCTGTGGTTATTGTAGGGGGTTGCTATTTTCTTCCTTTAGAGGAAGGATTGAGATCAGCTGTAAGTTGTGTCATTATCTGCAATTCTTTTAACAGCAGCATAGTGAAAAGCTGCCAAAGCATTTAAAATTAATTCAATCAGGCTAAGAGGAGTATGTCAAACTGACTTCTTTTCCTGCAAATTACAAAATTATCTACAGTTAAAATTAGTTTCTAACCATCCTGGAGAGGGAGGAGATGTGCTCCTAAAACTACTGTATGCTGTGATGAGTCTGTGATGTAGGCTTGATGGCCCATCAGCAGGACTTGCAAAGTCAGTTGCTGTTGCTAGAGCTGTTGAGGTGTATGCATGATGCACATGTGATTACCACTGCAAAACGAAAGACGTGATAATAGTAACTGTAAACTATGAATAGCAGGTTATTATCATGGAAAAAGATAAAACCATCTAGATACTGAGTTATGTTCTTATTTTGCTTCAAAAATCAGCATAGCATAGCCTACTTAGCTCTTGCATAAAGTAAAATTAACTTTTTGACTTATTACTATTGGCTAGAAATGCCAATAAAATTTCCCTTAGCAGATTTGGTTTCGGCCACATCTATCTTCTGATTACTGTCCTTCAGCACAGGGACCATTACAGTCAATTACATTGTTATCTGACTCAAACATGTGGACAGCTCAGTCAGTGACTTTAATTACTTTCTCATCAAAGCCATGTTGGACAGTCTCTGAAATTCCTTCTTTGCTTCCTAGGACATTGTAAAAGACAAATGATTTTTGCATTCTGTTCATCAAACATGGCAGGAAATCTTTTAGTCTAGTTATCTCAAGTCAAGTTCTACCAAAAAAATGTATGTATACCTGGATTGTCAATGGGCTCATATCCCTTGAGATCTGGCAGGCATTGTATACCTTTAGCTTCATGGTTTATTTTCAAAAACAATAGACAAAAATACACATCTTCACTTGAAGTCTGAAATCAATAAATTAACAGGATCCTTTCTTTAAATTATTCCCTTCACAATGCAAAAATGTCTTCAAGTGCTCTCCCCTGGAATGAAGATCCACAACATCCTGTGCTTACATGCAAATCAATTGTGCTCTGCTTTAGCCTTGCCACAACTACTGGATGGGGCATATATGTTTTTTCACACTGAGCAGGGCTTCTGGTCCTAGCTGCGATTGCCAAGACACTTTTCTGCAGTTATTTTCTAGCCCATTCCAGAAATTCAAAGCATCAAATCAACAACAACAACAACAACAAACCCCTCAAACTGTTTGTAGATTATTTTGAATGTGCAGTGAACTTAATATTACTTAAGCAGTTCTTATTGTTACTAAAGTCCACGGACACGTGGATAAAAAGAGAAACAGGATGCAATTACTGGGTGTTCATATCATCAACAAAAGGATGTTGCATTATTGTAGAAAGCAGGGCAAATACCTGTAGCAGATGTACCTCACAAAACTTCTGAAAATAATTGCCCCATGGGGCCAAAATTAAAACTTTTTAACAAAAACACTTATTTCCAAAGAAGGTGTATTTGAAATGTCACTGATTTCTGTTTGATAGCTACAGCTGCCAGTCCATGCATCTAAAGGTGACATTTGAGCCAATGTTTGAATAAAAATAATCAAGGTCTTTGACTGAATAAAATTCTATGAAATTATAGTCTAAATACTGTTTTCTTTAGAACAAACAAAACTGCAGCTGTTCATTTCATGAAAAACAGATTTAGACACGTGCAATCAGGGTGAGAACTGCTCAGAGATGTGATAGCTCTTGGATTGCAAAAGCGACAATTACTCCTACAGGGTTTCTAGAATCAATGAGAGACCTGGGTGACCTAGTCAAACTCCTGCTCAGAGCAGCATCAACACTGAATACAAGCCAAGAGATTCAAGTCTTTTGATAATCTCCAAGGAGGGAGGGTTCACAACCTCTCTGGACAATCTGTTCCATGATTAATTGTCTTCTTGATGAATTTTTGTTCCCTCTTACATACAGCCAGAACACCTCTTGTTTCAGTTTATGATCACTGATTCCCATACTCCTGTTGTGCAACACAGAAGAGAACCTGCCAAGAGGAGGGAACGATATTTCCTACAGATTTTCCTTAAATATCTCTCCTACTGGCCACTGTCAGAAATAAATTATTGGTCTAGCATGACCTTCAGTTTCATCAAGTGCAGTGCCTCAGGTTCCTATGACAGAACCTCCATCACTTTTCTACATAGACCACTGAATAATAATTACTAGTTTTTAACACTTCTGCTGAGTAATGACTAATGTATAGAAAAATGAAGGAAAAGAAAGGGTCTGATCTACATATATTACAAAAGATGTTTGTCGTTAAATGCCTTGCATGTAATCTAGAAAACTGGATTATTTTCTTGATAAAACAACATATGGGAAACATAATTTAACAACAGAACCTGGTGAATTATGGAGCAGGGATGAGGAACAGAAAAGATCACTGAGAAAGAGCATGCAAGAAACCACGCAGGTGCCAAACTTGCATTTGTTAGCAAATGTGTCACCATGATTCTGAACTGGAAAGTGTCATCTCCCACTGCTGTAGTTCTTTCGCACCTCTGTCCCTACATAAATGTGCAAGAAGAAGAAATTGCAAGTGATTCAATGGAGGTGGGGGTGCATGATTACAACCACCCCCACTCTGGGAGGCACCCAGGCCTTGCTGAAAGAAACAACAGGTTCAGACCTGAAGGAGTGCAGTCTGAAGGTGATGTTGAAGCTGTTGCAACAAGTGACCTGACTGGTTTATTGGCATGGGACAGAAGCATGTGTACCATCAAGGGTTTGGGTAATGCAGCGGAGTGCTATCACATGACAAGACTGATCAATAGGACTTAAGCAGAACAGCTGTCAGGCATTAAAGTGGGCTGGTACTGCATCTATGATCTGAGCACACACTCTTGATCTCTTCAGAGAGTTCACATAGACTAGCAGGGTGAGCTCAAATGTACCATTTAAATATGTCATATTAATTTCTGAGTTTATGTTGCACATAGAGGCACGTGGGGCACTGGGATTTCTATGCTAAAGCTTAAGGAGAAAGTGATGCATGCACTGCCTTCTATTCACTATTCTTTTGTAACCTCTACCTTTATCTCCTCTATAATTGGAATTCTTAGCATGTCCTGTAAAACCTGCTCCTTCTTTAAAGAAAATCATTTACTTTAGGATAAGTTTGTAGTGGGAAACAGTACCTTTTATTATAAAAACTTCACTTATATCCTCAAAGTATCATGATTCCAATGTTATTTGAAATTCGTTTAGACAAGAGAGAAGCAGATTGCATGCCATTCTTAGAACTGTAATCCTCATTGGCTCTATCAAACCATACACTAGCAGTTTTCAATTGGCACTTCCAAAAAAAAAAAAAAAAAGAGACTTGAAGTACATGTTATGCAGAAGAATTTCTGGAACATTTGCCTGAATTAAAAGAAAGCCAAAACGTACTCCCAAGTAATTTTTTGTTATAAACACAAAGTAACTTGTAAATACTCATTAAAAGCACAAAGCATGGCAGATCTTTTGCTCTTTTTTATTTTAATTTCTTAGTTTTTAAAACTGTTTAGACTTGGTTTATAAAACAAACAGTGGTGAGGGGTTGGTTTCTCTCAGCTCTTATTGAGGTAGTGCATGGAAGAACATATCTTTGGGCACATATTAAAAAAACCCATAATCATTAAGGCACTGCAAGTAGGATATGGGAAATTTGTAGAGACTTCACGGTTGTGCTGTGGACTTCCTTTTTTACTCCGGACAAATGTTTAAAAAACCTAATACCCTTCTCCTCCAAATTTTGTTTGCATACTAATTCCACTTGAGAAGAGACAATAACCTAACAAATGAAGGCAGAGTACAACACAGACCAAGAGAAATGCAAATCCTACTCTGTTTACTGTAACCACATGCACTAGACTGGCAACGGTGCCAGTTGATTACAATATTAATTGCTGCAAGTATGTCATTTTCTCCCTGCATACACAAATATTTTGTCTAGGAAGCTGCAAAATTTTTACTAGGCCACAGATAAGCAAGCTTCATATGCATTTTTGTGTGGTATAAGGATTTCAAGTTTTAAGATTTAGTGTATGCCACTAGTTTAGGCATTAAGTGGTGTCATTTAAACTGGTTTAAGAAGTTGCCACCCTTCCTGCCTTGAAGTGGTTTACACCTCCACACCTTCCCCAGTGTTGTCATGGCACATGTGAAGTCATGGCAGTGCAGCAAACTGGATCAGTTATGTCATCCAGCCAAAACTGTTTCTGTCCATGTTATCCTTCAGCAGGATTAGTTCTGTACAGAGAGTGCGGGTTGGAGGGTTGGGTCCAGAGCTTGGTGGTTAATGGGTTGTATTCTGCCTGGAGGCTGGTGAGAAGCAAGAGCATCAGAGGGGTCTGTCCTGGGACCTTTGTATCTTTATCAGTCACCAGGAGGATGCAACATTGCACACCCATCAGATAGCAGATGGCACCAAACTGAGGGGACCAGCCAATATGCTCCAAGGCAGGGCTGCTTCCTGGACAGGCTGGAGGAACAGGCCAAGAGCAAACTTATGAAATTCAGTAAGAGCAGCATGGTCCTGCCCCTGAAAAGGCAGAATGGTTGGCAGCAGTGCAGTCTGGGGGCAGGCTGGTGGGGGAGTAGCTCCAATGAAGAGGCCCTGAGGACCATGGCAGACAGTAAGTGGCCCATAAACCCCATGTTCCCTGGTTGAATGGCATCTTCAGTACCGTCATTAGAAGCACAGCCCGTAAATTGAGGGAACTGGTGACTCCATTTATGCAGCACCTGTTAGACACGTACATACATACATACAGACATACATACATGTCCAGTTTGGAGCCCCCAGTACAAGATGCATTGATCAACTGGACCTATTCACCGAGTTCACTGAAATGGTCAGGGGCTGGAGTCCTTACCCCGTGAGAAGATGCTGCAGGACCAGGGCTTGTTCAGCCTGGAGAACCTATGAGATCATCAATAAGATGGAGCCTGGCTCTTCACAGAAGTGCAAGGTAGGAAGATGAAGGCAATGATGTTAGGTTGAAACACGGGAGGTTCAAACTGAACAGAACAAAAAGCCTTTTTCCCCATGAGCACAGTAAGGCAGTGTCACAGGCCGCCCAGAGTGGTTTTACAGTCCCCACCTTTAGAAATGCTCAAGATCTGACTGGATAAAGCCCTCGGCAGCCTGGTGTGACCATATGGCTGCTTCTGCTTGAAGCAACTTCCAAACCCAGTGGCTCTGTGATTGACATGAAAGTCAGGGAATGCTTGAACTGGCTCTGCTATGGACCAAACATATATGGAAGTTTATTATTTATCCCCAGGATCACACAGTTGGGGCATATTATGTCAGCAAATGAAACACAATACTTTCAACCCCTAAAAAGACATGAAAGAGAAATACTGTGGTATTAAACTATTTTCATTAAGAACTACCAGATAAGCAACACAAGGAACTTCATTACTAGAGACTGTGTTTATCTCTCTCCATTTATAGTCTATATTTTTGTGTATTTATATCTGCGAGTATGCAGAGATATCACTGCTTGAGAGGTTTATCCTACGCAAAAATTTCTCTGTACGGAGTGTTTGCCATGATGTTGCTTACATTTTGTAGCTGTCTCTACAGTGAGAAGAGTTAAACGTTTAAGAAGCTTTTAGAGGGCCAGAACTGGTTATAAGGGTGTGGAGAGATCCGGATCATGCACCATTGATTATATGAAATCAGTCGATGAAGCTGATCTCCATAGACACACTTGTGTTGACTGATTGCAGTACTACACGTGTATATGACTATCTCGGATATATTAGGAAATAATTGGCTTGTTGTGCTTGTGTGCGTTGTACTTCAAGAGATGGATGAAATGCTGGATTTAAGAGAAGAATAAATATCAATACTTCACAATTCTAACAGACTATCCCATGGTGCTTGAGATATGAATTACTGATGTTCCTTTCCCATTGTATTGTAAGGCAGGCATGCTTGATCCTCACCTTCCCAGATGAAGAAAGAGATGCACTGAAATTGAATGGCTTGCCCAGGATCACATGTTAAATCTGTGATGGAATCACAAAGAAAACCTGCGTATTAAGGGCGGCATGTCCCGTGTCTTTCTAAGCTTATCTTCTGTCATCTTTTTCTGCTAAATAAGAAGGTTACTGGGTCAGAGAAGATGTTTTTTTACCTGCCTGTGAACCACAAATTACAACCTATCTTAGTACCAGTGTTATTCCTTAACAGTGTTATTCCTGTCTGTGTACAAACGTGAGTGTCAGCTTTACCCTGGTAGGCTGCATCTGTAATTGGAATGGAGCCACTGTGAAAGATGCTGATATCTATCTCATATCATCTTGTAATTTAGTTTTGTATGAGCAGAAAAAGAGATCTTGGGAAAGGAAGAGTAAGAGAGAAAAAAGGAAAAGAAAGGGAACACTTTTGTGTGTTATTATAGCCGTAATCTCCAAGTTGTGGTAGAAAAACTAAAATATGAAGAGGAAAGATAAATATTAATGGTCACACCAGGCCACACAAAGTTCAGCCTGATCTGCATAGTAAACTTTCTGGAGACAAACTTATGCTTCATATAACAAAGCAGAAACTTTTTTGTATGGTTCATTGCATCTCCTAAAGCAAATCCATAACAAAATACACTCAAAATACTGTATTGCACGTATAACATGGAAAGTGCATCACTGGAAAGCCTTGTGGTATGTTTTTTGCCTGGCCTTTGCAAAACACCTTTGAACTTCATTCTGCAACAGTTACACAACTTTTACCATGCGCACCATCATAGAAACAACTATTACTATTTTTTCATTTAATTAATTTAAACTGTCATTACTTCATTTTAAGATGTCATATTTGGGAGTTTAAAACATTTATCACTTGATTCTTTTTTCCCAACTTAACAGAGCAGTTGGAACATTAATAATAAAGAAAGAAATCTAAGATTTACTTTTCTCCATTCACTCCAGGGCTAAGCAAATGTATTTAGACAATGTATTTTCAAGTGAAACATACTATCATGTATAGATACTTCTGTATCCAGCTGGAAGTAAAGTATTCGAATAAGAAGATTCGAATCTACTTGGCAGAATTTTTTTAAATACACATATTCAGAGAACCAGATACCATTACATTATGGTATGAATAAATACCACCTAAAAATCTGGAAAATTGTAAAGATTTCTCAATCAATTAAAAAAAGTGGATGTTTAATTTAATGGAGAAATATGTATGTAACTATCTCTTCCTTTTTTTTCCTGTGGATATACTTCGCTCATTTTCTCTCTGTCGTTTTTGGAAAGTGTAGCCAGTTTAGTCTGCCTTCCTATGAAAGTTTCTTACATCCTTTCAATAAAGTAACACAGGTGAAAAATCACATCTTTATCCATGTTCAGAGAGTGGGTGGGCACAATGTGCCTTTGCCTTAGGTCTGGTATTTCTTACATGCATACTCTGTGTCTTAACTTTTCCCATTTGGAGGCACTGACTACCTTCACTTTTCTGGGTAAAGTACTGTCTTTCTTCTTGCAAGGACGAGGACACTGACATTGATTCTCATCAAGCTTTAATATAAAGAGGACAAAATAATCAAAACATTATGTGCACACTTGTCTGCCCTCAGCTCCACAATTCATCATAATTCCAGAACATTTAATATGTGTTTTCATCTGAGAATGCCCCTTCTGGGCAAATGACAAGTTTGGGTTTTTTTGAGGTTTGCCCTACAGGACCTAGTAGACAGGAAACAGAGATTAAATAAAAATGACATTAAAGAAAAATCCCAAGTACATCAGTCTCCTAGAAACTTTGCTGTCACTACTTTTCAAAGGTGACCCAACATAACCCTGCAGTGGGTGTCAAATGCTACCAAAACACAGGAATTTCATTTAGTTTTGTCTGCTTTGTGAGGGGAGGGTGTGGAATGGGTAAAATTTGTCCTTTCTGAAGGGCAAAAAACCAACGAAGTCATAGAAACCTTAGGAAATCCAGTAGTGAGGCATTGCTCCAAGGCTGACATCCAACTTACTGCAATACATCCCTCATCAGCTTAAAGTACATAGAGAAGAAATGAGTAAAGCTGTCATATGTGATGGGATACAAAATGCTCCTGTGCCCCACAATGACCTCACCTGGTTTCTGCAAAACCCAACCTATCTCTGTGCACCCAGTCTTCAGCTGAGAGTGATTATCTCTGTTTAGAGGGGGTGGGCATGTCCGAAAGGTCAGCTATTCCGCATCTCGGTGCCTCATTTCCCAGTCTGCTGGGAATAAATCTAGTTTTGATTTGGGCCATTCAGTAAGAATAAATATGAAACATGGTATTCAATATCACGATTCGTAGTCCCCAAAAAAGAAGCAGCATAATTTTATGCTTTAACCACACTGCTAAAACATTTCAGCCAAGTTTAGAACAGATCCTTCCAGCCTGCTCAGGAATGGGGGCCTGCCCAAGAGGCAGAGGGCCTCCAGCAGGTACCCCGTGCTGAGCTCCCTCCCACCACTGCTTGCAGACAAGTGAGCGCTCCTTACTACAAACAAACATCACTGCCAAAAGGGTGACCGAAGTAAGGTCAAACTCATTATCTGTGGCGGTGTTATAACAGTTGTTAGGAAAAAACATGTAGCACTCAGGTGATGGCTGTCTCATGAGGGGTCTGTGGCAAGACAAGATGAAGATGATTAGAAACCAGTTGTAGGTATTTCTCAGGCTGATCTCAGACTGTTTTCTCTTTGCTCTTCAACCCTCACCCAGGTGCCAGTAAAATTGATTTTTAAACTGTTTATAGTTTCAAAGGGACCACATGTTTATACCAGGAAAAAGTTACTATCACTGAGGGTCCAAGAAGGAGAATGGTAGGGTAACTAAAGAAGATAAAGTGGTTCCAGAGATCAGTGCATGAACATTTCAAATCTTGAAATAAATTTGACGCAAGGATGATACCTATTTTGAAAACCAAATTAGAATTTTTAAAAGCAGGCTCTGGCCTGAACTTACTTTGAACACTTAAAAATGCCCCCATCAAGACCACTTGGGTTTAAGACAAATACAGAACAAAAGAACAAATTGCTGTTCCTTGGTCTTGGACTGATTTTCCAAAAGTTACCACACTGTGCATAGCATTTTCAATTCATGAACTTTTTAGGCATTTTTTCACAGCTAGAGTACACAGAATTAAAGAAATGCAGTGTAGAAATTACCTGCACCATTTCTCCTTTATAAAGGTGGGCAAAGAGTTGCTGTCATTTTGATTACAGTTGTGAATGTCAGCAGAAAACTGAGAGTGCATGTCTGTTGAATCACAGGATTGGATAAAAATAGATTTATTTAGTCACTGGTACAATTAATCACATATGTGTATATATATAGATACATGTACGAACTATTTATAGATTTAAAATTTCAGTAGATATGCATGAACTTCAACACAGCACATCTGATGTTAACAAGCAAAACAGTCACAGTAATTAGTAGCCCAAGTGTAAAATGCACTTATTGTTGTGTGATCAGACCACTGAAAATCAAATGTTTCTGGTTTTAGGTGAGAGGTTGCCAGTCTGGCTGTTAGGTAAGGGTGGAAGGTTACACACAGGCACGCTCTTTCCCTGGGGGAATGACCTGACTCTGGCTTTTCTGCTGCCTCCACCGTGTGTCCTATCAATCTCACCACCAAGGAAAAGGTGAGGAGGTTTTTCCCCTTTGTCCTTTCCTTCTCCTGGGCTCAGTCTCCCTCTCCTGGCTTCTAGCACCACTGCACCTTGTCCCTCTCCCTTTTTAATCCTGTCCAGAGATCATATGTACCTTCAGTGCCACTGTTCCCCACAGAAACTTGGGGTCAGTTTCCCAGGGCTCTGTCACAGCACCTACTTGTGTCAATAAGGACCTACCTTTTGCTGTTTTCCCATGTTTTACGTCTAGTATAGAGCTATCCAACACAGATGTCACCAGAACAAGGGGACAGTTCACAGTATGGGGTCCGAAGGGATTTCACGTCTGGACATCCCTTTTGTGAGGTGCTTCTCTGGGTATCATGGTGATGAGACAAGCTGCTACCTTACCTATAGGGATTTGCTGGCAAATGCCCCTAGCTGACAGCATGGCCAGCTCCTCTGGTTTTACCATCAGATGAATTTTAATTTGCCAACTCTTGGTGTCAAACAATATTTCTATTTCAGTCTTGCAAAATTTCCCATTTTCAGAATATCTCTGGCTCAGAGGAGGTAAGATGTGGGCACTGCTGGTGGTGCATGCTGCTGCCCTAGTAAAGTGTGCACGCATTCCCATTGTTTCCAGGGAAACAGAAAGGCCTTAGAGAAGATTTATTTGTGGGTTCTACAAACAACTGTAGAGAAGATGGGACTGGATGATATAAAGGAGCAAGAAAATGGTCAACGAGAATGGTGTTGGATATAAAGCAATAAGAAGTAGAGGAAAAAACCTTGAAGTGCAGGAACATGCCTAAACTTGTGAACAAAATGGGCCAAGAGCCATTGTCTGGTCCTGAGAACAAGATAATTTTCACCCCTATAGTTATAATCTTCTTCCTACTTCACCTCCATCCCCCCAGAGCCCCAAACACAGACAAGCAGGACAATGCCATCCAAACTGCCCTCTCGAAGCAGACCCTGGGGCTATGCTACTTCCCCATGTAGCCTGGCTGTTGCCTGGAGAGTACTGGTGGCTTGGGCTGGGACAGTGTACATCAATGTCCACCACACCCTGGTCTTGTTTCAGGTCCTTCAGTACGTACAGATACAGATACACATACAGAGAATATGACAGCTGGCAAAAGAGGAGGGGAATACAGGCCACAAACAGATGTGGAGCAGCACAGAAGTCAGGACCAGTGGAGAAGCAAGGAAAAGCATTATTTGGACAGCCTTCTGTACAGGCTAATTGCTGTGGGATGCAGTAAGGCAGCAAGGCAGATTCCCACCTAAGCAGGGAAAACAGATCAGCCTTAAAGCAATGGACAGGGAAGTCACTTACATGCATAGGTGTTGACTTATTGTTGAAGTTTGAACCTGAGATGACCATAGACAAATTTGAAGTTGTCAGCTTCACTCTAAAAGTGAAATTATGACACGATAAGCAAAATCAATGCCATTAAAAGGACCTCATGATTTGTAAGCCAATCTCTTTTTTTTTCTTTTCTGTAGAAACACACTCTTGTCTAACACCTCACTTTGGTACCAGTGAAAGCAGCAAGAAGGATAAAATTGCTCATCTCATTAGCCTGATATTATCAGTGAGCAGTGTGTATGAAAGTGGCATGGCTCAAAAACATCATCTATCAATAAATGAAATAGTTATCAGATCACTAAAGCAGAATATACCTGGTACAAAGCATTTAAAGTTGATGAAAAAATTTTTGTACCCTCTGTGCTCCTGCCTACCACTATAGGTCTCCCTCTTTTCAGTGAGGTTATGAATGAGATCAGAAGTGAAGGCTGGTGAACTCTTCCATTCCAGACTGTAACTCCAGAGTCAGTATCAATGAGAGTCAGAGCTGACAGTAGAAGAGACAGTAAAAATCCTTTCCATTCTGAGATCAGTGAAAGTGGAGTAATGGGTCTGGTTGGGATGCAGTTAACTTCTATCAGCCCAAATGGCACTGTGCATTGGACTTGTGGTTAAGAGTGTTGATAACACACTGACATTTGGGTATTGCTGAACAGTGCTTGCACAGCACCAAGGTTTCCTCCTCTTCCTATTCTGCTCTGCCCCTCTCCTTTCCAGCGGCAGCCTGAGGGTGGACAAGAAGCTGGAAGGGGACACAGGTGGGACAGATGAGCTGAAGCAGCTAAGGATAGTGCATATCCTATGGCATCATGCTCAGCAACAAAAACTGTGGGACAGAAAGAAAGAATTTGGGGATTTTGGCTTCCAAGGGGGCCGCTGCTCAGAGGCTGGCTGGGCATCACTCTGCTTTTGGAAGATGGTGAGTGATCGTCTTTGCAGCACTAGTATAGTTTTTTCCCCTTCGCTTCACTTATCAAGCTGTCTTTATCTCAACTGTCAGGAGTTTTCTTGGGTTTACCCCTCCTATTCTCTTTCCTGTACTCCTGGAGGAGAGAAGAGGAGTGAGTAAATGGTTGTGTGGGTACTTGGCTGCTGGCCAGAGTCAACCCACCACACTAGGATTTTATCCCAGCCTTGTAAAACTTTTACCGAAGTGTAAGCAATATTATGCATATTTTCCTGCCATGCATAGAAACACAAGAGATATCTATTTAAAATATGATTTTGTTAATAGAAAGGAAAAGTAAATAGAGGGATGATTTATTGCCAGCTCGATTGCAAATTTTAACATTGAAATATACATTTAACCAAAGTTGTCTTCAATTATATTCTAAGGTTTAAAAGTGCAGAAAACTGCAGAAAAGCTATATTTCCTACCCAACCTTTTACCTTTATGGTTGTAACACTAATCAGCATAGCCAACTTATTTCGATGACTGCATAGAAAAATCTTGCAGTGAACCATCCAAAGTAATTTTTTTCAACAGAGACAAAAAACCCTTGAATATCTAAAGACAGAGATAAATTTCCACTCTATTTCCTATTTGCTATAAAGACTCAGGTATAAAACAGAGAAAATGAATGTCCTTCCTCATCTGAAAATTTTACTTCTCAGACTGGGCACATTTATTAGAATGGATATAGTGTCATTATCTTTTAATAATTTTGGTGAAATTAAGTTTGTATGCAATATACTTTTGCTTAATTATGTCCTTAATTAACAACAATTCTACTAATATTATTTTCTGCTTCTGAAGTCCTGTTTTGGTGATGACTTCTGGAACCAGGCTGGGTTGCTGCCTAATCCAGGACACCATGCATCTCCATGACGTGGTAGGAAAAACAGGCATCATCTGCAAGCCATGTCCCAGAGGGTGGATAAGGAAAGCTAAAAAAACTTTAGAAAAAGTTTAAAATTAATTTTCTCTATTACTGCAATGAAAGAATTTATGACCTATGATTTTGTTCTTAAACAAGCTGTATTGGCATAGGAACACATAACCAATTTTTCAAGTCAGGAAAAATTGCATGGGAAGAAATATAAAGAAATGCCACACAGCACAGATTTCCATACATTATATTACAGTCATTATAACAGTAAATAGTCTTCAGAAGTTTCCTTTTTCAATCTAAAATTAGCTATTCAATTAATTTATGATGGTCACCTGCATGGAAGCTTGTTTTAATGCAACGCTTTCTTTTGGATGTGCCTTT
Source organism: Melanocharis versteri (assembly GCA_013397845.1). NCBI lineage: Eukaryota > Metazoa > Chordata > Aves > Passeriformes > Melanocharitidae > Melanocharis > Melanocharis versteri. Next base: position 402,996 of record VZTG01002328.1, on the reverse strand, counting down.
CCACAGAGAAGCTCTGCTCCTTAACACGTGAGGTCCTGGTGGTGGCACTGGACACCTGGGCACCTGCTCATCCATCACTGGTGCAGCAGTGCTGCTGCTCGCTGCCCACAGCGTAAGTAAATTCATCCTCTGTCTCCCAGGGTCCTTTGGGCTGGAGCATGAACATGCTGTTGTTGAACAGAGGAGGAAATATTACTGAAGCATGGTTTGCAAAGATCCCAGAAACCAGAGAAGTAGGCACAGTTTCCTCTTGTAGAAGAAGCTGCCTACATCCTGCTGTCCTTCTCAAAGGTACAGCAACAAGCACTGTCTTGGCAAAGATCTCTTCTTCTTCCTCTTCCAATCCAACATCCTTTCCTTTTTGCACACTCTGGATCTTTAGTTAAGAATTTATGCAGACTTACGGCAATCTTACAGATTTTCTGCATAAAGGGTTTTGAAAAATAGAAGGCTTTGGGGGAGTGGTGTGGTGGATCTTATTAATGTATATAAATAACTGAAGGGAGAGTGTAAAAAAAATGAAACCAGACTCTTGTCAGTGATGTTCAGGACAAGTGTCAATGAGCACAAACTGAAACATAGGATGTTCCCTCCGATCACAAACACTTTTTTTTTTTACTGTGAGGGCCATGGAACATTGGAACAGGTTGTACAAAGAGGCTGTGGTCTCCCTACTGGGAGATAGCCAAAAACCGTCTGAAAATGGTCTAGGTCTGTCAGTGATGGCCCTGCTTTGAGCATGAAGGTTTGACTAAATTATCCCCAGAGGTTTCTTCCACCCTCATCTAATCTGTGATTTCGTGATTTGCCATTTGTTTCTTCTCCTAACCACTGTGGGGGGAAATTTTGGACCCTTGGTTTTCATTTAGTTTTGCAGCCAGCTATCCAAGAAATCTGCAAACATGGATTTACAAACCCCATAAGAGATTCATGCAGGTTTGTATATCTGGAGTGGATGTTCCTCTGCTTGGTTCTGGACCCTTTTCTCCTCTCCTGGATGGTCTGCTGTAACATAACATTGCAGTACTAGAAATGGCAGGCCCCCTCTCTTGGCCTGACTTGTGTTCAGTCATTTCCTTCCACATCTCAGGAGGAATTTTAACCCTGTCTACATGACTGGTGTCAGTAAGTGATCATGTGCTACCTTGTAGATGGTAGACCCAGTGGTTCAGTGTAGCTGGCTTGTGCCCGGATCCAATGAATGGAATGACGTTCTTTGGCCAGAAGTGCTCCAGCCTCCTGTCAGTGTTCAGATGCATTTTTGATTCTCTTTGTATTATGGCATCTGGTCCCAGCAGAGCTGGGTCAGCTGCAGCTGAACAGCTGTTCTACTTGATGTTGTACTACACAGATCCTTCTCTGTGCACAGTCTGTCTTCCTCTGATCAGACCTTTCAGCTTGGAAGGCTCGCCACTATATTGCAGAAAGCCTTCAAAATTCTCCTTGGGGTTTTCTTCCTCCTAAGTCCTTTCTGTCATTTGCTTCACTGTCACCATGACAGCTTAAAGCTAATCTTTAATGTTTCTGTCGCATGTATCTCCTAATTTCCAGCAATGAATAATTCTTGCTGTTGCTTTCTGTTCATAGATACCTGCCAGATACTGGCTCTCAAAAACAAATAATTTGGTGATGCTTTAGCCATTTCTTGATTTAGCAATCTCATCTTCTGACTTTCTTTCAATGGATGAATTTCTGATCCTCCACATGAATGATTCCAGAGCCTACATGTTCCTGTTTCTGATTCTGTTTTTCTCTTCCCTGAGCATGACCTGCAACTTCTCAATGCTTGGCATTTCACATTACTACCTGGTCACCGTGTTCTTTTTGTCTCTTTTGAGCTTGTCCAGTCAACTAGCATTTCACCCCACACACCATCAGTGACACACCCCTGTTCTGCTCACGTTTAACGCACAGAAATAGCTCCCAGCTTGTCTTTTCCATACCAACAGCACCATCCTCTACAATTATAACAGGCAGCCCAGTGAAAGGAGGCAGAGGCCAGCAGGCAGTGTACCTGTTGTGAAGTGATCTGGGCAGAGCATCCCCGCCCACTGTTTTAGGTAGATGGCATGACCTAGGGCATTTCCTGGTCCTTCTGCCCTCCTGAATGCAGGGCAGCAGGGCTTCACACCAAGAAGATGCAGGGGAGAGCCTCCTGTCAGACTTGGGGCTGCCTCACGCTGTTGACACTCACACAAGTAGGACAAAGGGAAATTGAGGAACACAAAGAGAAGAGTGGATGCTTGTTTCAAAGCCACGCTGCCAGTTAAGTGAATATTGCAGAACTAGCTCCAGATTTATGACCTAGCTGCAATGTAGCAACAAACAGCTTCTAGTTCACAGGTGTCTGGTTGGGGATGATTTCTTCAGCTTTGCTTACAAAAGCAAAAGTGTTTTGGGTTACTAAGGTATGATAGAGGGAAATCTAAGGCTGCTGTGGTTGAATAAATAAATGTAAATGTGGGAAAGGGGCCCTTGTGCCAGTACTCATCCCACAGAGGGAGGTACTCCAGAGCACTTGATCTTGCGCTGAGGTCTTCAGCTCTTGCAGTGTTGAGTTTCTAAGAGGCTCTTGACTTTTGTTCCTTTACCCGAATTCTAGTAAGCTATGGTCACGAGTTCTACCATGCTAGCCAGCACTAGCCACCAGAAAAGAGAGCAGACGGCCTCCTGGAGCCATTTTCAGGAAAACCACTGTCATTTTCACTTATACTAACTGCACACCCCAAATATGCTGCTTCTTACCCCAATGAATTTACCATCTTGTTGAGGACAAAACCTGTCACATCCTCCTCATAACTGTCATCACAATTATCTCATCTACTCTCTCTCTGCCTCTGCTTTCCCCAAAATATAGCTCCTCATTGTCCATCAGCCCACATCTTCTTGTTGCTCTTTTGTTGCTCCTCTCTCTGGTCTCTTCCACTTACAGTGAGAACTTCAATAAACTGGATTCATAACAAAACTATCCTCTTTTTGTTCTCCTCTTTTTGTGCTTCCTCCCATCTCATCTCCATGGATAGGTAAAGCTGATGAAAACCTATGAAACTTTATTATATTCAGTGGGAGCAAATGGACTGTTTATCTTCCCTCTCCATTTTTTTAATGTTTCTACTTTGACCTCCACATGTTTTAATTCACTATGAGTTACTGCTTTTAGTATACGCAGGGATGGCACATAGCCCAATTTGGCAAGTTTGACAAGTAGTTATGAATATCATCTCAACGCAAAATACTAATTAAAGAGAAAGAAATAAATTCTTACAATAATTTCTATATATTCCTATGTGTGCCTTGACAGAATTCTGCTTACTTAAAACTTCTTCAACTTTCTGTTACTTTTCTATAAAAATTGTTATGGTATACTCTCTGATTCCAATTTCACATCTTTATGTTCTCAAAGTCACACTTTGAATTTCAGCTTCAAAAGACAAGATATCATGAAAGAGATACTGTTGAAATTGTAGCTCTAGCAGACCATTTGTGAGAAGAAAACAGGATGCTTTCACGTATTAACTTATTTGACACAAATGCTCTGTTCTGCTCTGAATTCGTATAGTTTGAATCAAAACAGGAAACTAGAATTTTGATTTAACAGCATAAACCCCTCTAAATTTCCTGAAAAAGTCTGAACAATAGTAATCTTTTAGCTGAACACTGCTTCAGCGTAGAAAGCAATCAGTATTTGAGTCTGAGTTTGTTAGGCAACCGGGGCAAAAGCAGGCAACTTGAATGTTAAAGTGAACAATTTGCATTGTACTGTAACCATTTTGTTGCTGAATAGTGTAGTGTTCCTGCATACCACTGCTATCTCCATCACTGGGTTTGACTTCTCATTGCTTTACACCTCTTGAAATGTTTTATGCCTGTGTAAAGTGGGTATTTAAAAAACACTCTTTTGGTTTAATCATATTTCATACTTTGTGCAGTATGAAGAGAAGAAACTTTATGTCACTCCAGATGTGACATCATGATCTCTTAACTGACTAAATCTGTCAATATTTGGAATCATAAAACCATACTCATTTCAGGAACTAGTGCCTTGATGTATTAAATTGCCATTTTTAAAGTAAGTTGTCTTGCTTGACTCTTGCACCCCCATCTTCTCTTCACCATATTAACATCATAATGGGAACATAAAGAGGTTTAAATATGCCAGATGGCACCTCTGGGGATGAGGGAATACCCTGCCAGTGTGCTTCTAGACCACTTACTCTCAGCTTGTTATAAGGAAGCTGGAGGTTCCTGTATTCTAAAATGTAATCGTGGTAGACAACACCTGATTCCAGAGGTAGTTCTCAGGGAAGACAGCAAATACAGGAGACATGCCGAACCTAAGTCCACGAAACCATTAACTTCATGAATGCATTTTCGTTTTTACAGCGTTCAGACCATTAGATGACAGGACAAGATTAACAGAAAAAAAGGGGAAAAAAAAGTGAAAAAGACAACTTTAATCAGAGCTTTGTGAAGTGTGCTAATTATCTTCCGGGAATAAGAGGCCACAATGAAAGACTGTGGTTTAAACTCCCTTTTCTGAGACTCTGGAGCTTGCATTTGTTCTGAGTGAACAGCGTGTTGGGTAGGGACTCTGGGGTAAACCTAGAGTGGATGTGTATTGTGATCAGTGGACTGTGTAATGAAATACTGATGCAATATATTTCCCTTTTTCTGCAGGGGAGTCCCTCTGGGACTTGATATAGCTACATGTGATATTATAAAGAATTTAAAACTGGTAATAAATGTGTGCATATCTGTTCCTAATCAGCAGGTATGAATTTTGATGCACTGACTATTTGTTATGTGTGGAGTTTGTTGGTTTTTCTTTTTTTTTTTTGCCAAGCAATATAACAAATGTGCCTCACTATGCTTTCTTTTAGCACTTTGGAAGTGTTTTATATGCACACCATGTATTAGCAGCCCCAGCAAGAAAGCTGAAGAAGCCAGCAGGATGAGCGAAGCATCCAAACAACTGCAAGCCTACATGACACTCCTTTGGTAGATCCTCCTGCTTATCCTTCTCTGTTCCCAGTTGCTTTCAGCTTCCCCTTCACCCATTTGTACTGTGGGTTTCTGGTGGTATATTTACTCTCACAGATGCAAGGAATTAAGTTTGACCTGAATCCCCATTTGGTTTTTTTCAGCTTGATAAACTCTAGATTATGTGCCCAGTGGCATCTATTCAACCCCCAACCATCCTCAAGAGAGCCCTTCGAAGCCTCTCCTAATGTTCCTCAGCAGCTCTCTCAGGTAGGTGCTCAAAATGCCAAAGTCTGTGCTTTGAACTGCTGGAGCCATCCTCTCCCCTCCCTCCTTCCTGCTCTTCAGCAGCGGTACTGATGCCTTAAGATTTTAGCCTTCATACTTTTCAAATGCTGTACTGCATTAGTGCATAACTCTAAACTCCATACAGAGTGCTAGTTAAGTGTCTCCACATTTTGGTCAGACAAAACAATCCCTCTAAGCCTGAGAACCAAGGACACCCTGCTGCCTCGGGCCCCGAAAAGTATAATCAAAAGTGAGATGGGGGGGAGCAAACTGGGGGAATATGACTTCGTTACCTGAAGCTGTAAATGGAGGATTAACCCCTGATATGTAAATGGACCGAACTTGTATCTGTCTGAAAAACTCATGGCTGTCGTCTGCCTTGGGTGTAGCCTCTCCGGGAGGCATTTGACTGCCCAAGGCGTATCTACTGAAGGCCTTTAACAAACACCCGCTCTTACTCTCTTAACCTCGTCTAGCCTCTGTCCTAGGTAGCCACCCCACGGCGTCAGTCCAGCTTCAGCAACAACTTCTCAGCACGGCGGGCAGCTGCGAGCCCAGCGGGAGGCGGGGCCGAAGCACTTTTCCGCCGGGAGGAGCCCGGCCGGCAGCGCGGCGGGGGCGCGNTCGGCCGCTCCGGGCCCCGCGCCTCGGCCGGCCCGCGCCTCGGCCGCCCCGGGCCCCGCGCTCCCGCCGCCGACTCCGCCCGAGCGACCCAGCAAGGCTTCTCCGTACGCATCGACAGCGAAGGAAAAACGGCATCTGCCAGCAGAATAGCCCCGTTCCCGCTCTCCAGCGCGAAAGACGCACCGAGAAGGATTTTTTTCTGGGCTGTTTCTTCCAGCAGGCACGAGGAGGCTGCTGGTTTCTCTCACACGAGAATCTGTGTGGCCTGAAGGAGGGAGAAATCATGCCTCACAGCTCAATTTTGAGCTGTACCACTGAGCTATGCCAGTGTGTTTTAGGAGATGCTTGTGCTCACAAATGCTTTGCGTCTTTGAAAATCCCCCAAAATAGATCTGACCTGTTATGGAGACCTTGTTTTAGCCTCTGTAGAAATTTCCCTCTGTAGAAATCTCCCTCCCAGACGGAACATGCACACACAGCAGCTGAAAAACAACAGCATTCCTGATGTACGGGGGAAAAGCTGGAACTTCTTGATTCCACACACGAATGAACTAGCTGGACCCAAACTGCTCATTATAGACTCAGTCAGAGAAGCTGCATGAAAGACAGGCTGGAAACAGATGAAATTCCATTTTAATTGCAGAGGAATCACCTTTGGCTAAAGTGGGGCACAGAGATGCTTGATAAACAGCAGCGTTAGAAGCAGCATCAGCTTTTTGACGTTCTGCTTCCCAAAAGTGAATAAATAAACATGCTCTATTAGTGAGGCTTTGAGGCTGAATACCTGAAGCTAGCATTAAGCTTTAAACTATCCAAGCATTAAAAAAAATATATGGGATTAACTGCAAATGTGACCTGGGCTCCTTGGCCTTGAAGCAGCCCCCAGTTTAGCGAAACTCCTGGGAAGTGTTTGTTGTGATAACTAAGAAGCACTCTCTGCGTACAATGAGTAAACTCTTCAATAGTAGAGGTGGATCCTATTCTGGCTGAGTGTGATTTCATTTCTATTGGCCTATTTGGCAAAGGCTATGATTTGATGATTTCACATCCATACCACACTGAATATTTAACTGCCATTATGTCCATTTTTGAGGATGTTCTACGTAATTATGGGTCTTCTTTTGAAGGAATATAAAGCATTGCTCCCAAAAACCTTCTAGTATTAGGATGATGACTTAGTATTTACACACACACATACACACAGATATATTTGTCTCTGTAAGCCTCTGTCTGTGATGTAAATCTGACTTTTTAAGGAGTTTAGTCAGGGTAGAGACATTCTGAGATAATGTAGGAGGGAAAAATATCTTTGGGAATTGTATGGTCATTCGTCACAAGGGAGTTGGCAGGGAGTTTCTGGAAGGAATGGTCGCAGTTGTGATAGGAAAATAGTGCCGCGTTTCCCAACCACAAGGCAGATTTCAGACCCAGAAGAGTCTTGCTGTTTCCTGAACTTTGTTTATCAGAGCTCACGGCTGTTAGGACAAGTTTCTAAATAAGCTCTCATTATGAAGTCACTTCAACGATGGCTAAAGAAAGCAACCCTGGTCAACCTTTATGGATGTGTTCCTCTCTACACCTTTTGTATAATTGTCATCCTAATCAATACCTGAGTAACTGAAATCTCCCAAGACCAAAATCGTGACTTTCTGACTGCCCTCTTCCTGATCTATGTTCTCTAACTCCTATAGCGAAGGAGAGCAACATCCAGAATCAGATGACTGAGTTTGCTGTGCTAAGTGATAAGCAGTCTGCCAAAATATATCCCCGCCTCACAAGCTCAATAGCACCCTTTCATTTTCTTCTTCTGGAACCTTGTTACCATTTTACACATTAGAAATCAATAAATATACTGGTGTTTCTACATGTAAGATGAAATTTCACTTTTTTATCATAAATTGAACATGATTTTTAGGTTCAATAGCTTTTTCTTTAAAATAATTTTGGGAAGAATAAAATCATGTTGCAACCAATCCAGTCTCAATTCTTATCTGGTTTTGCTTCTCCTGGTAGGGAAATTCTGGCCACACGTGAGTGATGACAAACTTCAGGTGCATGGAATGACTCCAAGGTTTTCCTTTTAAGCATTTTTATACTATTTCCAAGGTATTTAGATGCAACTAGATGATATTAAAAGCCTGGTACTAATAGTTACAGTAATTATTTTTATTTTTAATGTATTAAAATAGAAAGTTTTGAGTTATGTATTTCATTAACAAATCATCATGAAACTATTATAAAATCAAGGGTTTCTGCAAGCATATTTCAAGCATTTTTCAAATATTCAAGGCTTTGTAGTTTACAGGAGAAAAATATCCTCAGTCCCAAGAACTTGAAACTTAAAACTTCAATCTTGTAATGGAAGCAAGATCCCTGACTCCACCTGGATCTTCAGTGAAATCAGCAGGTCTGTATGCTGTAAGAATATATACAAATCCCATTTCCAGAATCAGTATAAACTCATGATGAAACAGTAAAAAGATGCTCTTAGACACTGGTGGCTTGTATGGGCTAATGGGATATGGCAGTAATAAACATTTTGATATACAATTGTGAAAATCTGTTTTGTTTTTTTAAATCAGAAATTTAGTAATTTTTTTTTTTAAACTTATGTGGCATTTATAATGTACCTCAGTGCATATAAGGTGGTTGCCTTTGGAATGATTTTAATGCGTTAGGAAGGTACTGAAAATAAAGCATGTTACTGCTAAAGAAAATGATGGTGCATCACATTTAGTACCAGAGGAACACGTAGAACTGTGCCAGGCTCTGTATATTAAACATTGTCATGGGTTTCCATATTGCAATAGGACAGCTCTAGAGAAATCATAATATAGGACTGATTTGTATTCAACAATCTGCTCTTTCAGATAAGAAACATTTAATTTAGCTTTTTGAAGACTTGAAATAATTAGTTTTGTACAAATTTTATCTTAGAATTGTGTAGTTTGCACTTGATCAGTTATTTTTTCCTAAGCTATTCATATATCTTCAATGTTGAAAAATTTCCGCTGGGTTTGGGGAGTTAAGCAGATTGCTGGTCATCAGAACTTCTTTTTCTAAGACCGGTCTTAGGTGTGCTTTTTTACCTCTGTTATCTTTAATTTATTCTTGCTAGTTAAAAAATCAGATCTTTTGATTAAACAGCTTGAAGTTGCTGAAGTAAGGGAAGTTAGGCCTTTCCTTTCAGAATTAATGAAGGCATTTTCCATTATTTGTGTCACTTGCATAATCTCTCACAGTAACAACAATATCTATCTGAAACATAAAAGATTCAGCAAGCAAAACCAGCCAGACATAATCCAGCCTCCCCGGCACCATGTACCTTCAATTCACTGATTATTTCTATTCAATAAACTTCAGAAACAACTTCACAGCTCAGGCCTCCTTGGCTCTATTAGCCTTCTTTTTATTTGATTTGAAATCACTCTAAAGGTAAGAAATTACGCTAGCTGCTAGATACTATCTGTTAATTGCTCCTGCAGATAATGAGCACCCTAAGGGTCGAAAGAAGGTTACAAGGCCTATAGAGACACATCAGAAATACATAATTTATGCCTCTTCCAGCAGTTAACGTTGCAATGTTTCTGTGTGCAGAGTCTATCTTAAGCTGTTCAGCCTCCAGCTTTTCAGGCATTTCATTTTTGGATGGTTCACCATTGAACAAACTAGTGAAACCTCCCAAAATCTCCTCAGGGCTTTTTCCTCCTAAATCCTCTTCTGTCATATGCCTCAATTATTCGATGGTGAAGGATTTTCCATTTCTCTGCTCTTTGTTCCTCTCCTCACTTCCCCACTTGCAGCCCAAATAAAGTGCCAAGACTGAAAAGTATTTAAAATAATTAACTTGGCATCTTGTACAGCTTGATTGAAAAACAGGAATTATTAGTATGAATGAGCAATTCCTGCAGGACCTTTAATATAATTGTTGTTTTGTTTATGCTGACAAAGTATAATGTTTGCATTTTGTTATTCGATCGGTATTAAGATTTTGAGACAGCGAAGTAACGTCTACAGTATAAATGAGGCCTTTATAACTATTATAAAAAGAACTGTAAGTTGTATTGCAAGCTCTGCAAATGACATGTCTGCCTGTGAGAACCTGTTAACCTGGGCTCTAAGGATGGGCCATACATTTCATATTCCATCCCTAGAAAACCAGCTACCTTATGGATGCCTCTGATACAGTGGGATACAGGCACTTGCAATCAAGCAGTTTCGTTTGGCCTCTGTCCTCACCTCCTTTGCCCCAAGAGCTCTCCAAAGAAGCTGACGGAGGCTGGTAGTGCCTGCGTTAATCTACTCAAATGATCTCACTGATGAAACCTCCTGTATCTTCTGATTCACTGAATTCAGATTGTGTCTGCCAGTTTGAATTAGGCAAACCAGTTATATGAGGATAATCCCAAGGTATCATATTGGAGCACTTTCTGTACAAGGCTGAAAGGCTGATCTTGTGGCAGGTGGAACAAGCTGTTCCTTCCTCAGAGAGCAACACTGTCATTTTTTAGGGCAGACTAGATATTATAATTCACTGTATGACCTGTAGCAGTTTTAAGTCACAAACATTTGCAGTGTTTCTTATTACTGCAGGTTTGACACACAACTGCCAGCAGTTCAATTGTGAATTTTTTAAGTGCAGCATCTTTTTTTCATAGTCAACAAACATTTAGTTTTTTTCCTGTGTGATAATGCAAGAAAACTTCTGTGGTGAAGGAATTCAAAATTTCTCAGATTCTACAGCAATGCAAACCCATGTGCACAGAGCCATGAGAAATCTCTCTCCACAATTTTTTCAAGCATCTATCTTGCAGTGAAAGATGTAGAAGAAGTGAATGAGTGTCCATCTCCCTAAATTTTAGCCATGTTTAAGTCAGATACTGAAACGAAATTAATTACCTGAGCTCCATTTCTAGTCCATTGAGAGATGTGAGCATATCTATAGGGTAAGTCATCCCACCTATATTAGATGCCCCTCAGGAAAGAAAGAATGTCCTTCAGGCGCCTCTCTCTCTTAACTGGCTATAAAAGTAGCTTAAACAGAACATCTAACTTTCAAACAGAACTGTAGTTCAGCAAGATTAATTCCACCCTTAACATGCAGTTTCCTCAGTATCATCTTCACAATTCAGAGAGGTATTTATATACATGCCCAGCTTTCCACGGCTGAATAACTCTAATCACATAGGCTGGTTTAAGTATCTTGTTACACCAGGACTGGATGGTTTCTTGAACAGAAAGCCTAACACTCTGCATGGCTGCCTCTGTTAGACTCCAGGCTGCTTGTTTATGACACTAATTCTCTTTAGCTTTCTTGAGCAGCAGTGTTGGTATTTTAGAGGGCAAATGGAAAAAACAAAACAACCGTTATAGGTATTTTCAAAAGAAATACATGGCATCATTTAGTGCCTCGCTCTGTACTGCAGAGTGTCTGACTAAGAGTTTGAATTATTTCTGCTTTCCTTTGCCTAAATATTTTAAATTTATTTATTCTCTGCTATTATTTACTGAGACTGTTTTATGTAACTCTGTTAAGTGTTTGGGGACACTTTCATGGTGTGAAATGTTCCACACATAATAAAGAACCATTGTTCAGGCAGCTCCCATGGTAGTTGATGGTAGAGATTAAAGTATTGGGCCATAAATTGTATCCGTATTGTGTGAGCAGGACATTGTTGACACTTTATGTTCCAAATTAAAAGAAAAAATTACAAAAACAAACTTTCCAGTTTTTGAGCAACTTCCAGTCATTTCTTTACGTGAAAATCTAAGATGCATGCTCAGACAGTTGACATGTCTCCATTTGGCATAATGCTGATTTCAGGCAAAATTTTCCTCTACAACTGGCTGAGGAATATCTAGTTTAAGACATGTCTTCTGGCTTGTTGACCTAACTATGCATGTTCTTTCACAAAACCCTGATGACAAGAAGAATTGGATATTCAGAGGAGTATCTAAAGGAAAAGGTGGACCAAAAGCCCACTGAGACAAATGGAATATGAAACCCCCATCCCAGCAGAGACCAGAAAGAACCCTCCTAAAACAAGCTCGTTTGAGATAGCTTGAATTCTTGCAGAAAACAAAATGAGCTGCAACAAATGTCAGCTGATTTAATATACAAGTCAGAAGAAGAGCCTGAGCCAGATGATCAATGGTGTTTGAGAGCATTGGCATATTCTGCAAGAATCCTCTAAAATAATCACTCACAGTAACCCTGTGACAGTGGATGATGTCTGAGAAGCATAACTGAAAATCACTGAGCTGAAATGAACCTGAACTTGAGCCAAAACCAGAGCAAATCACTGTCTATCAAGAACCAAAGGTGAAACTGAACTTCTAGTGTGAAATCTTTGTAGAATTCCCTTGTGTCCTCCCTCTCCTCTGTCAGACACCCGTGAAGGGGGCCCAGAACTGGCTCAAATGGCTCCGGTGTGGCGAGGGAGCAGCCTGCCCCTGGGTGATGTGAGGCTGGCTGTCTTGAAGGCCACAGATGTGCTCGCTGTGCCCGTCCAGGCTCACAGGAGTATTGGCACTGACATACGGGGTACACGAGGCTGCCCACGACTCCCGCAGGTCATAAAATGGGAGTTACACTGGAGCTGGAGATGTGGATGGGATCCCCGGGGGCAATGCCAAGCAGGGGTGAAGGCCATGCTCCTGCAAGGCTGCTGTGAGGCCTGGGTACCGCTCGGGGGGCTGGTGTTGCAACAGTTCCAAGATGGAATCTTGGCTGGGAGAGAAGATATGGGCCACGTGCTTTACTTCAGCAGTGTTGCAGGAGGGCTCAGATCCACAGGGCCTCACAATGGCTTTGAGCACAGCTTGTGCAGGGAGGAGAATTAAAATGTAAATTCAAGTTTGGCAGCCCAGTTGCATGCTTGCACTGTGCTGGTCAGTACCTTTATCAGTTGCCTCTTTCTTCCCCACTCAGAACAGCACATTTCTGCTATTTTAGGCCTAGTTTTGCAGTATCCTGGGGTTATGGCACTTCATAGCAGGAAGAAGGTATAATTTTAGCATATTTTAATTTCTATGCCGTGCTCTCTCAATCTGCCTCCTTATCTCCTTTTGTTCTTTTTCTCTTAAGCAGAAAGGCAACAGGAATCAGGCACTGAGGAAAATGAATTCTGCTCCCTGACAACAAAATCTAGAGCCAACTGTTGCAGTCAGTTTCAATTTGCATTCTCTGGTGAAACCCTGAACCTTACTGGGACATGGAAACACACAGGCTAGAGCAATTTATGATCATGCACGTAGCTACTGCATTTTTTTTAAACTTCTTTTTTCTTGCAGTTGTTTAAAGGAAATGTTAGCAGAGATGCAGACTTCTGCCAAACATATGTAGCTTTTAAGACATCCACGTGCAGGATGGATTCTCAGTCCTGGGTGAGGAGAAGAGGGCACATTTCTCATGCCCTGCTGGGGAACAATACAAATTCAGTGCCAGCTTGCACAGTTTCCAAATCTCAATCCTAAGTCCCTCCACACATAAATACATGTGCCACTCTGCACAGTTTGCCTATTCTTGCCTCACTTTGGACATCGTTAATGATGTAATGCTAATTTTTGTTGATTATTGTTTTGCATTTTGTAGCATAGTATTGTTTGATGAATTTCTTTGTGTTTCACAGCAGGAGAGTGAATTTTGTGGTCCAAATAGATTCCTCCTCATCTGACACCTGACATTAACTATTGGGAGAGGCCATAATAAAAATCTAATGCGAGTTGTACCATTACAGCCTTGGTAATGGCTTTAGAGGGCTGAACAAATTTAAATGATTGTATTCAAAGACACTCAGAAGCTAAAACATCTGGTTTTGACAACAGAAATACTGGTTGAAAGCGTTACCTCCCTTTTCTTCAAAATTTATGACATTGTCATTAAAATCAGCATATTTTGCAAACGACGGTGAGGAGAAAGTGCGTTTGGGTGGGGGAATAGTGGGGAGGACAAAAAGGAGGAAATAGGACTTGTCATCATGGATTAATAAGCCAGTGAATGTTTAGGCAGTAGTGCTTAACTGGAACTAGCATCAAATAGTCACTGTGAAAAACTAATAAATATTTTAGCACTCACCGGTGAGGTGCTAATGAAATTGTATGTGTGTTTCTGTGTCCATGTGGGAGAAGCAATCAAAAACTACATATTGGTTAACTAATTAATATTATCCTTAGGGAAAAAAATTTGTTCCTTTTGGCCATTTTATCAGGCAGCAAAATCGTAGACTCATAAGTAAGTTCATAGTCTGATAGGTGCAAGATACATCCATAAAAGAGCAAAAATTAAAGAAAATCTAATTGTACTCCAGACAACCCTATTTATTTAAAGAAATATATATATTCAAAATTAGGTAATGATTTTATAGTACTTATTAAGGGAGTCAAGAAAGCCCTATAAGTTGTAAAATATCTTGTGACTGGATTGTTATTCGTTACTAGACATAAATGATTTCACAGGATAACATAAAAAGTCTCAAATATTTTCATGGTTTTCAATTATATATGATTTCAGTTTTTTCATGGATTAATCTGTCATTGGATCAACAAGTATGTAGAAAATTCCTCTGTAACCTCAAAGTATTTATAAACACATAACTGCAAATTTTTCTCTAAGTTACACATACTTACCCATTTGGAAAGCAGATCACATACTTATGTATGTAACTATGGATCCCTTTTTCCTAACTTTAGAGATGCAATTTTTAAAGTTTTTTTCAAAGTAACAGGTTATTTGTGTGCTATAGGAAGAAACTAAAATATCACCCCAAAGATGTGGTCTCAAAGCCTGGTGTTCTCTTCATTCAGTTCCAGCTTTCTGAAGACTTCAGATCTTATCTTCTCTCCTTATAGACTTGGGAAAGTTTTATACACAGTTCTTGGAAGCAGGAATTTGGTTATCTGAGAACCATCTTTCCATAGCCTTCCCAGCAGGACTATTTTACTTAATAGCAGGTACAGCTCATATGTAGAAAAATGTGTGAAAGTCTCTAACTGGAATCCTTTCTCAGCTGAAGACTTTGTTCTACAAATTACTCATGTTCAGATATTTGTCTAACCATCCTCTATAATACCTTTCAGTCTTACTTTTAACTTTTGTATATGCAGCTCTCTGTCTCTTCTCTTTCAAGGCTGCATAAAGAATGCTCTACTTAGAATTAAATCTGGAAATTGATTCACAGTATGTACAGATACCGTCAAAGCAGAAGATATTCTTAAAGTGTCTGATCTTCCCAATTTGTTCTGCAGAGCCAGTTTAAATACTTCTGAATATATAATCTGAAAGACTTGGTCTTGATGACTGCTATTGATGAAACCTTGAGTAGGAGAAAAAAAAAGCTCTTAATGCATAAGAGTTCCCCAAGTGTAGTAACAGATGAACATAACACAAGTTAGTCGTGATGGACTTGTTACTTCATTTGCTGATAACAATTAGAGCGAGACACTTCACTGAATGGTATAAAAAATTCCACAATAAACAGTTCAGGCATAGCCTGCCACGAATAAAAATGCTTTTTCTATCTCAGGAAGGAGAACTCTGAAAGACACAATGGCTAGATTGTAAGCATTTGCAGTTAGGATGCTGAATAATAATAACAGTACTCATAATAACAATAATAATAATAATGTTCTTCAATCCTTGGTCACAGGTTGTGCTTGGCCTCAGTGATACTTGACAACAAACGGATACCTTATACAGGCAAATGTTTTAAAGATAATGCTTCCTCGACACACAATTCACACTATGCCACTGTTCAACTTAGTGGTCCTTTGGCTTTCATGTGAGGTGAAGTGTAGCTAATGTGCTTTCCTAGAGATCATTTGCAGCTCTGTTCATTTTATCCAGCTGATCTTTCCAGAAGAGCTTTTTTCAAAGCTCTGTTCATTCTCATTGCCTCAATTGTATGTCAGTTTCAGAAACAAATACAAGACCCTGTCTTTGGGGTAGCAGATTTTGCTGCCCTCTTATATTTAAGCTTTTTCATACTAGGAAGCCTTTAATAAAGAGATGAAGTGGTACTGCTTTTTGGATTGTTCTGGGTCTTGGCCCATGTCCTTGTTCAGGCCCCAGCTAAAAGTGAATTCTTACAGCTGCTTTAAGTACTTGAGAATCAAAATTTAGAAGTGAAATGCTGATACCACCTTCCCCATTACAGCATTTAGCTACTTCTGTCATGAAGCAATCAGCCGTGTATTGTAAGTGACTGTGTTGTGAGCCTCTCTGATCTAAACATGTGTTAGCTTAAAATATCAATTCAATTGCAATGCATTATGCTCTGCTCAGAAAACCCATCTGGCTCCGAAGGCTGCTGCCACAGGATGTGCTGCTGCTGCTGTGAAGCCAAAGGCCTGTTTCTGCCCTTGTTTGCACAGCTCTGCTTCTCAAGGAATGGCATTGAAGTAGTTGAAAGTGAACCACCCCAGAGCAGGTGTGGGAATGAGTCAGCCAGGTGTACGGCTACATCATGCAAATTTCCCAGCTTGTTTTCCCAATTTTGCTGCTACACTCTTTATCAAGGGAGTGAAAGAAAACCCCTCAGAAACAGAGAACACCTTTGGATTTCATTTCGAGCAAATGATTGTAACCCCATTTCTTTCCTACTGAATCACCATTCAAGACACTTTCAGGCATTTCTGAGATATCTCTTTAAAACAAAACTGACTCCATAGGGGTGGAAAGTAAAATCACGCTTTTTAAAGGAAACGCCAAGAAAAAAGGTATAAAATATTCATCCCCTGCCAGATTCTCTTTTTACTGCAAATGATTTTAGTGTCTACTGTGCTTGCAGGTGAAAATACCTCATTGAAAACCTCTAGATGAGAGTCCCGGTCTCATGGCGTGGGAGAGATCTGCTGGGACTAGAGTGGGTCTGAAGAAAAGGTGTGGGGAGCCATTTTCGGCTTACCGCTGCCTTGGACTCACGTTGCACATTTTCTGCCTTCTGCTGAGCAAAACCAGCACAGAGCCCCAGTTACTGAGGAAAGCAGCTATGTTTCGAGCTATATTTAAGGATGACAAGCTGCTATGAATATACACAGAATAAATGCTACCATGTCACTTAGGGTCAAGATCAAGAAGATCACCAGAGCTCAATTTTTTTATGGCTTTGGGGCATCTTACTTATTTAGCTTCATTACCAAGAGTGACTAACCTAGGAATTCAAAATGAGCTCTGAATGCCTTTCTGTGGCACGGGAGGCTTGGGAAAGATCCAGCTTAACAAGACAGTGCTCGAACAGCTCTTTTCTTTCTATCTATCTATCTATCTATCTATCTATCTATCTGTCTATCCATTCATCCATCTTTCTGGTGATAATGAATCACTCAATACATTTATCCACAGAGCAGGAAGGAGACTTTGAGAGCACCAAAAGCACTCATTAAAACCTGAAAACAGCCTGAAGTTGCATAAGCTTCCAGAGGGCTCTAACGCCGGGGTGGCAGCAGATAGATGGCTGAAGGAGGGGTACACCCCGTCGTTCGCTTGCCCCTGTGATGGGGACGACAGCACAGCTCACGAAGCAGCCCCTGAGCTACAGAGGATTTTAGCACAGCATAAAGCATGAGATGGGGGTTAGTTTATTTAATTTTGCAGACTGAAAACTGCAGCGAATTGGGAGGTTTTTCGTGAGTCACTCTGTTGTCCCCACCGCCGGGGACACAGCAGCAGCCTTCCTCAGAGCGATATGGCAGCTGGCAGAAGGGGTTTGCTGCTGCTGATCTCTGCTACACATGAGCCCTGGAAGCCCCATGGTCCCAGGGCCCAGCACCTGCAGGATGCTCCCAATCAGTCTCTGGGCTGCTCTCTGACCCTGCCCAGGGTTCCTGGGTCCTCCCAGTTTCACTGTGTAGGAGCTCCAGGGAAGTTGCAGCTGTCAGAGCTCCTGCAAAACTGTGACAATCCCGGATGGCTGCTGGAGGATGACAGCGAGCACTACTTGTGGCTGTGCCAAGAAAAGTCACACCGAGGGAGGATTCAATTCACACTTTTGACTCAATCATATGAGTATGGAAGAATTCCTCTGCATCTTGAAATGTCCACAGGGTTGGAAGGAACATGCAGAGGCAGTGTCTATTAGCTAAAAGGGCCTGGGATCAATAGTAATTCAGTAACTTCATATCAAAAGATTCTTCCTGCCCAAGCTATTTAACTACCGAGAGCACACTGGCCACCCATGCAAAAATGACATGCTAAAAGCCCCAGTCAAAACTAAAACTAGAAATTCTCTCTTCAGCTGTAACACAAAAGCCATTAATGATTTGTTTTTAAACTGTATTCATTATATATAGAGAACAGAATACCGTTTACCACTTTATTGACTGACATACCGTGAGAAATAACACCCACTGGAAAAAGAAAAATATTTTGAATTCATTTTCATTAGAATTTAGTTAGGAAACCAAAAACTAATAAAACACATTTGATAGGTTTTTATCCCCATTAAGTTAGGTGGAATGTCATGCTTAACACAAAAGACAGCTAATTAATACCTTTTTGTAAAACAATGCTCCTGTAAATCCCAGCCCAGCAAGTAGCTTTACTCATTAAAACAGTTCCACTGAGTTCAGTGAGAAGCTGCCACAGGGGTGAACCTCCTATGCCTGACTTGACCTTTTGTTTGAGTCTCACTGTAACACTGGTTCTTCACTGATACTTGCAAAACTCTGAGCACAAAGCAAAAAATGCAATGGGTTTTGTTTATATTTGCAGTTTGATACTCACCTAACACACAGCTGAAAAATACTAATATGTATGAAACAAGTTACAGATATGAAATCCCATACAAATTTCATCATTTGTAGTATATCCTGTATACCACTAAACTTGGATGTCATGCAAGGCACATTTTAAAACACGCATTCCCACTTTGGCTTGCAACTTGCAGCTAAAATCATTCTCAACAGAAAGGATTACTTTTCTGGTTAATTTTGGCAAAAAAAAGAGAGTAATTTTAAGATTAACAAACTAACATGCACTAGCAATGCTAGCAATGAAAATGACAGAAAATTTCAGATCTGTGTTTTTGGCGTGAAGCTGGATGCGCACTTTGGCCCTCTGACTGAAGCTTTAAAGGTCACTGCATGATGAAGAATTCACATTATTTCTTATCTTTGAGGTATTGTACAGTCTTTGGGTAAGACACAATCACGACTAAAATTTCTCACTGCTATATTAGACACAGGAAAGCTTTTTCTATGCCAAGCATGCATCACTTTTTTTCCCATCCCTGAGCAAACGCACCAGTCATAAAAAACACAGGAACCCAAAATGAAACTGGAAATTTTTTCCTTGGCAAGTTCAATTTTAGCACAACAAAAAGGGAGCAGAAGGATATGCCACCAACTTTCTGACATTCCCCAACAAATAAAATTCAGTGTGTAGGCAATATATCACGCTTGCAGAAACTAAATGCACTACTTTGTGTCTCAGGCTGTCTTTACCACTGTGTATACATTAGCAGCTTTGTGAAGGCACTATTAAATTTAAAAACCTGTAGATAATGTGAAAGTAATTTTTGTTGGTTTTTTTTTGCCATTCCCTGCAGCAATAAAGAATTCTTTCTCGCATTACCTCCAGGCTCATAATGCCCTTAAAGCCTGGATCCATCAGAGGGGAGCAGCTGATCTGCAGGAGAGCAGAGCTGCCCTGCAGAGGGATCTCAGAAGACTGAGAGGAGTGACAAAAAGACTTACAAAGGCAAAGGAAAACTCTTGCATGTTCATATCATTTTGGGCCACCAGTACAGGAAATACTTTCACAAACTGGAGCAAGGCCAGTGAACGGCCACTGAAATAATAAAATCATAGAATGGTCCTGTCAGTACATGCTCTTGTAAATGGTCTCTCTCCATCTGCCTTGTAGGCCTCCTTTGGGTACTGAAAGGCTGCAGTTAAGTCACCCTAGTTCCATGCTGAACAATCCTAATTCTCTTATCCTTTCCTTGTAGGAGAGGTTCTCCATCCCTCCGATCAACTTGATGGCCTCCTTCAGACTCACTCCAACAGATCCATGTCCTTCCTGTGCTGTGGACTGCAGAGATGCAGCAATGCAGGTGGGATCTCACCAGAGTGAAATAGAGCACCAGAATTCCCTCCCTTGCCCTACTGGCCACGCTGCTTTTGACCCAGCACAGGATATGGTTGGTTTTCTGGGCTGTGAATGCACATTTCCAGGTCATGTCCAGCCTCCCACCCACCAGCACCCCCAAGTCCTTCTTATCAGGGTTGCTGTGGATCTGTTCATCCCCAGCCCATGTTGATACCAGGGATTGCCCTGACCCAGTGCAGGACCAGCACTTGGTCCTGTTAAACCTCGTGAGATTCCCATGGCCCCACTTCTTGAGCTTGTCCAGGTTCCTCTGGATGGCATCCCATCCTTCAGGTGTGTCAACTGCACCACTCAGCTTGGTGTCATCTGCAAATTTGCTGACGGTGCACTCAATCCCTTCATCTATGTCATCAATGAAAATATTAAATAACACTGGTCCCAACATGGACCCGTGAGGAACACCACTTGTCACTGATATTCATCAGGATTCCAAACCACTGACCACTACCCTCTGGACATGACTGTCCAACCACTCTCTTGTCTATCTAAAAGTCTACTCTTCAACTCCATCTCTCTTCAATTTAGAGAGAGGGATGTTGTAGGGGATCATGTCAAAGGCTTTACAGAAGTCCAGGTAAATAACATCTGTAACCCTTCCCTTGTCCACCGGTACCCACAATGTTAGGGGCTAGAGCACACGGTGCCTGAGCTGGGTTTGTATAGCCTGAGGGAGGACTGGTAGAGAGGGCTATGAACCAAGAGGAGAGATCTAATTGCCATCTTCTCTAGCCTAAAAGGAGAATTATACATAACCCTCAAACTTAGAGGCACACAAGGAGTCAAAATTGCAGCAAGGAAAAATCTGATTTGCTGTAAGAAAATAGACTTTTGCCAGGGTGGTGAGCACTGGTACAGTTCACCCAGAGAGGCTGTGGGCTCTGCATCCATGGAAGTACATGAAACTTAGACATGGCCCTGAGAAACCTGATTGATTTTTGAACACGGTTGTGCTTCCAGAAGGGTTTGGACCAGATGATTGATTGAAGACCCTTTGACCTATCTTGTTCTTTCCTTCTGTGACAAGACATTTTCTCTCTCAACCGGTGCGAGCTGGAAATACCACCCAGAGGTGAGAATATCAGCTTGGTACTTGAACAAACGGCAGCAAAAAGCCTTGAGAAACCAACCTTTAAATTATATTCCTATGCAAATGTAAGTTTATAAAACCACTTATAATTATTTTCTTTCAGACTGGCATAATACTTCTAAGGTATGACAAAATATGTACCTAAAGTTGTGTTAAAATATGTAAATATATGACAAGATTTTCAAAATTTAGTGAAGGAGGCACCTACCTACTATCTTTGGTAACCAGCTGATTTATTGAGACCTTCCAACAGGTTTTTGAAGCTTAACTAGGGACATCTCTATCTGCAAATGTAGCTAGGATAGCTAATGTAGGAAGAATGAGGACAAAGAGTAGCAGTAAAATATATATACTAAATCTCCTTAATACTGTTTTTAATGACTTTTTTCTATTAAAATTACATATGCAGATTTCATGCTGGTATGTTATGAAGCCTTTTTGCCATTCACCCAGAATGACCTGAATAGTTTATTCATTTTCCTGTGATGTAATGAGTGGAAAAAAGTGGTCAATGAGTGGCCAAGCTCCACAAATGATATTTTTTGCATAATAATGCAAACTCACCTTGATATATCTATATAGTGCTGTGTGATCCTCTGGTCTTCTTATGACCAGTTAACAGGTAATAAACAAGGATAAAGATATCAGCATAAACTCAGTAAAAGATAGAGTCACCAGAACATATTATTTATGAAAAAAATTTGACGCAGTTCCCCTCATTACTAATGTCGCTAGAGAAATTAGGGTTATTTTACTGCAGTTAAACAGAAAGAATAAAAATGTTCACTAGTCATCTCTGATCGTCTTTCAGGGGTAGAGGTCCTGTAAAATGGGTTTGTTAAGAGGCAACATTGTAACTCTGCCAACTCCTTATCTTCCTGAAAATACCGCTGTACAATCCCTCTTTTGCTTTTCCAAGTTTTATTGATGTACCATACTTTCAGATAGATGAATGGACAGGGACAGGACATCAGGAAATTCAGGAAATAAACACAAAACATAAAGCATTATAGGGTTACAATAATAACTATAGGGCTACAGAAACACCCATGGTCTTATAATCACTCCCTGGGCATGGGTGCTGAAAGAGAGTTGGCATTCAGAAAAGATGGAAATAATGCAAAAGCAGTGTGTGTGAATGGAATGACAGCAGGATGTTTCAGAAAGGGTTCCCTGATAAAACAGATTCTGTTTGCATACAAAATCACTTTGGGGAAAGATAGTGGGTAGTTGTTAGAATCTGCTGTAGAATTCCAGTGTTAAATTTGGATATGGATTGAGATGTTCAAACCATTATTACAGGGAGAAATTCTGCACAGAATTGCCTAATTATGGCAGCCTCTGATTTGTCAGATATAGGCAGAACAAGTACTGCTGAAGGCAGCCCAGATATTCTGGAGTGTGACAACTGACAGCTTTTCTGAGAGGAAGCAAAGAGAATTCTTTCTAAACTTAGTTATGGAAAGTATAGAGGTTGTTACAGGACATCTAATTGTAGCAAAATAGTGTTGGATCACATAAGTATTGTTTTAATTTATATAAAACGGAGGGATAAAATAAATAGATCTGTTAGTAAACCTAACAGAATTTTAGAGAAATAAGTGAAGGCAGCAGAAGTTAATTGTTCTGTTCCCCACATCTCTGTGGGGGAGACTTGGATTTTCTTTGAGGCAAAGCACAGAAGGATTTCTGGAGCTTTCGAACATTGAAACCCAAAAACTTCCAGAAAAAAGCCTCAAAATCTACCTCAGAAATGATTCTTTGATGGAAATGAATAAAGGATGATGAGCAATAAAGGCTGTGCTTTATAGGACAATTTTCCATAAGGGCTCTTGAAATAAGAGCTCAAAGACAGAGCCAGCTGATAGGAAATAAGAACAGAAAGGAAACCTGTATTATTGTAGATGGAAGCAAAACTCGAAGCTCCTGGTTTTCACCCAATGCAACCAAAACCTCTCTGTCTCAGGATTCAAAATAAGCCAATGTATGAAATCCTGCTGTTGGTGAGAAGCATCTTAAGTATTTCCACTGAGAACTGGTGCCATGTGACTGAAAAGGAGGCATTTCACAAGCACCTGGCTGAAACAGGACTACAATGTAGGCTCCAATACAACATAAAGCTTTAGAGCAGCTTTAAAAGCAGTAACTGAAAGTAGCTGAAAACAAAGGTAAATATAGAACCACAGGATGGCTTAGGTTGGAAGGGACCTTAGAGGTCATCTGGTTCCAAATCTCTGCCATGGGCAGGGACAACTTTCAGGAACATCAGATTCCTCAAAACTCTGTCCAACCTGGCCCTGAAACATGAAGGTGTATGAAAAATAATGAATACGTTCAAAATGAAGTTGATCATAAGAGAGCCACAGAGTCTAGAATAGCTCTATACCTTTCTTTAATAACCCCTTTCTCAACAAGTAAAATGTGGCAGATATAATCTGTCAAATGGCAGGATGGTGACTACAATGCTAACAGGAAAGTACTGGTGGCGCTTGAGAGGTTAGGGAATATTAGAAGAGAAATAAGGTAGGTAAAGGAACTAGTTAAAGATACTGCAGATTATGTTGAAATGCTAATAAAGAACCCTTGGGGTGAAATGGAGTTACTGTTACCTTTTTCAGTACTGATTACACTTGGAACCAATCTTGTCTGAATACTTCTAACAACCTTTGTTTAAAACGCACTAGTAAGTGTTTGGGAGATACTGTCAGTGTAGGAAAGGAGAGTGATATGTGGAAAACTCAGAGGCACCTTGCAGGCTGGAAAAGTAGACAAGAGATGAATTTCTTTACGTGCATTTAGTTGCTAATACATTTTTTAATGTAATTGAAGCCTCATCAGAGTGACATAACACCAGAAGAGCCTGTGTGTTTTAAAGTATCATGAAATAACTAGGATTAACTAGTCCGATACTTGAGTGAACAGGGATTTACAACCGTAGATCATACCTAGTGAGATATTGCCATGGGAATATGGGAGCTCTGGATAAATGTCATCTGGAGTCCTCTGTGCAGTCTTGGTCATATGTACACACCAAAGATGAATTCAGACTGGGACCAATGAGGAAAAAGTCTATGAAGAGTATTCAGAACCTCTCATGAGATGAGAGAATGCACAGCAGGAGGAATGATTCTTACTTTTCCATCAAAGTATCTCTTATTCCTTAATCCCATTTGTCACTCACAATAGTCCCACTGGGCAGAGGAAAGCAGTGCAATTCCTCATCTGGAAGGATCCATATTTGGGATGGCTGGTGGCTGGTATGTAATAAAAAAATAATATAAAATAATTTTCTTTGAGATGTTGGTTGTTCTCTTATACTTGATTGAAATACTGCAGTGGATCAGAAGTTCTTAAAGGCAGGACTGAAGGACAGAAATCAGCTATATAATTGTATGAACCCCATTTCCTTAGGGAATGAGTGTAAAAACAGGGATGGCACAAGAATAAATATGGACAGCCTGCTGATAAAATTAAAAAGTCAGGACAGGCACCAGCAGGTCTCTATCAATCAGAGAATTAAACTTTCAACTGGTATTTTAGATACTAAGGGTATAACTAGTTTTAAGATTGTAATCAGGTTATGAAATGGATTATATGACATGATCGCCTTCAGGAAGTCCTCCCCTGTGCTACCAGAAACAAGGGTATGCTAATACGATGTCTCTATCCTCATGAGCACAAGATAACATTTTTAAAATCTGCAAAAGCACCTAGAGATCAGTTTAAGAGTCATTTGCAGAAAAACATTTACTCTGTAGTATATCATACTTGTTGATCCTTGTCACTGGAAATCTGTTTTGCCTGGTTTCAAGCAGAATCTGTAATTATAGGTTGCTCTATTTCAGTTTCTCCATGGAAAGGCTGGGTGCTGGACTGCAGTGGTGCAGAACCTTGAGAACACAGAGAAAAGAAATGGCAACTTGCCCAGAACTCAAGTGCTGCACCTTATTTCCATGCAAATATACATTGAATTGCATAAGATATTGCATCAGAATTCTTTTTTTGCATTTATTTATTTATTTATTTAAAGTGCACTGCAGATGTAGGCAGCATTTTACAGAGAAATCCAAAATTGCTGTGAAGGTAACAAAAAAGAAAAGCCGTGCAAAAGCATAATGTTGTCCACACAAAAAAATTGTAGACTTAAATAATTTTCAGTTTACTGTGCTGATATGAAAAGGGTCTGAATTCCTGATGCACAACATTGAGCTTTGCCACAGGATTTTTTAAATGAACTAACTACTAACATAATTTGCTTCTGCCAGATAAAGTTAGGACCTATCAGCCATGTCATAAACCGCTATCACGTCTCTGAGCTTCTTCTTCAGCTCAGGCGGGAGCAGCAATTTGTTTGGAGCAGACGGGCTGGAGAGTGGTTCTTGGTGGTACTGTGAACTTTTGTACACTGGCTGCAGTGTCAGCATATGAACAGTGTAGGGTTTCCAACGGAGTTGGTAGAAAATGGGAAAATGTTTGGCCAGGGAGATTTCCTGGAAATGCATTTTCAGCAGAATCCAGTAGCTCTGTGGTGTGTGGTGACTTCAATGAAACTTGATGATGTTATAAACTGGTCTGAACTTTTCATTTTGCTTCTGCACTATTGTCAATCTCCATTAAGAAATGCAGCTTTATATGATATAAACTTTGATTAGGCTTTGATTAAACTTTGATAGAGACTTTGATTAATAGCACTGTACGGAGAAGCCAGAACAAACCCCCCGGGGCTGATGAAGAAAAAATTGTCAATGCGGTAAACAGGAATGAGAAGCTAATCTATAATTTAAGCAATGTGTTAATTAATGCAGTATAAATAATGAAATCTGTGGTAAATCCAGGGAATAATCTTATCTATCTGCTCATCTAGGTGTAGTTAGAACACCATACCGTCGAATAGGAAAATTGTATCTATATGATAACTGATGGGAGTCTCTTTCAAATCAGATGGTCAGCAGGATTTTTTGCTTGCTGGTGTTTACTCATTTTAAGATGAGAAGCCTTTCTAAAATCAAATGGCATAGTGGGAAAACCGAAGTAAAAGAAGAGTGTCAAGTGGTGACTCCTAGTCTGTGGGCAGGACTCCAAGATGAGGTGCCACATAAAGGGACAGCCCTGACCTTCCTTATCTACCCTGATGCTGTGTCCTCTCTTGACCCCCCAGGGCTGTCATTCCCCACTGTGTGATATCCCCCTGTCCTAGGGAGTTCAGTTGTGCTCAGAGCAAAGGCAGGAGAAACAGAATCCCGCGAGGAAAAGAGGACGGAATTACTCATTTCAAGGCACATCAGTCAGTCTTCTAGAGAGCAGATACTTCTTCAAACTCAAAGGAATCACCAGGGTGGAAAAGGTGGAGGTAATAGGGACATTAGCACATCTCCAATTTAGTCCACCATCAAACTGAAGTTGTTTGTCTTCTTGAGAAATTAGCACCTAGAGATCATCAGCTTCACCCATAAGCAATTTCACTCCTTCCACTCATGTGGCACCTGGCTGCTGGTTGTAGGCAGAAAAAGAATGAATACTGCCTCTAAATGTGCCAGTTTTGATGAAATCTTAAAGAAGAATCAGATTTTTAGATAAAAATTTAGCTATTGTTTTATTAATACTTGGATATCTCTGGATGAAGATGCAAAAGAGAGATGAGACTGATGCCTTTTCCTGGTCTTAGAAAATGAAAGCCAGACACGGTTAAAGGAGTAGGGGGTTTTACCTCGGTATTTTTATTAAGGATCCTTAGGTGGATCACTTCACCAAGGTGGAACGCGTGGCAATGCAGCCCCATGGTGAATCATGTGTACAATTTATAGACCTTGCACATTAGCATATCTAACAAGGTGCCCAGTAAGGGAGCTTGGGTGAATGGTGTGATATATTCTCGCCATCTATGGAATTTCCCCCTGCAAGGGCCAAATCTCTAGTTTACAGAGTATGTTCTAGAAGGGGACCTTGGCTCCCCTAGATAGTAGGATGTTTCGTCTCCTGGCTTAACAGAATACTAGGACTGTACGAAGTTATCAGACTTAAAGAATTACAAGAATGTATTCTAATACTCGTGGATACATAAAACTATGTAAAAGGTATATAAAAGAAAAGGCAAAAATAATTTTTGCATCAACACTCCATAACGACTGTCAATGGCCTCCCACACAAGCCTTGCTCTGCTACAGGATCACGATACGGGGGGTACACAATCCTTGCTAGAAGCTTGCACTGCACTTTTTAAATTCGTGCTTGGGGAGCCCAGGTGTGTGCAGGATCCCTGTGGTGCATCCTCTGGGCTTTTGAAGTAGTCCTCACTGCAGTGCACAGGAGATTGAGAGGGAAGGTTTCACAGACATTGCACAATGTTTTTCATGATCCCCATAAAGATGCATGTACAGGTCTGCACGTATTTCTCACCTTGATTAGCAGGGCCTAGTTTCTGAAATAAGAAATAGTCTGAACCAATACAACACCCATTACAAAACTTAGAATCTTCAGTAACGCTGATAGCATTCTCCTGTGGGGAATTATGCTATTTTTTTGTATTTGGAATTGAAAATATAGAATTTCATAAATAAAAATACTTAAAAGTTTTTCTTACAGTCATTAATGGATTAATATTAGAAATACCCTGCTTACAGACATTCATTTCCCATGCCAAATTTGTGATTTGTGAAAGTCATATACTTTAAGAACATGGACCAGCTATGTCACTTAACAATTCTCACAGTAACTTTGTCCTGTGGGACAGAGAACTAAAAGAACAACAATAAAAAACAAGTAGCATTCCCTAAACAAAGAAAATCAATCAAACACCCTGTTTATTGATCCACGTTAGAAATCTCTCTAACAGGCTCAGTGAGTGGACAGCTAGCTGAAGCAGATACCTTACGGCTGAGCCTTTATAACACCCATCTGTAGCATGATACCACTGAGAGAATTATGGTCTTCTTATGCAGCCTCACAGCTAATCCACCATCCTATGGTGTAATGTGTTATCCTTATCATTTCTTTAAGAAAGCAGAGAAAACAGAGAAAGGATTTTCACAGCTGGTAAGATGCTAAAACATATTAGCTTTTATCATGAGAGTATAGTGGTACTACTGTTTCAGAAAACACTACCACCTTGTTTAATTTTCTTAGTTTTTTTTTAAAATGGATCCTTTTCTCTGTGGAAGTTGGAAGAAAATGGGGGAAGAAAGCATGAGTAAATACCTTCAACCCTCTCAGCTGAAATCTATAATTATAATTTTATTACTTTCTGGTTTCTGATACATAGGTTTCACAGAGCTGATTGCAGGCTGCAGGAACCATTTTTGCCTTTTAAATTGAAGCATTTCAGGTCTTCTCTAATTAACAACCACTTGCAGAGTGTATCGCAGGCTTAGTGCCTACTCACCAGGCACATTTCTCAGAGACAGATCTGTTATTGCACTAAAATGAGGACGAGAGGCATTCTGTATTAATAGTTTATGAAGATGGCTAAATTACAGCTGACCATACAGTATTCTGTCTATGTTCTTCACCTAAGTCTCTCTCTGGACTTGCTTTTTCCGGGGAGACAAATCTTGAAGTGATAATACCTTCTCCTCAGTGGCAGTAGTTTGAATTTGTTGGTGTGGGGCCTCATCATTTTGAGAAATAGCTCTTAGGCAAACTTCCTCGTACAGAGCACCAAGTAATTAAGATAGAAACTTTGGTTTTCTTTTCCCATTAAGGTGACAGAGTTTTAGATCTAACGAAACAAAAACACAGGAAGAAGGACAGCTCTTCATTACATGACAGTTCAGAGTTGTGTAAAGGTAAAGCCTCTGATTTATCCACAGGAAACTACCCAGGATCAAGATCACACAGTTACCCACTTTGTGACCAGTCCTTTTTTACCCAATCAGACTCACTGCATGTTACTCATAATAAGCTAACCAGACACAACATTTTCTTGGAGCAAGATGCTGTCACATTTTCTTCTTGTACAGTGGTAAGCACATGAGCTGTTCCTTAAAAGCAAATGACATAAATTCTGCATTTCCTTCCTCCCTCTGTCCTTCTGATTCTCCCCTCTTTCCTTCACTCCTCACTGCCTCATGGCATTTTTGTCAGCTTCTGGATCCCAAGTCCTCACTCACTTCATTCCCTTGCTAAAAGATTCTGTCCACGTGCAGCCATAAGGAAAAACAATGGCACAATACAAAAGGACAGCTGTCAGGTAGCCAAAAGCAGCATGAAAAAAGCAATAGTGAATGAGATATTCTGATATCTGTATCACCGACTGACAAAGCCATATAGCAGGATGTATGCATGCATTTACCATTTTAGAGAAGTAACCACACTTGCTGAAAGCATCAACCTTAGAAGGAAACCCAGAGTGTGAAGGAATGAGTACTGCTTGAGAGATGATTTGTATTATTTCAGCTAACCACGGACAAGAACTGATGGGCATAAACATTGGCATTTTCTTCACAGAATTGCTGTTATCTCCTGTGCCATCTCCTGTTTTGCATAATGCCATATGAACCTCATTACTGCAGTTTGCAGGGTTTTGAACATTCACAGAAAAAGCATAGGGAGAAGAGCAATAATTTGATTGATGCAATTTTCACATTGGCCCAGTGGATAATCAGAAGAGCTCTTCTATTACAAGCACATGCAGAAAGCAAAACATTATAAATCCTACCCACAACCCAGGGCCATTAAGAAAGGCTAAAAAAACCTCTAATAACACAGTCTTTCTTGACAGAGTTATTGTTAACAGCTAAATAGCAGCTTGCAGGCAAGATCTGCTTTTGTGCCAGGACTACAAGGCACACAGTAGTTTGAAAGAAGGATAAATATGTATGTGTGGAAATTACATCTTCCAAAAATTATAAAAAATAAATAGATTAAATGAACCCCTACCTTGGAGAGCCTGGAGTGTACGAGTCTGTACAACAATACAGAGTTGCAGGACCAGCTGTGGTGCACTTTCCAGAAAGGTGGCTAGCAAATGCAGCATACTCACATCTGCATACTCATACACCATTTTCCAATAAAACCGCCATCTGTCATTCTCTCCACTCTGTCGACTCCGAATACCCAAGTACATAGTGTGAAAATACCTGGAAATGAATGAGAGTGGTTATAGAAGCACAGAATGATATTTTACAGGCTATACTTCTGCTTGCAAATAACATTTTATTCAATGTACTTCAAAATACTGAACACTTATTTTAAAAGATTGTTGTATTTGAATTTATAATAGTTGATGTGCTAAGAGTAAACTAAACTGAAAACAAGACCAGCCTTTATAAGGCTGTTAAAAAAGCTTAGCATTGTCTTATTTGTTAAATAGTATTTCTTTCAAGTACCCAGTTTTCTAATTTGAAATATACGGGTTATACCTTGATTATATGGCCTTCCTCAGAGGTTTTTCTAATAATGAGGGGACCAAAGCTGACTCGTAAATGAGAACCTGCAAAGAACTAATCACCTTCCGCATGGCTCTATCAGGACTTGGAAGACCACCTGCACTGCAAGTCTGGGGTGGTCTTAGCCTGGAGCCCTGCTATGGCTGAGCTTATTGTCCTGCTTTTCCACCCATCTAATGCACTGAGTACCATATTTCAGATGCTGCCAAATATATAGTGTTTTTTTCCTCATCATTTGATTATTTTAGGTGGAGAGAAGATGTAGATGTGAGTTCCTATTTTAGGAGGCATGGAGATCTGGCTGTGGGTTCCCTTGGAGATTAGAAATGACTCACTACGGTAGCTCCCATGCAGCAGTAGCAGTAAGAAGCAGCAGGAGCCAGGAACCCAACAGGCTGCTGCTGCTCCCAGTAGTACCCAGCAGATAAAGGGAGCAATAGGCAAAGACTGTCAGAGCTCGTGGCCTGTGCAATCAGCAGGAAAAACACCTGGCAACCGCCACATTAGGTAGATTTTGGTGGGTGCAGGAGTAATAAGTGGTTTTAGGAAGCAAGGGGTGTCTTCTGAAGGACAGTACCCTGATGCTATGATGCCTGTGGTGACCCTTGCAGAGCTTGCAGCAACCTCCCGTGACACACCTGAGTCACAGCACAGTGATCACTCTGGGTGGCCTTTGATACGCTCTGTTATTCTGATCTGATCTCAGATTATTCTGATCCTATCTCAGTTATTCAGATCTAACAGCTCCTGCACTGTTCCTACAATTTTAGTACCAAACTAATTAAGGCAGGTGGAAAAAAAACCCCAGTCTCACTTAATGAAAAATTTTGAGATTAAGGAGTTGTCTTGCTTCAGGGTGCCTTGTGTCCTACTGGAATGCCCTGGTGGGCTACTAACTGATGTGGATCTTTGTTTCTTTTTTTCTTGAGGTATCTTTCATATCCTGTTCCTGACAGCATTTTCTTATGATATTTTTAATATGTTTTCACAGCATTTTTTTAAACTGAGATCCTATTTCATAATTAGAAAAAGTTTAGTAAATTTTAACCACTTTCAATATATGTTTTTTTAATTAGTTAGGATAAAGTATTTCAGTATTTCTTCTTTCCACAAGTTCTTGTCCTAAAACCATTTTCATAACTGGTGGAGCATCGTGGATTGTGAAATCTCTTTTTACACAGGTTGCATGCAACCTTTAATCTCTACTCTGTTCAGCTGTAACTCTGGAGGTGTCTCATGCTGCTGAGAAGACTTTTGGCCTCTGACTGGCAAAGAGCCCAGGACTTGGTTGCCCCCTTGAAGAATGATCCAGTGCGCCCTTGTACCCAATGCACACTCT
Source organism: Melanocharis versteri (assembly GCA_013397845.1). NCBI lineage: Eukaryota > Metazoa > Chordata > Aves > Passeriformes > Melanocharitidae > Melanocharis > Melanocharis versteri. Next base: position 371,188 of record VZTG01002328.1, on the reverse strand, counting down.
ACTGCAGAGCAGCAGTTTTTATTCAGGAATATTCACTAGACAAAACCGGGGAGTAGCACAGAGAAACAGCTGAGAGGACAGATCTGAGCCTGCAGCATTTCTCTTGACAATGCACATCATAGCAATATAAAAGGAAAACACATTAAACTCACATTTAAATTAAAATCACACCAGGTGGCTTTGAATTTTATCAAAGTCCCATGTGGGAGTGGAGCAGCAATGAACTGCTCAGAGATTGAAACCACGGAGGTACAGTAAACAAGACACCAACTGTAACTCTCATGCAAAACACTGAGCAGGTCTAGATGGGTCAGAGTGTGATGGGATAACTGTGGCTCTCTGGTATCCTTGGGGTTAGGTAAAGTGAAATGGCCTGCTGCCCAGATCTGAAAGCCACTGGGCTGGAAAGGCATCTTTTGCTGAATGGTTTTTTTAATGGGGTCCATTGGACCCACAGGTTCTCAGTCACAATCCATTTAATTGTTCCTAGACCTCTCATTAAAGTCCTGCAGCACAACAGGGACAGGTAAGGCTTGTATTTCCTTCTGCAGTTTATTGTTTGGGTGGGGTTTGTTTGTCCTGCCTAACATGTCCTCCCAAGGGGCACACCTTGGAATATTGCACATAGTGGGAGCAGACAGCATCTTCAGCATCCTTCTTTTAAGGTATGACTAACCCTTGCTATAAATTCCTAAAGGAGCTGTGCTGCTGAAAGTTGTGCCAGGAGGCTCTAGCTCTGCCAGTGGAGCCATCTGCAACTTCAGTTCTACAGCATTTGTACAAAAAATACTTTTCCTATTACAAAAATGACATACTGTGGCAGGTGAGGACCCCTAGGGTTCTTTACCTGCTCTGCAGAGTGGTTGTGCATGGCAAATATGCTGTGATTAATGAACCCGTATGGAAATATTTCCTCTCCCATTGCACTTTATTGTGAAACACTGGCAGTGAGTTATTGGGGACTGGGGAATCATTGCTCTTTGTCTACTTAGCTCTCTGAAATTTAAACACAAGACATAGAAGAGGAAGATACTTTCTGTTTTTACACACTGGGGACCAAATTTCAGCCTAGAGTGGTATTTTTTTTCTGTCCTTTCAATTTTGGCCAAATTAATTGCAGGCTGAAATGAACATTTACACACATAATTACTGTCACTGATTTATAGGCACAATCAGGTGATTAGACAGCTAAACATTCTGATTTGCATCCACAATTAATTGCACCAGCAATTGATGTTAGGTGTGCAAATTAGCAGTTATTAAAATATAAAGATGGTCTCATAAAATGATTCATATATCAAAGACACTTTTTTCTGATAGTGAAATAGAAGAAAAAAATGGGAGAAAGTGCTTTGTTGTAGTGGCTTCCAAATATAGCTTAACACTGCAGTAATGACACATTCCATTTTATATATATATGCATTATGTAATTCCACTTCAGACACCCTCACTGGAGGCCTATTGTCAGCAAATGCCATACAGACACAGTCAGAGGTAGTTCCTGATTTAAAGGGTTTTTATATTTTGGGGTTCTGGTATTGTTTTGGCGGAAATTCACATTTTTATGTGAGTCCAGGTTGTGACTCTTATATACAGTTATTCCAGAAAGATATTGGAAGAAGTAGTATAGAGTTCTACACTGGAAAATGTCTTAGGTTTATTGTGGGGTAAATTGATGTCAACGAACCTGAAAGAGAAGATGTGAATGTTATTATTTCGGTTGTGATTGCATTCAGTCAACTACAGTCTTCTGCTGGTGCTCTACAAATATACAAAAACTGCCTATCCATGTTCCCAAAGAGGATTTAATTGATACGAAAATAGATGAAAAAGAGTGAAGAATTGAGAGGACCCGACAAAAAAGGGAAAAGTGGCAGGAACGGAAAGTGTGTTAACAATACTGCCATCTAGTAAAGTAACTACTTTGTCTAATAAATCAAGTTAGTCCATTAAAGTTTCCTATTTCACTAGAAGAGTAAAACCAAATAAAAACCCACACTCCACCCACTCCACAAAAAGACCCTACAATTTCATAGTTCTCTTTTTTGTGGAGAAAAACTCAGATGTAACTGAGTTTCTTAGAGATTTTGCAGTTAGAAGACTATTAAACCCCTCCTGTGAAGTCAGACTGAGAGAGTTGAGGTTGTTCAGCCTGGGGAAGAGAAGGCTTCAGGGAGATCTTATTGTGGCCTTCCAGGACCTGTAGGAGGCCTACCAGAAAGCTGGAGAGGGACTTCTTACAAGGGCATGTAAGACAAGCAGTTATGGCTTCACACGGAAAGAGGGCAGGTTTTAATTAGATAAGAGGAAGAAATTATTCATAATAAGCATGGTGAGACACTGGAAGAGGTTGCCCAGAAAAGTTGTCAATGCCCCATCCCTGGAAGTGTTCAAGGCCAGACTGGATGGGGCTTTTAGCAACCTCGTCTAGTGGAAGGTGTCCCTGCCTGTGGCAGGGAATTGGAACGGGATGATCTTTAAGGTCCCTTCCAACCCAAACCATTCTTTCAGTGTGTGATTCTATGAAATATATTATTAAAAAGCAATATCAAAATATTTTATTTTAAAATTACTCTTTTACTCTCTCTCTTTTTATTTTTCGTGAAGACAGACCACTGCTTGGGTTGTCAATGCTGATTCAAAGAAGCTTATGTGCAGAATTAATACAATAGTGTGAGAAGCACTATATCACTGATAATCAGATGGCAACATATATAGTTATTTGAGTCTTAACGTCTTAACCTTTGGAGGAAGTAGAGAATTTTTCAACATTTAATTGTTTGAATTTATTTCAGTGCATCACACAGCACAGTAAATAGACTATTGGTAAAGCATAACCCTGAAGGATGTGAATCTGAGACAAGACCACAAGTGACATTCTTTTCCCATTATATTAATGAGGGAAGGCAATAAAGTAAAAAAACAAACAGAAAACCAGGCTACTCCTTGTGCTGCCCACAAGAGATGTCCAAGGTGCAAGACAAATGGAAATAAAAAATTGCCTACATTTGTATTTGGGAAAAAATGTATTTCGGTTCTAGGGAAAGAGACATTCATTCTGATAAGACAGTGGCTCTCCAGTATTTCCAAAATCAATAGCACTCATTTTGCTCCAGGTTCACATACCAAACTTGAGGATGGTCAGCATCGACCGAGATACCTACATCTGAAATAATTCTGGTAACAATTCACTTACAGGCCCATTTGTGCATTTAATTGAGATGAGGTAGTGTAATTATACGATAATACCAAATATTTATAGGAGTGCTTTCCATGTTTAAAGTGCTGTATAACCACTGCTTGATTAACTAGGATGAATGTAAATAATCTCACAGAGTTCATTCCTCAGGAGTTGGCGGCTGACCAATCTAATACCTTTCTGCAGGAGCAAGGTATACCTTTCAGTCAGCACACTCAAATCCAGCTGATATTTCAGAACCCCACGACTGAGAGGACATGCCTTTTTCTTGTGTGAAGAAAATCCTAACTCCTTTCTCCCTTACTCATTGGAACTTCTCCCCAGGTCTTGCTCCAGTACAAGGCAGGCAAGGAGGCCCCCAGAATACCTTCCAAACAGGAGACAATTCCTCAGAGTTAGTTATTCTGGAAGAATGTTTAGGTGCCACTGGCACCTGTGCTAAAGGTTTCCAACCTGCCTACAATTCATCTACTCTTTTATAAAAGACCTTTGGTGAACATCCTGGTATCGTTGAAACTGAGGATGCTTTTGGCAGCGATTTAACAGAGCTTGAGTTTTACCCCAGTTTACTCCATAGTATCTGGGTGCTGTTTATGCCCATTGCTTCTAAGAAATTATTTCAGAAGCTGCTCCATTATGCTTCACAGACATCATTCTTTCTCGCACAGATAGCTGAGGCTTATAATAAGCGGAATGGAGAAACCAAACCCTTATTACTGGTGGACATGTTGTTCCCAAGCATGTGGGACTTAACTGTTCTTGCTGCACGGAGTTTGGCTCAGTCAATGTCTTTCGGTCTTCTGAGTTCCTCTGGGATTCCCACCCCAAAGTTTGCAATTTGCTTTTACCTCCTTTCTTCCAGTCCCACAGCTTTTGCAAATCTTCAGCTACAAATTTAGATGCTTGAGATTTGGAAAAGTTATGTTCATCTGCTGTTCATTTAGACAGCGTGCACAACAAGTATGTGCATATGCAAGTGCAGAGCCATATGTGAGTCCAGTCTGACTATGGCTCTGAGCACTTGCTACAGATTTTCACCATAATGAAATTATCCATCTGATGATAATATATACGGCTCTAGAAAAAATCTTCGGTTTAGAAGTGTCAAAGACTACATTGTTACCATGTGCTTTATCTAAAAAGTCCTTAGGATGATACACATGAATAAGAGACCATTTGCATTCTTTGGAAAAATGAAATTATTCTGATTTCATGCCTCATGTAGTCCATTTTATTGCAATTGCCTAAGTCTGTAGAGGACGCCTGCTTATGTTACATAATCTAGTGAAGCACTTGTGAGAAGATCAAGTCATTAATGGCTAGTTGGAGCAGTCCTAGACATTTATTCTGATGCCTAATTTGCCCCTGCATCAAACACTATATTAAACAATTTAGCCATACCATAAACAGTTGTTCTTTCTGTGTTTGAGGTGTAGAGGATGAAAATCACTACTGCAGAGCTAAAAATCAGTAGAATAAACAGCAATTCGGATAAGTGGTATTTTCTTCTGTTGCTTAGTTACCAGAGAAAACTTAACTGTGTTTGTATCTCAACAGTATTTGCCATGTTAAATAACAACAGATTGTTCTATTTCACTTCTTGTGTGCCTTTTTATTAGGTGTGCCTGAATACTTGAAAAAGTGTCTTTAGCAGGAATACTTACTGCCTTAGCAGTACATGCTAATGCTTATTCCTTTTGTTCTGAAGAAACAAACAAATCCCTTCAGTTTTAATTCCTTATTCTAGGAAGAAAAAAACAGCCAACACTTAATTTTCCAATCAAATCATTTTTGATGGGACCATTAAGGTTTAATGTGCAAAAGGAAACTGAAACGCATTCTGGAGCACAGCAGTGACCAAAACTTATCCAACTAAGCACGGTTCTGGCAATTTACCAGCAGTCAAAAGTCTGGACTTAATTTACTTTAAATTATGAGTGCAGCATCCCCATCTGTGTCACTGAGATGAGATCCATGTGAGGACAGATCCCACTGGGGAATCTTTCATTATAAGAGACACTAAAAGGCTTATTTCCAGAATAAGCATACCCTACAAAGACAAAAAAAACCCCCAACCAAATCCTTGTATTTAATTTTACTTTGCAGTATTTAAGATATCAGAAAAATAACTGCTTTACTTCCTATAACATAAAGCAAGGCACTTTATGAGCATAAACAAAATGATTACATCTGTTTCATTACGACCTATAAAGCATTCCCCGGCATCTTCTATGACTGGGTGATCCTTCTCAAATGGCCATGAGTCGTATTACAGCAGCATTTTATGGTCATCTAAATTTTTATGGCCATCTGAATTTAGCTACTTTGTGAATTCCCCGACTGTAACCAGTCATACCCAGCACTTTCCTTCCTTTCCTGACATGTGCAAACTGCAGACCTCCGGTTTGTGAACCACTGGTGGGGGGAGATGACAGGACTAGGTTGTACTAGGTCCAGGTTTAATGAGGAGAAGGCAGGGTGACCTAAAGAAATCCCTGATGCAGCCTGCTCCCCTATTAACTGCCCTCACCCCTGGGGTACAGCTGCTCGGCCCCACTGCTCAGACTGCAGTGGGATTTAACCCTGTGTGAGGCAAAGGCCCTATCCAGGAAACAAATCTTGTGTTGGAATGAGGTGCAGCCTGGATGCTTGCACTGAATGGCATGGATGCTGAGCTGTCCCCTGCCAGCACCCCTCTAGCTTTACAGCAATTCACTGTCCCCTCCTTTTCTCTGTACCCTGCAGATTCAGGGGAGACAGGCAGCAAACCTTCTGCCTCTGCACACAGTGAGGTGATATCCTCACAGCATGCCTGTCACATGCTGCCAGATCAGACAGAAATACTCCTGCACGTTTGCTGTTTAGTTTAATCGTCTCCATGTTTCTCCTCTCAAAACTGGGATATTCCCAGTATGCACCTGCCTCCCGGGGCTCCCTGTCAGCCTGAAGGCTCTGTTGCACCCCAATCAGCCTGTGAAGTTCTGTGCTGCCAGCCTGCCCCTGCCATGCCTGTGATGCTCATCCCTGGGTCAGCTTTCCATTTTACCATGCTGGCGACCAAGGGCAGAGGGCAGATGGATCTTGGTGGCCATGGACTCATCAGACGGGCAGCTGATGGTGCCACTGCCAGTGACAGGGATGGCACAACCTTGTCAGAAAGTATGACACAGCCACTGGCCACAGCTCCTCTAGATGCTGCCCAGATACATCTCAGGAGTAAACATCAGTGCATTTTTTTGCACTATCAACTATGGGGTAGGATTGAAAAGGAGAATGCAGAAGTGAAATAATAAAAAAATCACAGTATGCTGCAGATGTCTATAGCTTTGTTTTTCAGAGTTTCTTCAACAGGCATTGCCACTGGTGCTGCATAACAGTTGCCTTTCCTGTTTCAATCAGGTGTCAAGGCCATTTAGACATGTTCAGCAGCACAGTTAAAAAGTTTTACTGCGCTGTCATTTCCTGCATGGCATCGCACACCTGTGTGCTCTTTAACTACAGGCACTGCTTCATCAAAAGCTGATGGAATCACTTTTGGCCTCAGAGGTTCTCAGAGGCTCCCTTGGTTTCCACTTGTGGGAAATGCTGGAGTCTCTTATGTATTGTCAAGGCTGCAGCCCTGGAAGTGATGCCCATGTGAGATCAGACCTCTAAGGGCAAGCAGCTTCCCAAGAGATTTGATATCTGCCCTGCTCTGTGTCCTCTGAGAAACTGAGGGCTTTCCTGCTTTGTTGAAGGGGTTCTTATGGGCTACCTGAAGCAATACTCCACCGAAACTGTTAGCAAAACATGGCTCTGCTGGTAAATGCCAGGGCACTCTAAAGAGATCAGTTAGAATCCTGATTCACAGTCTGCTCTGTGACTGTCTCCTTTTGGTTTCCTCCCTGCAGCCTTACATGGTTTTGGGGGTGGCCAAGTGGAAGGCTATTTCTGTCCTATGAAGAAGAGCTGAGATTCCCAACCAATAGTGGTTTACAATAACTTTCTTTCTTCTCTCCTCTTCCCTTCCTCCCCATGTCATATTTTTCATTTGCTTCTAAGCCTATCTGCCTGTTAGTCATCCTAAAGCACCCCAAGAAGTGAATCCTGGTTTGCCTCTGTCTCAGTCTGGAGATATCAAGAAGAATCAGGAATCAGAGAAGCACAGAATCCCCCAACGAGCTCCAGGCATTCCCTGGAAAGACAATTAGTCATGGCCAAGGATCTGTACCGTGCAGCTGTCACAGGAATATAATCATTAGCATAGGCATCCTCACTTCACCAGTCCCTGGGGCTGCAGCAGGAATTGAATTGTTTCCCTGTTCCCTCCCAGCTCTGACAGACTTATGATGATAGCCCTTGGAAATGGTCCTGAGACCTGCCATGTGAGACTGGCAAGGAAGATGCACCCGTCTCTCAGTCACCTATTTGATTGCACTTGAAAGGGCTGCTTGTAGAGTTAAGAGTGGGCACAGATGGAGAGCAGTGTTTCTGGCTTCTCAGCTTGGGGTACCAGGTGTATTTCCCAGATCTCTGGAGAAGCAGCCAGGCAGCATCCCATCACCACATAAGGATAAGACCAGTAAAAGGTGTTAAGGGCCCTTTGCCTATCTTACCACTGTTTTCACAGGAGCAAAGTGTACCACGGCACACTCTGCAAACCAGTGTTCCATGGCTGGAGACCTCACAGTCTGGAGACAGGCTCTTCCCCTGGGTACCAGTGTTTATCATTCACACTGCACACAGGGAGATGCTCAGGCCCCTCTGGGACTGCTGAGTTTCTCCCAGCATCCATCTCTCAGCCCATGTCCACAGGGACATGGGCTATTTATCCATCTGAACAGTTCACAAGGGAGGGTTCAACACAGAGGTGGAGCAGCAGAGCAGCTGGTGAGGTAAATACCCTTGAGAATTCCTGTGCCAGGCCATAGCTGCTTTGTAAGGGAACCCTTCAGTGGCAAGTTCTCAGCCTTATGGTCAAACTCACCATCTGGAAGAGGGAATACCTTTACATGAGAATTCACAAGAACCCATGTTGTTTGTTGCTTTCCCTGATGCCTTTGATAAATTAAGTAAATAAATCTGCCTGCTGATTATGCAGCTTTCCAGTGACAACTTTCACAGAACAAGAGCAGGCAATTGTGATTTCTTTGATCCAGGAAAAGAAAAAAATTGCATTTTTAAAGCAGAGGAGATGCCTGCAGTATCTTTTGCAAAAGTCAAGAGAAGCAACAGTAGTACAAACACTAGAGAATCAGAATGGCTAGGGTAGATGATATATTTTATCCCCACAGACAAAATGTAAAGTGTTTCCTTCCATATAAACATCTTTCTTTCATGACCACTGGTGTGTGCCAGGATGAATCTGGGTTGTGTCACTCTGGGGGCCTACCATGTAATCTCACACTGTGAAACAGCAGGAGACAGCTGCCTCCACTAGCCAGTAAAACTGAACTATTGCCAACCTTCCCCTTCCTTCCTTCCTTCAAAAATCCTTCCAAATTGCTTATAAGAGCTTTTATAGGACCTGCTTGCTCTTTCTGGCTCAGAGAAAACACACAACTGAGAATTCTGTTTGGAAATATCTATGCTGTAAATAACTTTTTATTCATCCTATTTATATAGCAGTCTATGCTTCAGCTTTTTCTTTTGAACTATTCAGGAGAAGCTATTAGCTAATCCTCCAATAAAAAAAACTCCTAATAAATTGAATGATCATTGTTTGGATGGAGCAATCTATAAACACTCAGGAAACAATGTGGGATTAGTCACTCATTAAGGTATAGACAGGCAGTGCTCATGTGATCTTTATGTGATATTCAAATGGCTGACAGTGTCATTTAAGAGGAATTCAGGCTAACTTCCTCTTGGTGCTTATAAGTGGTCTGGACTAATGGAAAATGTTCTTCAAATTTTGTCTGCTTGAAGAATTTTATATAAGAATCAATTCAAAATACAAATTTGCCAGCAAATAACATTAGCAGAGCTGAAAAGGATCTCACAAAGAAATGGTCTTGAATACCAAGCTGAATACCTCACCACACACTCTATCTGCATGTTTTCCAAATCTAGTATTCAGAAATCTTAGGAATAAAATTTCTGGCTTGGGTTTTGCCTGAGGAAAAAGCTCTAGGGCAAATGACAGCATTTTCATGTCAGCCTTTCATCAATTCCCATAGGGCAAATCCAAAGGGTGTCACTGAGAAAAACTCTCAGAGGAATCTAGAGGGAATTTTGCCAATTTACGGACCTCCCTGTTTTCCCCTTATCAATATATTATAGAAAAAGAAGAAGGAATATAAGAGGTGACATGCTGGCAGCATACAAGCCAAAGGAGAAAATAACATGAGCTGGCAAGACAGCAATTACATGTAGGACTTGAAAGCAAACTGTGTTCATTAGAGATCTACAGTTTTCAGACTAACTGGAGTTCTATATTCCAATATTAGTTCCATCTTAAAAAATAGCACAAAGTCCAAGAAGCACTGAAGGATAGTAAAATGCCTTCAAGAAAAATACTTCAAGGAATGGCTTGTATCGAAGGGCATGAATTTATATACGCTGAGACTGAATCTGAATTCAACACCCATTTTGTTTAAAAACTTATTCAGAAAAGAAGGCAGAGATAACACAGGCATGGAACAAGAATTAAGAAAGAGTTTTTTGCTGTGGCAGGAACAGAAGAAAGATTTGAAAAGGTTCAGCTAAGGTTTGTTCTATGAACAGTTGTTTAATACTATTTTTAGCTGGATGTAATATCAGTTTTGCAGCACAAAACACAACCATATTTGCATATCTATGCATATGTATAATCTGTAATTCCCCTGCAGCTTAGGCATCTTATTCCAGCAGGGAAGGATACAGCATCTGAAAGAAGACTTGTAAAACTTGGGAGACCGTACTGTTGAAATGCTACAAATACAACTAAACAAACATAAAGTCTGTGTGCCGTAAGTCCCAAACTGACACACATATATGTACAAACAAGAGCAGCACTTTCAGTATCATGTCTGAATTCACTGTCACACGGAAAATTGCTGAAATTAAGAGCCTGATGTAGTATAGGAATGCTTTCAAGGCAGTAAAACTGGACAGGGACTTGCCAGGAGCAATGGGGCCATCTGCTCCTAGGTGAGCAGGGAAATGCCAGAGCTAGAAGGCTCTTTTGGGACTTCTGGAGGGAACGCTTGTGCTCCACAAAGCATCTGGCACTATCCCTTTGCACCTGGGCAGAAAACACCCCCCAGTTCTAATTCTCCTAAACTCAATGAAGGTTAAAAGAGCTATGAAGGATATCCAAACCCTGCTTTGCCCATGGAATAAACACTGAAACGGGCAAAATTTGTGTGATCTGCTTCACCCTTCCATTGCAATCTTAATCACAGAATGGCTGAGGTTGGAAGGGGCCTCTAGAGGTCATCTGATCAAGGAGAGCCATCACTTTGAGCAGGTTGCTAGGAGCATGTCCAGACAGTTTTTGGACATCTCCAAAGATGGAGACTCCACAACATTCCAACTTGTCCAAGTGCTCTGTCACCCTCACAAAGTGTTTTCTGATGTTCAGAGGGAACGTCTTGAGTTTCATTTTGTTCCCATTGACTCTAGTCCAGTCACTAGGCACCACTGAAAAGAGCCTGACTCTGCCCGCTTTGCACCCTCCTTCCAGGGATGTACGATGGTCCCTGAGCCATCCCTTCTTTGTGCTAAACAGTCCAGTTCTCAGCCTTTCCTCAGAAGAGGGATGCTCCTGTCCCTTAAGTATGTTTGTGGCCCTGTGTTGGACTCTGTCCAGCACTCTACATCTCTCTAGTACTGGGGAGACCAGAACGGGACACAGCACTCCAGGCATGGCCTCACCAGCGCCGAGTAGAGGAGTAGGATCACCTCCCTCAACCTGCAGGCAGCCCTTCATCTAATGCAGCCCAGGACATCATTAGCCTGCTTTGCTGCAAGGACACACTGCTGGCTGATGCTCAGCTTGGTGCCCACCAGGATCCACAGGTCCTTTTCTGACAAGCTGCCTTCCAGCAGAGTATACACTCCAGCAGGGTATATTCCCCAGAATATACTGGTGCATGGGGTTGTTCCTCCCAGGAACAAAGTGCAGGACTTTGCACTCTCCTTTGTGAATTTCATGAGATTCCATTTCTCCAACCTGTAGAGGACCCTCTGGTGTATCAGCCATTCCTCCCAAGTTTGTGACATTAGCAAGCTTGCTGAGGACACACTGTGCCCCATCATCCAGGTCATGTAACTCTTCTCAAGATGCTGAACAGGACCAGAGCTGGCATTGAACCCTGGTGTTTGCTGCTAGTTGCTGGGCTCCAAATAGATTTCACTCCACTGTCACAGCCCTTTGAGATCAGCTGTTCAGTTAGTTTTCAATCCACCTCACCAGCTGCTTCTTCAGACCACACTTCACTAGCTTCTCTACGAGGATCACATAGAGACAGTGCCAAAAGTCCTGCTCAAGTCTATGTAGAAAATATTCACTGATCTTCCCTCACCTACTATGCCAGTCATTTCACCGTGGAAGGTTTATACAAAAACTAAGAAGAGAGTGGTATGGCAGGATTTATGGTCAGATTTGTAAGTACAGCATTGGAGAAAATGAAAGCTTACAAGTAAACAAAATATTAAAAAAGTATCTTTAGGAAGAAGATAGATCTTTTAACTATCCATGCCTGCCACTGAAAATCCCTCAGACATATGACAGACGCCAGTGATAAAATTCCCTATTTAGACTGACACCTCATCTCCAAAATGCCACATGCTACAAGTCTGATTCTCAGCCTAGACTTTACTTTAGGACTTTTTCAAGGAAAATATGATACATGTCTTCCTAGATCTTTGCATAATGAATAAAAATTCTCTCAGAATCCTAAGTGCAACTGAAGTAATACATAACATTAATAGTAATACTATTAATAACAATAATAATTACAAGGCTGTTTAGCATTATTTGCTTAAATTGGAAACCATTCATATTAATACAGACAGCAGATAGCATGAACTTCCTTTAACCTCTGGAAACCATTAAGAAATTCATTGTTTTTGGCTAATTACAGTTGCAATTCATGGGGCCTGCTTGCCTTCTAAGTTAGCTAGGTAAAATACCACCATCTCCATGACATTTCCTTCCTCTGTGTATCCTAGTCACCCAAGTGCAGAACTGGCTTTTCCACATTTGTGATCGCTCTGAATTTAAGGAGTATTTGAGGTGAAGGTGGTGAGGGAAGTAAATGTGCCTGATAAAGGAGGCAATAAAAACTACGAACTGCTCTTCTCAGCTTTTCAAAGGCACAATTAAGAACTTGCTTTATCTGCTGGTATAGATGAGACCAGAAGCTAAAAGAGCTTGGGGAAGCAGGAAAAAGTAATTTTTGCAGTTACTTTATTTTTTTTTTCCTATGCAGATTATTTTAAAGAGAAGCTTCCCCTTTTTAGACCTAACAGTTTCCTTTCTAACAGCAATCTGCCTGATTGCTGCTGCCTTCCAGACCACACCTATGCCCTTTGGTTTCCAGAGGAAATTCAAAAAGAGGTAACATAACGCACAAGACTGCTTCTATACACGGAAAGGTGCACGTATAGAGAACGTAAAGAAAAGATACAGGGATAGAGTGAACAGCTCCTTCTGGGTCCTCTGAAGAAAACAAGGGACCTGTGATGGGTTAAGAGGGTGAAAAACCACGCAGATGGCTTCGCCACACCCCCAGCCATGGCTGGTCCCTGCGGGTGCCTTGGCACTTGCACCATATTCCTGGGATTTGAAGCCTTCCTTGCTCTGCAGCAAAATAAATTTCTAAGGCCTAGTAAGCATTACTAAAGGTAACTCTACCAGAGGCCTAGGTATTAGTGTTCAAAGATGCATATCATTTCCTACAGCTAGAGGCAGCCATTTAGTTTTGGCAGATGTTATTTTATTTGTTAAGGCTGAAAGGTCACTATAATTCTGTCAACTTTATTTTTTGTATTTAAAATGTCACCCCAAACAGGTAGCTAAGGTAACACATTTGCTTTCTACATGTCTTTTACCATTTTTCATGTCAGAGAAGGTCTTTTATGTCTTAGGAATACTAATTAAGTTTGAGAACTGGTCTTTGAAAAAAAACACTCGAAGGAAGTGAAGCACCTTTTTAAGATGATTGTCTCAGTTCCAAACGTGCTCAATTCCTTTGTTTTTCTAGGGGCTTTGACATGTTTGCTTCTGGCAAAATTTCTTTGCTTTCTCAAAGCATCTCTTCATGTAAGAAGACAATTATAATGATCTGAAAGGTTTCCTGCTGCTGCCCTCCATTTCTGTGCTCACATGTACTTGTGCCTCCTGTTTGCATCTACAGAGATGTGTAACAAATGTGACCCTGTGCTTTGAAGGCCATTTCAAAAAGAGCAATTAAAGCCATGGCTATAGGGACACCTGCATTGATCTGTCTGTTGACATCCACCATCCACAAATCCGGGCTGTGCAAACCAACTCCCTCCTTCACACCAGCTCCTGAACGTGGCTGAATCTGTGCTAAGCTATTTTGACATGTCATGCAGGTCAAGAACTATCCTTGTTTTTCTGATTTAATTTTGGGTTGTTTTCTGCCATCTTAGAATGCTGAAATGGCTTCATGAGGATCACAGAGCACTAGAACCACAGGGAGAGGCAAGAGAACAATAAGCCATGGGAAAAGGGAGGAGGAAGGTGGAACCACATCAACCAGCACTTGGATAGAGTCCCACTGCCATGGCAGGACATCTTCTGTTTTTGGAAAGACCTTGGTGGCTCCAAGGATGCAGATTTTCCTTGCCATATTTCCCCAGGGAATACTTCCTTTCTTTTTCTAATTAGAAACCCCCTACCTTTTAGTGACATTTGAAACACAGGTATCTAAATGCATTTGAACTGACATGTCGGTCAAATATGGCTAACTGTGCTCTAGAGAACCCCATCTGCTTCTTAACTAACTTATACCAGACACATAAAGGTGATAAAGATCTCTTGCTGCATGGATTAATTCAATGCAATACAATTTTTTTTTTAAACTGAAGAATTAAAGCGCTTATTTTGTGGTATAAATTACTTGAAAGGAAGATAAAAACATTCTGGTTTTGGGATATATTTATGAATGGTTTTCTTCAAACATTCTGTTTTTCCATCTTGTCCTTGTCAAGATGGACATGGAAGCAAAAAGACTAAAAAGAACTCCACAAAAGAATACTTATTTTCCTTGTAAAATACAGTAATGATAAACGCTGTCTCTAAGGACTCGTGATTTTTTCTTCCATATTGTGCAAATTCTAAACCAAACTGTAGACTGGCATGATATACTTGTAAAGCACTGAGACCCTAGGTCAAGATAAAGACCATCGTTCACTCTTTTAATTTGCTTTTAAAATTAAGTTTGAAAAAGACTGCAGAAAACCTGTTCCTTTTGTACTGACTATTTAAGTATTTTCACAAATGTTTTTTTTATCTATGTTTTTTTCTTTCCTGACCACATGGTTTGAACATACAGGTCAATGTGACCTAACAACTTCCTAGGGGAAAATTAGTTGCAGAGAGATGCAAGCAAAGAAAATGCCACTGACAAAAAATCAGTGGGTTTTCTGCAAAACACATTTACTGCTTCTTGGCAGTCTCTGCCCTCAACTCCCACCTTTGCTTTAGTAGCATCTGCTCTGATTTTCTTATCTTGCACTGAGTGGTCCAACCAGAATTTCATTATTTGGAAAGTGCATTCCATTCACTAATGTGTATCTGATTAAACTTGGCTCCAGATTACCTTAAGTTAGAAGCACATTATAGCTACATCTTCACAGAACACTGAAACATCCCACTTCCCAGAAATCATTGGCAGAGTCCCAAATTTTACTGAAATCACCAGGACTGAGACCTCTAATTTACTTTAAATATTGAGACAGATTGATAAAATGGGACAGACTCAGGATCGTATATCCAGGCATACACATCCATGTGTGAACATGTCCCATGCATACACATTCACACGCTATACCATACCATCATACATCTACTGGGCCCTCTAAAAGATTCTGCACGCTTGTGTCCTGACATTTTTTTCCCCAAAGCAGACCTATATTCAACAAAACTGTTCAAGGTAAACGAAGGCAAAGAACTGAGCCAATGTCAATCAAAGCACTCCCACAAAAATCCACCACAGTGGTAAATTCAGGAAGCTCAGACAAAGGCAAAGAGCAAGCCCCAGGCTGTTTCTCATGCCAGTCCACCTTGTGGAGTGCAGTTCCCCCTGAGGTCCCCAGGCTCGTGTGCTACTTCCCTGGGCTGAACAGAGTCCATGGTACCTTTCTCATGCTACAATCCACTGCCTGGCTCTAAATGTCTCTGCTGCACCTCACTGCCCACAGGGGTGAATCTGGCGGTTAGCATTAAGCTGCCCTGGGTAGGCTTAGGCCACTTTGTCTAAAAGAAGAGTAGGTTGAAAGGAAGTGAACTTGGTCTCTGCTATTCAAAATGAAAAGCAAATAAACAATCAAACAAAAAACCTGCCCCGAATAAGCCAGTCCAAATCCCTTCATTTAGCTGCCTTTCAATAGTTTTTTTTCCACACTCTGGGACTCTGGTATATCAAGCAGGCCTGGAAGCTGATGAAACAAATTTCAGCAGTCTGGGAATCTGGCCTATGTTTGCAACGGGTGGACCTTAACTAGACACAGGGAGTGCCAGAAGTCATAAAGAAGACTGACGATCCTCTTGAGATCTCCAAATTAATTTTAATGAACTGAGGAATTTGACTAAGCTCCTGTTAAGCTTTTCACATTTGGAACTGCTGTTCCAAGGCAAACCTATGTGGTTTCATCCACCTCTATCCTCCTGGCTTGATTTGAACTCTATCCTGACGACAAAGGGAAACACTTCAAGCAGAAGGGAGGAAATGCTCTAAAGATTAGCCTCAGCAGTGAGGAAAATCCAGTCCTAATTCTCATTCTGTCTATTTCTCATAAGCTTGCAGAATCACTTTAGTGGAGATAGGCTAACAACATGTTCAATACGAAAGAGAAGGCAGAAGTCCACAAAAAGCAGGTGTGCTCATAGAGTTGAATGCAACTCAATTTAAGCACCTTCAGCCGAAGACTAATAAAAATCTTGACTACTCCTCTGAGGAAAAAACAACCGGTGATATCTCTAGTTTCATCCACCAGGAACACTGAAACTATGGCGATGCCCAGAGCAATCACTACCCTGTCCCAGCTGAATAGCTCCATACCTTCTCCTTGCTCTTGTCCATCCATATGGGATGTACCAAAATTTACCTGCCTGCTACTCTGACACAGGTCCAGTCTCGGCTATAACCTCAGTCTTCTGTCTGAGTAACTCCAAGGAGATGTGGGACTGGGGCTGGGATCTCTCCCAGGCTGGGGAGAACCTGCAGGAAGCCCATGCATTCCCTGCACCATACTCTGCCCGCCACGCTGTAGGTTGGTCCAGTTACTATTTCCACAGTTTTTAGACAATTACCAAGAACCAGCAGCTAATTTTCAGCATCCAGTAGGTAACCAAAAGCACATGAGACTTCAGATACTTTCTCAGCATGTATTTCCTCCCAAGAATTCTCCTGTGCTTAAGGTAACACAAGATGAGCCATTAAGTCTGGTGCAGTATATTAGCTTTATCTCCTTGCGCATCTCTCATCATGTCTATGTGGGAATTGTACTGTTCAGTAACACTGTAGGTATATTCAGAGGCTAATTAAATTAGAATCTGCAAAATACTAGCTCCCTGGGAAAGCAGGTGCTATATAAGTGAAAGATATTATATTTAAAATGTCATGCTAAGAGAGAGAAACTTCTTTTTTTTCTTTTCAGAAGATTATCTCACAGAAATCCTCGATGAGTTTTAAAGCTGAAATTTCATTAGCAAGTTGTCAACACCAGCCCACCCTCCCAAACCCCTCTTTTCTCTCCCACTCTTTCCTCAAAACACCATCCATCTTGAAGCATCTAGAATAGCAAAGGAAAACCTGACATTTTTAAAAGAGGAAAAGAATCAAAGTAGGCAACAGGATGCTTATCTCTTTTTAGGCCTAAAAATGCTTCCCTGTCTCACACATACAGTTACCTTATATACAAACACGTGTACGAACAAACACACTCACAGAACGCCTATGTACCATGCCTGATAGAGAAATTAATGCACAGAAATACAATTACCAGTTAAATGAAACAAAATAGCAGAGAAATGACTAGGGACTTCAGCCCACCTGGTTCCTCCATTTTGAACTATTTTTAAGCCTCATTTTCTACTCAGTAAATCAATGAGTTAGCAGAGGTCTGTTCTAGTTCTTCCACAACAGCTACATGCAAGTAAGGCTCCTACCAATTCAATTTTGACAAGGAAAATAATCAGCTCACGGTAGATACTGAATATAAATCAAAATTGCATGTGTCCATTCCATTCATGGCAATCACAGATACTTCCTAATGAAGACTGCTACCTGTATCACATCAGGCACTATTTTCTCCCTTGCCTCTTAATGTACACTACAGTTTCCAATGGTTATTAAATGCATCCGGACCAGCCATTCTTTTAAATTAGCATCCTCCATAAGATACAATATCCTTTTTAATTCCCCCAAGAACTATTGCAGCTGCAATCTGCACTTAATATTGAATTTGCACCAGAGAAATTCATTAGCTATGAACAGTATAAGATTTTCTTTATTCATGCTTTCATTTCATTCATCCAAACCCACCTTAGTCCTTGGTTGCAGCAAACAAATTTGGCTTCTTCCCAGTAAAATCAACTGTTAATGCACATACTGAAAAAATCCTATATATCAAAAAAAGATGCCACATCTTGGATCCAGGGATTTTATCCTGAATATCTTTTCAGGCTTTAGCAATGGCTTATAAGTTAAAATAATCTTGTTCATTATGTATACCTCACAATACTCATTCCACTTATATTCTTAGCGAAATCTGGGAATATGATACAGAACTAATAGTTATCTACTACAATTCTAAAATCAGAGCTACATAGATACTGGACAGATTTGAAACATTTAAATATTCTTCCAACAATAATTTGAATATTTAAGTTGTGGAAGCAGACCTGTTCTGCTTTTTTATAGACAGACAACATAGAAAACAACACTCTATATATACATAGACACACAAATATGTAAAAATATTCTGTGTTTCTGAAACTTTGTGTTAATACTTGATGTTAGGTCATATTCACTCAGAACGGGTAGCAAAACTAATATCCTGCCCTTTAAAAGGCTTGCAATATTGTAATCAATTACTACCCTCTTTGAGATACCAACAAACAGGAAAGAGCCTGAAAAATTAGTCTTGCAAAGCTTGAGCTAAGAAGTGGGCAAAGGTACTGACTTGAGCACTGCAGTATGCATAAACTAAACAGTTTGTTACTGTTTGTCTTAAATGCGATGAAATCTTGAAAAATTACTTTTACAGATTTTTCCCATAAGGAATGTGGCTCTACACAGTATAATTCTTTGAAAAGTTTAGCTAGAAAAGACCTCTAAAATCATCAAGTCCAACCATTAACCCAGCACTGCCAAGTCCCCCACTCAAGCATCTCCCCAAGACATCTACGTGTCTTTTAGATACCTCTGTGGGTGGTGATTCCACCACTTCCCTGGGAAGCCTGTTCCAAAGCTTGACAACCCTTTCAAGTGAAGAAATTTTTCTTATATCTGATCTAAACCTCCCCTTGTGCAACCTGAGGCCATTTCCTCTAGCCCCATTCCTTGTTGCCTGGGAGAAGAGACTGACCTGCACCTTACTAGAACCTCCTTTCAGGTTTCTCTACAGCTGTAGAGAGTGAGAAAGTCCCCTCTAAGCTTCCTTTTTTCCAGGCTAAAGAGACTTGGTTCCCTCAGCCACTTCTCGTGAGACTTGTGCTCCAGACCCTTCCCCAGCTCTGTTGCCGTTCTCTGGACTTGCTCCAGCATCTCAATGTCCTTCATGAGGGGCCCAAAACTGAACACAGGATTTTGAGGTGCGGCCTCACCAGTGCCAGATGCAGGAGGAATTACAGCAGCATAGCTATAGACAGAAACTCTCCAGCCCTCCATTTTAAAGGATACAAAAACCCCTGTAACTATACACCTTTCAAGAATGACTGTGCATTAACTGAACCACTGAAAGCAATTATCATGGCAATCTAGGATTCTTGACAGTTAAATTACAACATCTGACATAAATGGGGATAGGATGCTTCAATACTTGATATCGTGTCTTTTAGAGTGAACAGACTCAGAAAATATGTAGGTTCCTCTGTATATTAAAAAGGCTCTCTTAAAATTCATTAATTAATTTGGACAGGCTAATTCCCACACTTTTTCCTGAATGCAGTACTCTTTAATTACTATATTTTATTAAAACCTTTCTTAAAATCACATGCAATAAAGGTACAGAACCAAAATGAGCAATGCTTTTCTAAAATGCAATCACTCATGAAAATTAAGAGAATTCAGCTATACACAGAGTAGATTTGTCAGGGATTTGAATCAGCTACATCCCCTTTCTTTTTCCCCATATCATGGGCTTCTCTAGCCCATATAAACCAGACCCAAACTGTGGCTACCCTAGAGAAAAAATCTATTAAGGCACTGTATGTAAGTGCCTTTCAGAGGTAAAGTAGCCTTAAACTGACATAATCAGGAACTACAGAAGCTCAGTATTTCCTCTAAATAAGTTTTGCTCAAGTGCCTTTATTTGAAAAAAGTAGACACAGGTTATCTATGTGCAAAATAATAGGCCAAAAATCTCACTGATTTTCTTTACTATACAAAGATTTATTATATCTGTAGCAGTTCTACACATACCAGTGCAATTACACCAATATTTGACCTAGACTTGCATGTAGCAGGGCAGAAGCTGAATTACATCCCACTCTCCTATTTTATGCTTATTTTTCTACTTCTAAATTATTCCTCATGAGTGCAAGCTTGCATTTGTCCTCTTCTTCCTACTTTCTGTACCACCAGGTCCTAAGGTGACCTTACTAAGCCCAAATTAAGTCCAAAGTTCTATTTTGGTGATCATTAGCATACATTGAGGATCTTTATATCTCAATGGGGAATCAATCTATGACCTTTTAAAGCACCTCTTCCTAGTTTGCAACCACTATTAACATCCTGAATTTTCCTTCAAATACCATTATAATGATGTGACTCCTTCATCATGCATTTGATTAGTCTCATAGTCAACATGAATGTCTAGTGGTGTCAATAAGCTTGATGGTTCAAAAGGCCAGCTTCACTTATATATTTTTCCATTTATAACTGAAATATATCAGCTATAGAGGCAGTGGATTAGGGACATTATTGGAATAGTGCTCCCTTGCACTCCAAAACCTCCTCCAGGCAATACGTAGTGAGACTGAAAATTCAGGTAGCAGTAATAAAATTATTGTTTGAACTAGCACACCTCTATTTTGTTCTTTTATAACCCCGCAGCTTACACATTCCACCTGTAAGCAAGAAAATACAGTAAAGGGATGTTTGGCAGCTGCCTCTACTATTTAAAATGTCAAGTTTACATTTGCAACTATTGCCTTCAATTCGAAGGCAGAAGTTAAACTATTCTAGCTTGTGGGGTGGAAAAAACATATCAGGGACTATATTCCATGTTTGATTTACAGAAAAAGCATGAGATATCCTGCTGGTTTTTTGGACTTGTCTGTATCATGTAGCTTTTCCATGTGTTCAGATCTTAGTGGCACCAGCAGGTACTTTTACAATTCAGATCTATTTATTCACCAAGTTCTTAAATTCTTTCCAGACTATACTCTTACACACTTTTCTTCAGGAAAAAGAAAAGTATTTTAAAGGTGCTTAGATAATTTTGTCAGCTTGCTGGTGTTTATTGGTTTGGTGGGGGTTTTTTTTGGCTTTGGTTTTTTTTTGTTTGTTTTGTTTTGTAAGTTTTTTTCAGAAATTTCATTTATCCTCCATGCTCCAGAAAACTTTGTGAGAATATGTATAAGTAAACCAAATTTTATTAAATTATTGTTTATTCTGGATTTAGTAGCATGGGTTTTTCATTTCACCGATGCACATTTTGTTTTCTTGTTTCATTTATTTTATGATACAAATATTTTAACTGCTAGAGTGCCTAGCTGGTGCATACAGAGCATACACCAAGGACTGTCCCATTGATTGGACTGTCTAATCTGCCTGCCTTGACCAGAAGCCACCGAGAAAACTCTTCCCTCTTCTGAGTAAAATCCATGCATGCAGACACGACAGTTTTCTTGAATTTACTGAATCTTGAGAGTTGAAGTACTTTGCAAATAAACTTCAAAACGTTTTGTGGTGGCTAATGAGGACATCATTTGCTAAAAATATGAAGAACTTATGCACTTGAGTGAGCTGGTCCAATTTTCTCTTCCAAAACACATTATTTCATACAAGCCTGTGTGAATTTACATTACCACAAATATTCCAGTAAAGTGCTGTATTAACCCAACCACCTGAACCTTACTACTTTCCCCTGTCTCAGAGTACATCTTACCAGGGTTTTAGTCTTCATGTCTTGGTGCCTTCACCCAAAGTAAAAACACCTAGACCCGGGCAGCAGCCTTCTGTAGAGCATTTGTGATCATCTTGACACATACTGGAGTTCAATAGACTCAAGAGATTCTTTCCCTGCTCCTTCTGGGACAATGAGAGAGTGAGAAAAAGCCTCAAGATCATCCATTCAATTAAGTTATTTAGCAAGTCTTCAGGAGCAAGGCTTCCAGGAGAAGAATATCAATACCATATTGTGTTCATATTTAATTTTGCATTTTTCTGGAACAAAATGGCCCGTTTCTGCCAGGCTTTCTATACCAGCTTGTCTCTACAGACAGCTGCTCACACATGCCAACCTTTCACAGCTTTTCAGGTTTCCTTTCAACTTGAATTCTCCATTGGTAAGGCAAAAATTTTCAGTATCTTTGAAATCAGGAACAGGGTATTTTAAGCTGACAGCTCCTTCCACTGTCTCAGTGATGCATATCAAGATGATTTCATTTGAGAAGTGGTTATGATGTTTGGTATGGATTTAAGATAGAATAATCATGCAGGAAAATAATCTTAACACTATATATTACTTCAATATTTCTCACATTTGGTGTTGACCTTACTTAAGTTAAAAAAGAGGACAGAGTTTCACTGTCTTATTTGTTTGGGATTAATCTAACACTTAGTTATTCTCAGATCTTACCAAATCTCATTTCACTCTCAGGTCATGAAAGCACATGTGGATGATCAGCCTTTGTACAATGCCCTGGAGAAAGCTAGTAATTAACCTACTTCCATACTGACCATAGGCCACCTACAGCTCCTCTTTGTTTCCCTCAGCCAGTTTATAGCCTATGATACTGCTTCATTTTGGGCTGGCCAACCTCAAGTACTTAATTTCTTTAGATACCACTGACAAAACCATATCAAGATCACAGGGGCATAGCTGGATTTGTCCACTTTCTTGGTGCAGAAGCACTGAGATGGCAGAGTTGGTTTCTAAGAAGCCTAGAAAAAGTAATTCAGATAATAGAAAAGATCCATGAAGTATCATGCAGGTATGTGGGAAATTTCTTTTGTTTCCTCCTTAGCATACCCTCTACAAAAGTTCCTTTTTTCTTATATCTCCAATAATACTTACTCTCCTGCCTTAGACAGCCTCCTTGTATGACAAATGCCAGACATGGAATCCCATTAGAGAACTTTGGCAAAGTCTTTTCAAATGTCTAGGTAAAGATCTGTCTGGCATAACATTTTCTGCAATTGCAATGGTAGGCTTAAATTCTATGAAATTAATAAGATAAATTTTTTTCTTCATGGAAGCTGGAGAGATTTGTATCTATTGTATCATGCTTAGTTTAGTGTTTTATAGGCTCTGCCTTGCTTTTTTCAGCTATTGTTCTGGATCCTAATGCAAGTGCTTTATGCTCCTCAAGTCACCCCCTAATTTTTTTTTCAAAGAAGTGTAGTATTTGTTACAAACCAGGACTGTAGATAAGTAATTGACTCTAGCATTAAGCTACATTTTTATCAGCAGCTCAGCCACCTTCTTCTCAAACATTCCTGTAATTCTTGTATGAACAGTGGCTAGACCCACTATTTAACTGCAGTTTATTCTACTGCTCGATTTTTGAGCATCTCATCTCCCATTATGCCTAGATTTCATTTGCAAAAAAGAAGAGTTATGGTAGGAGAATATGCCTCATCTTCTATCATAGGCACTAATGCAAAGTCATAATCAAGCTCCTTCGAAATCACATTTCAAACCTGCCTTCCTCTGACTCAGGGCTTTGACTGCAGCAACAAAGAAAGAAAGAAAGAAAGAACTGCTCTCTCTCCACTTCTCCGTTCGATGCAGGAAAACATCCTTTGAAGATGCATCTGCAGCTGGGGCAGGGTGCTGGGCTTGTGGGCAGGAGGTGCAGGTTACCTAGCAGAGCTGAGGAATCTCTCATTTCGCCTGGTTTTTCTAACTTGTCTGTGTGTTTAGAGGTAAAACACCTGTGACCAGATTTGAGGGGAGGAAGAAGTAAAGGTCAGCCTGTGGACCATTATCCTTTGAGAGGCAGTAAGCATGGAAGAACTTGCTTCCCTCTGTACCATGGCCCATCGGCAAAGCCCACAGTGTTGTGAGGATGCGGCGTATCTGTATTACACTCTCTTCATGTGACACTGTAATTCTGGGAGATTTTTACCTCACAGACAGGAATTTTGTGGTGGCTGGTGTAGCACACACAGGCTGGTTTTTCCTCTGGCCTCTTTTGGACTATTACATCTATTACATGGTTGGCTGTGTTTGCAGGCAACAGGCTCAATGATCCATGAACTGTCATCCATTCCTGTGGGGAATAATTGGGGATAGCAGTAACAAAAACTCTGCAATTTCAGAGAATTTGGGAGTCTTGTTCTTCATTTCCCCTGTGCTCTGCAAGAGCTGCTGTGAGTTCTTTAGCTTCCCCAGCTTTCAGAGGTGTTAAAAGGTTTGCTGGGCTTGCAGACCTGTCTGGGAACTCAGAGACATTGAAAAATAGCAACAGAATGGCTCGATGAAAGAACGAAGGGCCGCAAGCCAGAATCTGTCCTTTGCCAGATGGTCATCTTAATAATACTTTGCATAAATGTAGCATTAGGAATTTGTACTTTGGCCTCTGAAGTGGATACATATCATTAGAACTGTTTTACAAATGAGGAAGCTGAGGATTGAAAAGGTGCACTCAGCGGCCACCGCATTGCCAAACACGTATGTGAGTAATGCCAAGAATTTTTACACACAGGTTATGCAAAAAAGGGCTTAGTGGCTACACTATGTTGTGGAGATCCTTGGAGTAAACTGTGATGTTCAAAGAGAACGCAGTATGTCTCAGCAGCCACACTACAAACCTGAGCTAAAGGAGATTCCTGATTTTAGAGATAGAGATGTGTACTGCTGCTTTAGGGTTATTAGAGTTTGCTCCATGCCTTTTTATAAAGAACACTGTCATTCAGTCAAGAGCTACAGCCAAGCATCATGGTAGAGTTCAGCATCGGCACTGACCCAGGAACTGTGTTTTACTCAGTGTGCCTCAACAGGTCTGAAAGTTTTTGTCAATATGTTCAGCCTGCACATTCCATGGACAGATAAAAGCTTGTTTCTGACCATGCTGCAAGCAGACATCAGTTTGGTTTGCCTATACTCCAAGGCAGTAAAAAGGCCCATGACATATGAAATTGGGCTTGGAATTATGCAGAAAAATTCATCTTTCCCTAAATTTCATCATGTATGTCTAAACAAGGTACCAATACCTTGGAGCATGATTTTCTCCCCCTCTCGTCATGCATTGATATCTGCCCTAGAACACAAAGAGTAAGCACATCTTCCATCTAGCTCTTCTACACGAACCTCAAAGTAAACTTCAGGGTTTCATCCTTCTCATGTGGTAGTGAATATAATTTTGAAAGGATGCAGAACTATGCCTTTAAAGCATTACTCAGTAAGACACACTGCCAAGAACACTGCAAAATGCCTAAACCCAAACTATTCTTCACTTTAGCTCCTTTATGTTCAATGTCATTTGTCCCTTGGCATTCAAGTACAATTTGATACAAAGGATAGTTTAATAAGGATTTAGGGCACTATTTCTGAACCAAAGGGTCACAAACACAGAAGGACAGTGAAAATAAATCAGGGTGACTTGAAGTACTGTAAATTTTATTATATTATAAAGCAGAGAGAATGCTGGTTTCCAATTCTACGCACATACCTCAGCCATTCAAGGTCAAATAATCCGTTAACCTCTCCAAACAAATGCACGAACATAAGCTTATATGTCCTTCTTGCTACTGCGGATATATTCTTTGCTCTTACATCTACAATAAGTGGAAAGAAATCATAAATAATTGATTAAGATTTTGCCAAGTTGAAAAGATTAGGAACACTGTTCCAATTTATGTTTTAAGAAGAAAAAAGCCTGGGAATATTTAATCTGCAAACGGCTGCTGAAAATGGTGAGTTAATAGGAAAGACTTTTCTTTGAAAAAAGCTAGGCTTAAATAAAAATACATGGAAATAATAGTCACTTTTATATTTTGGAAAGAAGTACCATAAAAATTTTGACGCTCTAAGTACTATAGTTATAAAAGCCTCAGTAAGTACAGCTTAACAGTGATATACTGCTATGTGCTCCTACTTATGCTAATGGGATCTTTGCTAAATACTTTACTGAGTACACCGAGAAAAAAAAATAGCATAAAACAAAGAAAGCAGAAATTATTCTCACATGGCATGTACACCCACTGACCCCACTTCAGCTCTAAATTGCTTATATATTCAGAAATGCTGTTTCAGAGAGACCTTCAGAGAGCCAGCTGATCATAAGACAAATAATGTTTTGTGATTTCACCCGTACTTCCAAAAAGCCAGTTACAAACCAGCTAAGTACCAGTGAAGTACTGGGACATATTCTTAAAATATGAAAAAAATGAGAAGAAGAGACATGAGCTTACCAGGGAAGGGAAAGCATCTGCTGCAATATTAGAAACAGAGGTACTGAAAGCAAATCCGTGAACTTCCCACCATATCACCCATACATATGAACAACTTTCTTTTACTGCTGAACCATGGATGAGATGGCCTAGTTGTGCAGTAGCAGAGTTGCTTTGTTTAACACAAACTACTTCAGGATTATACACAAAAAAATACGGTATCATACAGAGTCTGGCATCTGTTTTAGCAGCTGTCACACTAGTCCTGCAAGGGAGCATTCAGAGCTGCAAAAGAGGCCAAAGGGGACTATATTCTGCACAATCATCACCAGGAAAAGAGGGTGCCAAGTGGGTATTTGAGTCAAATTTATAAACCAACTTGCTTTAGAACAGTGCTTCTATTTTTAACATGCCAGGATGAGCCAAGAAACAGTGAAATAATGCCTTACAAATTACAGAAAGATACCATTCTGCCCTAAGTTTCTCCCATGTGCTTTTAATATTTGAGCTTGAAGGCTGCATTCAGCTTTGGGGTAGGTGCATGCAGCTTTATCTAGAAAAGGAATAAAATGGAAATTGCTTACAATAATTCAAAACAAGTCCTAAAAAAAAAGTATCATTCCCTGTCAGCAACTGCTTAGTAATTTATAAATTACTTTGGCAGGCAGTAATGAGTAATTGAGCTAGTCTTCACTTAAATAAAATGAGCCATGTCTTTTGGTTCAATGTTTCACATTTTACATTATGCTAATGCCATAAAAGATTATTAAAATTATGTTCCTCTCTGCCCAAGACAACGGCAACACCTGATGTTCTCATGTTCACCAGGTATCTATTGGATAAATGTAAAAATTCAAGACAGCAGAAACCTAAATGCTGAATTCCTGAAGATTTCTTCATTCGCATATTTAATAATTTTTAAATTTAAATTTTTAGAAAAGCAGTGTAAACCTCTGGATTTACATGCAGCACTTTTTTGGCTTCTGATTAACACAATTTTAATAACAGTCCAACAGCTACATACAGAGCTCTTAGTATCACTGATTTGGATCAGCCTCAGTTTCTCAATATTCTGGAACCTTTTACAGAAATCTATACTGTGGATTTCCATTTAGGCTTTCAACAGGGTCAAAATATGTTTCTTAACACCCGTAGAAAACTACCATGTAACAGTGAATAAGCATATTCAGTTCCATTATTTGACCCAACTTGCAAAGTTCTGATAATCGCTCACCTCCTTTATGACTTTATCCAAAGTTCACTGTAATTTGTGTGTCCAAAGCTGCAGCATCAGTGGAAGAGCCTCATATTAAATTCATGCAGAAATTAGTTGGCTTCCTGGTACCATCAGCCTGTGTTACAGCTTGTTGTCAGCCATGGCTTCTGGAACATCAAGTCCAGCAAATCTTTTTCTCCCATAATAGGGAATGTTTTACCAGGTCAACAGGGCAGCTTTCAGCACAAATGCGTGTGATCTCCTCACACTGATAATTCATGCTCGAAGCAGCTTTTTGTGGAGAGATGAAGACGTGCTATCCTCCATCTGACTCTTACACACCATTGTGGCATTCATTCTGCGTGTTATGCTAGGTTAAAATCTAGGGTTTGAACTCCATCCTGGCTTCTGTTTAAGTCCCTCAGCCGAGACCCTGGTCTCTTGAACCTTGTTTTTGAAGCACACTACTCTTCCAAGGTCGTATTAAGGTCTACCAAACTCGTCAGCAGGGCAGAGGATCATGTTTTGGTCTTTATACTCTCAGAACAGTTTTGCCTGCAGCAATTTTGTTTCAAGTATCCTCATTCCCAGGTCAGTACAGTCTATTTTTGTTGTGAATTTACCCTGCCTCCCTGCCACACATATTTACCCTTGGACAACACCTAGTTCTCAACCTCACCAGTATTCAGCTGCTACTTTGCAAGCTGTCAAACAACCACTCAGGTGTTAAAAAACCCAACCAAGTATCTCTAGAGCCTTAATTTAAGTGTTAGCAGGGAGCTGAAAATTAGCAGCAACGTTTCTGCCTGCAGCTACGGGAAAAAGTGCGAAATGACACTTTAATGATTGCTAAGAAAGGGTGGGTAGTGAGTTTGCTGCTTGCTCTCCATTTCACCTTCCCTGCCAACTGCTGGATGCATAAGCACTGAGCCTACATTCCTGCAATTTCTCTCATGAGAGTAGGAATCTGAGCTATGAGTGCGACTTTGGACAGTAAGTGGCCATGTCAAGTACATTGGTAAGGCCCAGTAACCTGCTTGGGAAACTCCAGAATATTCCTCCCACTGCTGACTGCACTGCAGAAAGCTTTACATGCTGCTCGTTTTAAGTGCATTAGTCCACAAAATTCCTTCTTAGAGATTTCAGAGCAGTTACCTTCTTCAGCACCGACTGTGTGTAACTTTTACCTCCCTGATCCAACTGGAACTCCTCTATTGGTTTTTTTAAGCTGTTCAGGCATTCATTTTCAGGTTCCTGTTCTTGGCCTTTGAGAATTTACTGTCTCTTTGGTGTGGACTTAGCCACTATATCCCATACAACCATAGATGGTGCTTGCTTTGCTGAATGCTTTTAAACCAGTTGTGTCTGCTTTGCACTTTCAAAACATCTTCCCTTGTGTCCTTGGTGTACACAACTGCTTCTGTATCAGGGCAGCAGCTGGTTCTAATACACAGAGAGAACATCTCAGCGTTTGCCTTGATAAGGCTGATTTTCTACCACCAGCTGATAAAATTGGCGACTAAGACAAGATGACAAATACTGCAAACGTCAAATTTGCTACTCTGGTGAGGGATCTAACACTCACACCCTTCTGATATTTGCCTCGTTTGCTATTTGCAGCCACACTAGTCAAGGTCCACCCGTGTTGTGCTCAAAGTGCAGTTGTGTGCAGCCACGCTGCTCAGATACTGCGTGACTCAAATCCTGACTCCATGCTGTCACCACTCAACAACATTGCTCTGCTGCACATCCACCATGAAGGTTTTTCTGCTTGAGGACCAACATACCCCTACCTTCACACTGAAGCTTTCTTTCCCCCCTCTCTTCTTCTACTTCATCTTAAATCTGAGGATCTTTGATGGTCAGTTTAGCCATGTCATAACTTCTTAGTGGCATAGTAGCATTTTGCCAGCAGAAAAAATGAGTTCGGATCTGCTTCTGTGCTGAAAGCCTATCATTCAGACAACAGTATTTGACAGACTGCATTACCTCTGGTCCCGCCTAAATTGCTGGTGGCCATAGCCAATGTGTAGGCAGCACCCACAGCTGGGCTTTCAGGACAATCTGTGTCGGCTACATGGCCAGACGCACATTATGATCAACTGCACAGGGAATGATCTGCTGGCCAGGGAGGCTCTAAACACACTGAACACTGCCAAGTTTGTCATGGTTTGGTTTGGCCAGTTGTGCACATACTAAAAATAAAATTACAGCAGCAGACACCAGGAAAAGCAGTTAACTTCTGACAGAAATCTGAGTGACAAGTATCAAAACCTCACATCAAAAAATTTAATCTAAGACATCATAGGTCCAGCTGAACTCTGAGCCCAGGAGCACTTTCCATCTGCCAGCTCTGCAGTGCACCTTGGCTACGTGACAGCCCAAGGCTGAAGATACAGGTGGGATGGGGACACTCACCCTGTGCCCTGGCAGGTCTGTACACCAGGGGTTAAGGCTGTGGGGCACAGAACAGAACACATGCCTCCTTCAGTTTAGGCTCTGTGTGACAGAAAACAGGATGTAGGAAGCAACAAAAACCGGAGAATTCACATCTTCTGCAATTCATATCTTCTTCTGCATAAATAGCTTTATCCACATGACCTTTGACATCTCTTAATTACAGTGTGCAGTTTTTCATAACAGAGAAGATACTTTGGATACTCGAGGGATACTAGGTTTGGTGGAGTATGGGCAACTTTAAAGACAATATGAGCAACAACCCTCAAAATATGAGGCATTTGAGAGGTATTGGAGTAAGTGTCTATAGCAGTTTATGAACAGATTCAGAGATGATGGTTCACAGTTCACCTATAAAACTCTAAGCAGTTTTGAGAGATAGATTAATTCCATGGAACATCTTGGAAGCATAGTGTTCAGCTGTGATATTCTCCTAAAAGCTAAATGTATTTGTACCGTCTAATACCAATATATCAGGGGGAATTTTTTTTTTTTACTGGAATGAATAATCACTACACAGTGTTTAGTAGTGCGATTCTCCCTTTAATTGTCTATTCCCTACTCCTGATTGTTTCAGTGATTCAAGAATAAATATCAAAGAGTAAAGAAAGTCGATGCAAGAGATTTCTTAATACATAATGACTAGACTTCACTTTACAGATGAAATCTCAGACAATTCAATCTTTACATAACCAAGAGTCTCATGGCAATTCGGGAATTGCTGTAGATGAAGTCTGATTTCTCTCTCCTCTGCCTATCCTCACCATAGCTTAATCATGTTCTATTTCTGACTTGGGTTACAGCACTTCACTGACAACATAACGGGCACTGATAGTATCTTGAAGACAAAGGAAAACTGTCTCTCTGAAGCACTGCAAAACTGAGTCATGCATAGTTATACCCATTTTTAAAATAAAATAACTCATCATTTACACATGCATTTCAAAGAAGAAATCATTACAGTTATTAAAGAATACTTCATCCCTAGAAGTGTTCAGGGACAAGCTGGATGGGGCTTTGAGAAAAGCGTTCTTGTGAAAGATGTCCCTACCCGTGGCGGTGGGGTTGGAACCAGATGATCATTAAGATTCCTCCTAACTCAAAGCATTCTGTGACTGATACTACGCTTCTGTGATCCAAAATGAACCCTGCCATTTTTCTCTTTGCACGGCTCCCAGGAAGGCAGTGGTGTTTTGGGTACACTCGCATCATAGTCTGATGACATCCCTCCACTCATTATGTAGTGTTGGAACATACTGAGCACAAAAGAATGGCTATAGGACAAGGGGGCATCAGAAAGTTCACCCATGCTGACCATCCCTACAGACCTGTTTCTCTACAGTTTTTCCCTCAGGAGTGTTCAGACTGGGCCCTTGTTCTCCCCCCTGCCTTTGCTTAGAGTAACCAGAACCAGTCCCAACCTCTCTTTTCTCTGATACACTGCATGCCTGTGATTGAGGTGGAATTTGCAGCAGTCTGCTCACACACACCAACTGGTGGCAGGAGAACTTCTGCTCAGTATGACAGACCTTGTACCATTTCTATCTGAACTGGATTCGTATACTTAATGGACCCTACTTCCATCACACTTTACACCTAGTGAAATCACGGCTTAAAAATAAAACCTTAAATTTTATGGAACTTAGAATTCCATAAAAGCTTCCAACTTACCCCTTAGCTTTGCTATAGATGTATATTTTAAAACCTGAAGACATCACTATCCCCACCTGGTTTTACCAGCTTCTGGAATAACAGAAGCTTAAAAGGATATCACCCAGCAATTAGCTGGGAGGCCTCCATTTTTCCCTCCAGGAGCTGTTTTCTCCTATTATGTAAGTACAGACCCTGCAGTCACATTGCACTCAGGTCTCATATGATTTTTGCAAACAGCAGCTGTCTCAGTGCCTCATCATCACCCTGTAATTGGCAGGAGGAATGCAGCTGGTCCAGCATGACACAACATAACAGCAGTGCAAAAGGGGCAAAAACCCAGTTCACCTATTGTCATCATCATCCAGGAAACTGCATCCTGAAGCCTCACATCCTGGATAATAGCCTCAAAAGCCAGCTTAGCACGGCAATGGCATCTGAGGTAGCAAACCCAGACCTGAGCAGACATGCCTGGAGAAGATACAGACCATACAAAGAGAGTTTTAAGAGGGCCCATGTCGTTGGTGTAAACAGAAGATGGACAAGTACCTTCCCTTGGTTTCTGAGGAATTCATTCTTTGTTATCAGTGCTCTAATTACACTCTTATTTGAGTCCAAATGAAACCCTAAGCCATGCTTTCATTAAAGGGCACTTATATTCCTATAGTCTTTAGGTAAGCAGCTAATTTTAAATGGCTCGAACATAAATTAATTGCATTAATTTTAACAATATTTCATTTGGAAGTCTAGGAGAAAACTAAATGAGACCAGTTAAATAGATAATGGTATAAACATTCTCTTCATTTACTGATTTATTGGAGACATTCAATGTTATTCAAGTAACTCTCTTATTAGAAAGGCTGCATGTTATGATCCATGGTCATGTGTAGTAACAAATCAGGAGGTTTTCTCCCCGCAATGATCCAGCTACAGGGCACTGCCATGGGCATTGTGGGGTGAGGTCTGATCATCACTGAGGCTATGCCAAAATTTTCTCATTCATCCCTAGCTGAGACCAGTTAGACAAGTGTAACAAGCTCCTTGATGCTACTTCCCTTTCTAATAATGCTAATTTAAAAATTAGAATTCTTAACTGGGTTTTGTTACTGCCCTTTAGAGCAGTAAATAGAATATAAGTAACTACTAATCCCTGAAACTGAATTTTAAGATTAAAAATACTGCCTTTGTATACAGTTTTTCTTAAATGCATCATGGTAAAATAGTTACAAATATTTTATTATTTTACTTCTGAAAGCTTTCTGAAACTCCTTACTTGTTTGCCCATCTCAAATTTACAAAATATATTTTACTGAAAGGTTTTGTTTTAATTTTCTGAACTTTGCTTCAGGATGTGTAATGGACTGACAATGTAAACAAGATCTGCTGTGATCTAAAATCAAAGAATAAGATATGCAGTTAGGGCAGTAATATTAATGAGGTTTATGTTACACAATGAAAAAAAAATATTATCAGCCTGGGCCAGTTTGAAATTTTTTTTCCTTGCAAAATATAAGATTCAAATTTATATGTCAGGTCAAGGACACAAATGTTCCCTGGAGCAAAACCTCAAACCCACGTGTCCAGCTCCCAGTGGAATGCCCTGCCCACCAATGTACTGAAACACAATTTGCATGCCCCTGGATATTTAGTGTGCCCATGAAAAGGTCTCATTTGGTTGTAAATTCAGTTGCTATGGCATTTTCAAACAGGGGAATCTACCAGAGAAGAGGAGGCAGAAGTTTCAAAAAGTCCTGCACCCTCTCTCACAATGTTTCTCCTGTTAAAAAAAAAAATTCTCTGTCTCCTGCACAGCAGGATCAGTCTAAGTAGCATGTCAGATACGGTCTCAGTTGCCTCAATAAAACCTTTCCATCCTAATTTGATTTTTCCTCTCATGGGTGTTGCACATTGACTCCTGCAATGATTCCCCCACAGCTATATAATTAGAACCTAATCTTATCTTCTCACACATGGCAAGACTTCCTTGTACTCATAAACTGCAGCCAGATATTTGGCAACAGTGGTGATTCTGCTGATAAAAGCACTTTTTCCTCTTTAGCACCTCTCCAGGGCAGGATGCACTGTTCGATTCCCTCCAGTCTTGCTGCCACTGCCCAGGTCAGCTGTCCAGCAAAGGGAATCAGCAGAATGAGATCCATGGTCCAGGTCAACCCACAGCCAACATACCCAGCAGGAACTGGGATGCCGAGGAGAAGGAGCAGGCAGGAACTGATGGCCCAACATCCTCACTGCTGGGGAAGGAGGGGCCCCTTCATCATGGGTGAGGAAAAAGGATTAGAGCCAAGAGCAATTGCTCTGGGCCAGTTTGTGTAACACTAGGGCACTGTGGCGCTGTTAAGTGCTCACCTGGAGGCGAGGCTCCATTACCTGTTACTCCATTACTCCAGTTAATGCTTATCATCAACAACTTGCTCAAATTAAGCATGTGCTTCTAAAGCAAATAAGAGAAAAGACAAGGGAAGTCTAGATCTTCCCTCAGGTATGTTTTTATAACTTTCAGTGGGACAAGAATCCATGCACAAAGTGCAGAACAGACTATATTGATGATAAATGACGTTGGTGTAAGACTAATTTTTTTTAAATTACTACCTTGTAAATTCTTCTACTGCTACTACTTAGAGAGAAAAGAAAATATTGTCAGGCAGATTCTCCTGAGTGCCTATATGGCTCCCTCTAATGCACAGGGGAAATGCATACTTCTCTTCACACCACTTTTGCAATTTCCAATTTTCCTTGTGTTAATTGCTATATTTAAAAAGTAGATTTATATTATATTAACAGACCAAACCTTCCCTAACATCTTTGGCAGCCTTTTAGATTTCATATTCACATTCTGTAAGCCCTAAAATATGCAGGTTACTTTACTGGAACAAAAGCATTTGTGTTTCCTTGGGACTTTGTCTGCTTCTAGTTCGGAGCACGAAGTGTGCAAACCACTTGTAACAGCCAAAAGGGAACCTAAGCAAGAGTGAGGATCATTCAGAAAGCTAATACAGACACAGAATATAGATAATCTCTTTTCCACCATGAATGTCCTGAAGGCATCTTCCTGTAAGCAATATTCATGGGAACATCTTCAAATATATAACTACATGCCAGGTTCCTGAGAAGAGGCATCTCTGGAAACGAGGTAGAATTAT
This sequence comes from Melanocharis versteri, assembly GCA_013397845.1. Classification (NCBI taxonomy): domain Eukaryota; kingdom Metazoa; phylum Chordata; class Aves; order Passeriformes; family Melanocharitidae; genus Melanocharis; species Melanocharis versteri. The sequence continues at coordinate 336,565 of VZTG01002328.1, read as the reverse complement.
CAATCAAGAGTTTTTACTAATGCAGAACGGAAATTGTAGCAAAGTGGAGCAATCTTTTGTCACACTGTCACTGTCATCCGATTTGTGCTACGGGGTGGAAGTTTAAGTATCATATATAGGAAAAGAATATTAACTGTATTAGTGATTTGAATTACATGTGCTGTAATCAGAATATGCACTCTAATGTCATACTGATGTGCTTTCTGTGCACTAGGAGGTGGAGAAATCCACAGCCTGACTGGCTTGACCCTTGCTGAAGTGTTCAGCTGGAGATACTGTCCAGCAGCTGATAAAACAAATAGGGGAAAAATGCAGAATAAGCCTAGAATGGATGAGGGGAAAAAGTGACTCATTCAATGAGAAAGTGAGGCTGTTAGGGTCCATAAGTGCAGCATACAAACCAAGTTGAGGAACACAGTCAGCAGTCAGGCCAAAACCTGCTGCTCACAAAACTTCAAATGGGAAAGAATATCCCAAAAAAGGAGCAGATCCTGGATAAATGAGGTAAGGCAGCAACGGATCCATCTCAACACTTGCAGAAGGAAAGATAAGGAGCCAGGAGGAGGAAGAGGCAGTTTGTGATGTTCAGAAGAAGCAGATCGGAGCAGATTCCAAGGCAACCCACAAGTTCCCAGCATGTCTTTATTGTGACAACAGTGCGTAGGGCACAGCTTCCCTCCAAAGAGTTCAGAAGTCAGTAACCTGGGGAGTGATTGCCCTCAGCCAGCAATAGCTAATTACAGAGACCAGTCAAGGCATTCATTGACATATGCACCAAATTTATTTTTTTTTTTGCCAAGTTGCCTGTAATAACTTTACAGATTTCCGAGACCCACCCTAAACCTTTTGAAATTCCATTAAGGAATGGACACAAAAGGCCTCATGACCCCAAAACCCTATTGCTCCCAAAAACCACAAAGGTATAGTTATCTCTCAGTTCAATCTATTGTTTTGTCATTTTTATACTATCCCATACTTTATTACATAATCCATTTGTGAGTCACTACAATTCTGAGTAGACTTCAATGAGAAAATGAGTAAATATCTGATGTAATGATTTCTATATATATAAAAAAAAAAAAGTATTGTAAGCATCCTCCTGTATTTGTTACCCATAACTGGGAATTGGTTTTATTACAACCTAGCACCCATTGCAAATTTTTGTGCATGAAATTTTTAGTAAAATAGCCTAGACAGCAATAACCTAGTGTTGGACATATTTCCTAGTGCTCTGAATTGGTGACAAAGAACATTTACGAGCAATACAAAAATGACAACATACAAGGGAGAGACCAAAACAAAACCTTGTTCTCTTCCAGCAAAACACTAAATGAAGCCTTTTGGAGAACAAAAGCATTGATCTTCCCATGCTTTTTTTTCCTGACTTAGCTGCTTTTTTCTTTTTCCCAGAACTCTTCTGTCAGCTTGCATTCCAAAGTTTTATGTGAGAAAGTTGGCCTCACAATGGAAACACCAGGCAGCCTGAGTTTAATGCTGCGTTCCCATGCCTTTCAAAATGTTTTTCATTTTTTCCCTTTCAATAAGTCCATCTTAATTGCTGACTCCATTTGTGATCAAGTATTACCTATTTACAGGGCATTTTTGGTGCTCTGTACTTGCGTTCTGACCTGGCCCAATTTTCATAGAATCATAGAATGGCTTGGGTTGGGAGGAACCTTAAAGACCATCCAGTTCCAACACCCCGGCCACGGGCAGGGACAACTTCCACTAGACCAGGTTGCTCAGAGCCCCATCCAGCCTGGCCTTGAACACTTCCAGTAATTTTGTGACACATCTTGATGGTACTTAGTGTCCTGGGATTGTTCAGAACACTGCACTTTTGGAAAAAGACAACAGGCATTTTGGAGAGTGACTGCTCACAAGCACCCGAATGTTCTGCACCACACAACCCTAAGCATGTGCTTTAGTCACAGAAGACCTGCCTACAGCTCAGATTTAAAAAACCACATCATCTGCGTGGGGACTTCCTTCCTTTCACTGCATGGTTATTGTTGGTCCTTCATTCTCCACACTTCTACTTTGCTGCTTAGTCATGGATAACACTGCTTTTCTAATCACATTAGTTGACCCATATTTTAATAATTACAGCCGTCTATGGAATGGAGCAGGCTTGAAGATGAGTCTTAGATTTGCATTTGCTGTGTCATTGTGAGCAAGGGTGCTGTCACAGCTCTGGCTCCTTGTACAGAAAAATGACAGGATAAACACAACACTTTTATGAGGGTTGGAGCAGGAAAAATGCTCCACTAACTGAAATAAATGAAAAACTGAGAAGTTCTCAAATCCAACTGTGAATCCAAGAAATCTAACCCAAGTGTGTTTCTTGGAAGATACATTAAGTATTTTAGGGTGTTTATCAATTTGGCCAAAAGTTGGGCTTGCTGATCTTGGAGGTCTTTCCCAATCCTAATGATTCTATGATTCAGTTCTGTGATTGTGTGCTGTGTTGCCCAGAAAGAAAAATCTGTGACTGTGCTTTCCATAGGTTCAAACCACTGAGTGGAGAAGTGGTTCTACGCTCTGTGACCAAAGTTAGCTCTAAAAAGTACAAGATCCATTGTAAGCCTGAAATAAAGCATTTTTTTCAGCAGGAATGAGAAAAAAAGAGAGCTAACAGGGTTTCTCATGTCTATCTCAAAGTCCGTTAGCTGTCCCTTCATACCAATGCCCGTTCAGAACAAGAAATGCTGTAAGTTGATTGCACATGGTTTTCCAGGTAAATTATCCTCATTCCCTATATTTTATGGGTTATAACTACAAACTTAGTAATTAATCAAGCATAAATCACATAAATATATTTTATACTCTAAATTAAACAACTAATTTTTACTCTACAGTAACTATTTTTTGATCATGCTATTTCTATAGTTAAGAATGATTAATTTTGTTTTTTCCCCCTATGATCATCTCTTTCTCAGAAACAGTTCTGGTTTTTCTTTTACCCTGTGCTTTACAAAAAACTTTTCATTTGAACAGAAGTTAAGACCGTGAAAATCTCATTTTAAGAGGTTAGTTTGCCCAGAAGGAGCCCTGTCTCTAACCATTGCACTATTGGCTCATCTCACATGCAAGGCCGATAAACACATTTGGATAACATTGAGGGGGGATGCATTTGGAAAAAGAGTGTAATACTAACACTAAATGGAAAAGCTATGCAGCCCTAAAACAACTGAGAGATTCAGCTTCTTGACAAGTCTTTTTAAATTGATTCAAAGGAAACATTTAAAGAACATTGTGCCAGATTAATTAGAGGGGTTGCCATATGCAGTATGTATCTATTAATTGCAGTAGAACTCTATCTTTCCATCTTGATCTAGTGCTGTAAGATAAATTTGAGTATTAGGTGTGGGGTTTTAATTTTGTATTATTTTAACATCCATGCATGCTGACAGGAACTGGGATTCATTTCACCAATTTTTCAAAACTGTATTAAGTAAACTGTGCTCTAAAATGGCTAGTATATAGCGCAAAACAGTTCAATGAGAATAAAATTCAAACAGCCTGGCAGCTGATCAAATGTTGGCAGAGCTGGAAATAGACCTCAGGTCTCTAACACCCCACTCCAGGCTTGTATCATCTCATCTTTCCTGCCTCATTTATTTACTCTGATTTTTCTTTTCTGCTGCTTAAATGAATTACGGAATCTACATCAATAGCTGCACTTACAAATTGGGTATATAATTTTAATAAGAAAAGTTTAAAAATTTCATTTTAATTGTCAGTGGTCATACATCTTGCACTAGCTCTCTTCCTTCCCTGAACACAAACATACGCTGCTTTCATTTGTGTAAGTTACTGATCATTCATCTAAGGCTGGAAAGGCAATAATGGCACTCATGATAACAAAAATCAATAGAGCTGTAAATAAGCTTTGCTACAGCTCCTAACAATTTTAAGTCATTCATTATCTAGAAACATAATGCCGGCCAAGGAAATACACTGGCTTTCTACACTAGTTTCTACACTTTTCCTGTATTTGTACCCACCACCTTCTACTTACGGGTCAGAAGAGAGGATTCTATAGACCCTGTAAAGGCAAGGAACATGCTGCCAGCCCTATTACACATTATGTGATGATTTTGCTGAAGAAACACACGGAAGAAGATAATCAGTGCGTTACCATACATTCACACAGACTTCTCTGTTTCCTTTACAGCCTGCCTTTTGGATCAAATCCTTTTTCCAAGCTCCGAGCCAGGTTTTCCAAAGGCCTCCAGGAAGAACACAGTAAGTCATTTTAATAAATTCCAATCACATTTAGGCCTATGGATGGACAGTCAAAACATTCAGGGCACAAAGAGTTTACACTGCTAGGATTAGAAGGTGAAACATCAGAGTGTAAAAGGACAAGGCTTCAAAAGGGAAAGAAAAACATTTGAAAACTAAGACTGCTGCTTAAAATGTGTGAAAATAGAGACACTGAATTTGAACCCTTTCAGAAAGGCAGTGAGCAGAAGGGGAATTTGACAATGTGACTAGAGTAGTCTTGGGTAGGAAGAGATTCAACTACTACAGAGGTAGAAAGGTCAAATACATTGGCCATGGACTGCCTCACCTTTCATTTTGCCTTAAGAAAACCAAAACACACTGTGGAATGATGGAAGACTGCATCAAGAGACAAGACAGGCAAGAAAAAGGCATGGCATTTTGAGGTCCTCCTCCAAATTTCTGAGCAAAGTAGTGCTGTAAAACATATCCCCATACCATTTAATACATTCAGTTCAGCTCTTTTGATCAAGAAGCAGAACCTTGGAGACTTTCCACAGGCTTGTTAGCAAGGAATACCTCCTAATTGCCAAATTTTTTATACTTCAGTTGAAACTGACTTTTTTTTAAAACCTAAATGTTTCAGCTCTTCATATACTTTTGCAGAACAAGTTGGAATCTGTGAGGTTCAATAAATACACTGGAAAAATGTGAAGCATTAGAAATCCTGATAATCTTGATGTGTTTCTCGGAAGACCATGAAAGAAAGCTGGATTTGATTGCTTGCCAAAGAACAGAGAAAAAGGTCTTTAAGCTAAATCTTACTGGATCAAAGATGACATCTGACCACTGAGAAACAAATCTTCTGCAGTTTAGTAAGTAGCAAAAGCCTAAATAACTCCACAAGAGCACCATATATTAACACACATCTGACAACTTTGCCAACAGGAGCTCTTACTATTTAATCATAGAGGAATTTTGGGCTTAGCCTCCCAGGCAGAGGTATAAATATTTTCTGAGAAGAAAACTTGACATTTCTATGCAGAGTGCACACATACTTTGCTTCCCCATATCTCTCTACACACAATGTAAAGAGACCTGAACTATGTCAGGTATTTTCAGTCTGGGACTGAATACACAACCTCAGCTTTCTCACGTGGGGCTCAGACTGTCTGTATTAATTTAAGCTTGATGTTCACAGTGGCTGAGTTCCCTCAGCTTCATCTAGAGTTAAAGAGTCCAGCACTCGTAAATAAATAAGCAAGTAAATCAGATTCCCATGGCTGATCAGTCAGATTTACTACTAGACATGATAGCGGATACTTTCCCAGTGTAGCTATCCACAAGGAACATCTTATCTCCTAATCTGGGAGTCATTAAAGGAGGAAGATTTAACTTGAAGTATGCTCGTGTCCTAGATACCTACAAACACATTTGTCTTGGAGCTCAGGTGCCCCTGTTAATTGGCACTGACTTTGTATAGAGCCCATAAGAATATTCATAGAATTGAGAACACATTTGTAAATGATTCATGTTACCAATCCTCAATTACCCATTTGCAGCACCATTACCATATAAATTTGTGATGATATGTGCACTCTACATTATGTTCAATGTCATCCTTTATTCTATTTATAGGCCAAAATCTGAATCTGAAAGAGACATATCAGTTTCTGGGTAGCCTTGTCATAATTTTAGTGACTGAAATCTTGATCAGGGTTTGGAGGAGAGGGGAAAAAACAGAAAACAAAAGAAAACAAACGAGTTTGACTGCAAAATCATTCTACAGGCAAGACAATAGAAATACTGCAATAAATTTATAAACCAGATAAGCTTTTCTTTCAACTGCCAGCATGAAGCTGTATCTAGCATCCAAAACCTAGATTTGGGAGACCCTGTAGTATCAGTTATTCTCAGGCAAGATTTCATCATAGGCACCACCCTAATAACAGCAACATTTAATATATGCACTATTTCACATTTCCTCCCAAAGATATTAGCGCGCATGGCTTGTGCAATGTGTCTCACTTCAGAATAACCAAGCTGAAATTGCTCAGCTATATGTGGCTTGAAAATGGCTCCAGTGTGGCTCCAGTTTGGGAGATATAGCCCGCAATTAATAAATGGTATGCCTGACAGGACAGTTGCCAGGTAACATTTTATTGCTAAGGCACAAGATTGCAGCCTAGCCGTGCCCTTGGGGCAACCTTTGGAGACTGGCTTGATACTCCTGGGACAGTCTTATGTGAAGCAGTGTAGGCTGCTTCTCAGCATCCCTGCATCTGCCTGCTGGCCCAGCATTTGGCTCAGAGAGTACACAAAATCTGAAGAGCCAGGAAAACTTCAGCAGAAAATTAAACTCAGTGTGAACAGACTAACTTCAGCAGTGGAATGAAGGAGTTCATGAAGGAGGGGGTGAGAATTAGAAAAGATTGCATGGGTAATTCAAGTACCAATCAACCAAAAAAACCCCAAACCCCAAGCAACAGAACCAAACCCTGCTGAGAAACAAAAGTGAAGGAGTATACCTCTACTTTTTGACTCATGACTATTTTAGTATATGTGATACAAAAAATCATCTTGCTAAATTGGAAGTTGATAGATTGGGAGTTATTGTGTCAACGTTTAAAGAACAGTTGGAATCTACATGCAGCTTTTGCCTGTACAATCCAAAAGTTAATGTCTTCAGCTAGCCTCAGTTGCTCTGAAAACCAAGATTATGACTCCTCAGAGCTTATTTTCAGAATCATGCAGCTAGATTGCATGAGTATTTTGATAACTGCAACCCTGACATTATTTTGGTAGGTATTCCTCAAATACAAGTCCCCAAAGAAGTTAAAAGGTCGGGCTTCAGGAGACCTTGAAGGGACACAGAGGATCAAGGCTGAGACAAAGCTATTTAATTCTATGAGAAAAATGGTACATTTAGGAAAAACAATAGATGTTAAAGTTTGCCTTTTTGACCTGTTCCTTCCTGCTTGTTATAGTCTAATGAGGAGAAAAGCTTTCTTTTGAAGAAGCTGTTCTCCATGACTATATTTTCACAAAAATCATAGATCTGTGAAAAATCTGTAACCAAAAGCCTCTTCAATAATACATTTGCTAAACAGGGGGTCCCATTATCTATTGACCCAGGTAAGTAACAGTGACTCATGCGTTTCCACTCTGTTAGAGGCTTTGGTCAGGCCAATAATCTGGAAAGAAGTATTCATAGAGAAAATCAAAGACACGGCACGGTCATCTCATAACAGTCAGCTCTGTATCATCACTGCGCAGTGTGAGAGCATGACTGAGTGATCAGGGCTGGGAGGTCTAGAAACATTTCCTTCTTCCATTTTGGAGAACCTGTGGCCTCATTTGTACTAGAAAATAATGTGGTCTGAGACCTTACCCATAAGTCAGCTGTCCTTTGGGATTGTGTTAGTGAGCAGTCACATCAATGCCTGTCCTTGATCTTGTGTGGGAGTGACAGCTGGCCCATGCCAAAGCTCTCAGGGATGGGGCTAATGGTGAGAGCAATCACATGTTGATGCTTTGGCCTTGCTTCATTTTTACTATGTACACAGCCAGTGCAACCTGGTATCCAGGTCCTGATGTCTGACAAGGACATCCCACTGACATCTTGAGCTGTCACCCACCTGCTGTCCAGCTTCCAGTACTCCTAGATCAGTAATAGTCCCCAGACACCCATGTCTCTACCACTGATGAGCTGAAAAGCCATTTAAACTTCAGCTCCCATAGCTCTGCCCCGTGTCTTGAGACACACAGAACCAGGGAGACTTGGAAGGGGACCATGGTTCAGGTGGGGGAACACATATTGCAACACCAGTCATCACCACTCCCCCTGTAGGCATGCCTTGCGGGGACCAAATACACTTAACATCCTGCATCAGGTATGTCACAGCTGGGAGGAGGGACAGGAAGCTTGCCACCCAAGGCAGAGCAGGGAACACAGGTAAATAAATGCAAATAGCTAAGAGGGAACGTGAAACTCCACTGGTTTTGACAACAGAGCATGGGCTACTTCAATACTCGATCTGAGTCAGATGATCAGTTCAGCAGTTATGGATGCTTGAGGACAAGATGTGAAGACAAGAGATATGACATCCACCTTGGCCTACCAGCCATCCTCACAACCTCAGGTACTGAGACGCCCCCCTCTCTTGTACACATCTCTCCCACTTCCCTTCTGACTAACTTCCAGGGCCTCCATCAGCTAGACATTTTCTGTGCACCTTTCCTTGAAATTCCTCCTGTGCACATACCGTGCCACTGTATTGAAGCCAGCAAGGGTAAGTTTTTGCAACAGGGAGTAAAGTAACAGTTAAATGCCAGTAAATATGGACTTTGGGAACCTGCAAGGAGATATGCTATCAAGATGCACATATGTGACCAAATGGATATGATCAAACAATTGAAATCAACACATGCTAAGGCCTGATCTACACCAAAAATGTGTGGCACTCTGGCTAGCCCCATATCTAGTAAAATGCAGAAACCATCACAAAATAAAACTGTAATCAGGGCAGCTTAATTTAGTAATGAACTCGAATTTACTCTGAGAGCTGCACTCAGCAATTTCCAATTTGACAAAATATTTGTGCATAGATATTCCTACCACTAACCCAGTTTTAGCATAAATGATATTTAATGAAAAATGAGAGTTGAGCAGTAAATATTGATAACAGAAACTGAAAAGGAATGAGGAATACAAAATTTAATTTATCATAATGGAAAAACACATAACCTATTTTGACATTTTTTCTTGTACTTTTTTCCTCCTGTGTGGTAGGTGAGAGGAAATCAGAAAATGATCATAAGAAACATGAGAAGCTTTGGAACTTTGTGTGTAGAATGGCTTGAGGGTCATTGCCATCCTCCCAGCTCTCTGCAGAATTTTGATAATTTGATGCAATCTGGAAGCACTTCAGTGCCAAAGAACAGTGGCTGCCTTCCATCACCCGAGTTTACCGATCTGGTTTCCAGGTTCAGTGATCCAACCCTTCCTTAAGATTAATGCTATTCTTGCACTTATTCTTCTTGAGGAAGGTATTTTCTTGACTGCGATTATGAGTGAGTGTAAAATTTAAGGGAACAATTTACCCCCATGTGCTCATTGCAAAATTCCTGCAAGTAGATTGTAATTCCCTTCAGTTTAGAATTAAAATATATTTGATGCATTTTTTTCTTCTGTGTATTAATCATTAAATTATTTGTTGTATTTGATATCTGAACTGTGCGGTTTCACTGCATTGGTCAAACAAGTCACACAATCTTATTTCTGTCTACTTTGTCACGCAAGATCTTGACCTGTGCTAGTGTTAAACAACAGCCATGCATCTATTCAGGCATATTATTTCACAGCAGTGCTTTCAAAGACTTTCACTGGTAAAACTCCATTCCTTGGAAGTTGAAGAAGGAGCAAAGGAAGAAGGCAAGGCTGGCATGCTTCCTGAAAATCTGGAATAAATGACTGGTGGAATAATAACAAACTAGACTTGAAAGACAAGGCTTGAAAGGTGTAATTTAAAAACGTTATTCCAAATGTTTGTGAAGACTCCAGCATAGCTGCCTTCTAATGTGGCAACACCAAGGCTCCCAGGGCACTTCCAGGTCAAAGACCTCCCCTGGAGGCAAGAGAGCTGCGCCTGACCACACACATAATTCCCAAATGCCTCTAGGTCTAGCTGTCTGACTCAGTGCAGACATCTAGAGCATTTCATCTGCAGAATTTAAAAAACCTTGAGCAAATCTACCCTACACTTTGCTGCATTTTCTTTTCCTTTTTGTGATATTTTTCAGGGTTTTTTGTTTTGTGGTTTTTTTCAGGTTGTCAGGCTCCCAGAAAGATGAATTTGCCCACTCTGTTCCATCTCCAACACCTCCCTCTATCTGCACTGCTCTCCTGGGGAGAAAAGCACAAGGGAGGAATAGCACCAAGAGATCTCTCCCTGCCACTGGGCTGCTCTGGTGCTCTGCCCAGGGTAATGAATCTGCCTGAGAGCAAAGGCTGGTGCAGGCATGCTGCAACCATGCTGTCTGCAAGCCCTGAGCAGGTAAAGTCTGTCTGGTGTTGGACTAAGTGATCATAGACCTCACAGGAATGCATCTGAAGGTGATTACACACTAGCTACTGGAAATTTCCACATGGCGGGTAAGAACAGCAGAAAGGTAACAGGAAATCCCAGCAGTGGAGGACTCCAGCCAGAAAACCTGATGTAAAGCTAAATGCTCATTATGCATTGGCTTTCATTGACCTTGGTCCCTGGACAAATTGCCGATGTTTGCAACTTGGAAGGAATTTTGTCAGACTATCTGTTAGAAAGTAATTAATGATTTAGAATAAATTAAATCAGAGAATGCTACTGCTGTGATGAGAAATTTTAATGCTGAGTTTCTTTCAACAAAAGAGGAAAAAAAAAGAAAGATGCCAAGGCTGGGGTAAATACATATTAATGAACTGTCAGGCTGTGATAGAGTCCTTAGTATAAATGTATATTTGGCATTTGTCTTGAAGTTGAGTACTATTCAGCATTGTTCTATTCGGGCACGTCTAGCCCGGAGCCATAGAAAGAGAGAGCCTGTGATGAGTGAGATAAAAGCTGGCACCAGGCACAGAACGTAGGCATGAGCACCATGTATGCTTAAGAACCAACTAACTCTCTGGACACACTACTGTCAGTATGGATTTTTAATTTTTTTATCCTCTGCCAGATGGAAATGGGTTGTTTGTTTTGTCAAAGTGATTTTTAGAGAGTTACTGAGCACCATACTATAGCACAAGAATTTGACTGGAGTAAACTGCTTCTCATTTCAGGGTACAAATTGTCTACTGCTTCCTCTCATGCATCCTCTCCAGTTACAGTCATTTTGGCTCTCCTCGGGAGGGAAGTGACCCAACCTGGCTGCCATATCATCAAGAATTTCTTGTTTATTCCCTCCAGTTATTTTTCATTTCCACTTCCATACAGTCCTCCACATCTTTCCTTCTCTCAGTTCCATCATGTTTTAAAAAAGGAGTAGGAATCCTTTACTCATGAGGCTGTGCATTAGTAGTAGTCCAGATTTTTTTGGCTTTACCTTTGTTAGTGATTGTATTAAAATCACTTTTTTTGCTGTGTATATTTATTGCACCCATAGCATACCTCTTCGCAGAGATGTCTCTGGTACACAAATACTTGTTGAAGAACTAACAGGAAGATTCAAGTTGACATTGCAAACATGCATTTTCACAAGCATTAGTCACATCAAGGATACATTACTTATTTGCAACCTGGCAGCACTCGCAGGGCTTGTAAATTCTTAGCTAATACTTGTGCTAACATTCGGTTTCTTGACAAATATCTATCCATAAATACATTTATTTGGATTTTTAAAATCATCATTTAATCCAACACTAGGCATATCAAATGGAAGCCTTGGCCAAATACAAAACTAAATAACAAGCAATATCACTTTTAGAAATAGAGCATTTGACAAGTTGGCTCTCAACTGCCAAGAAAATATTTGCTATGATGAAGCAACACAGCTTTCCTTTAAAAATACACCTATAAGAAATTTATCAGTTTTGTGAAATTATATTGACTGCGAAGTTGCTTTTTGATGGAAGAAAATCAAAAGTCAAATTTCGATAGCATTTGATTCATGCTTTTAAGCTATTAAACTTTAATACTAATTAGATGCCTACAGCTGATGTAATTTTTAAATTTTGCATGGATGTTGCACAAATGAAAAAAACCCCAAACTATCAGCACTTGTATTGGAGATAATGAGAAGAGATAAGAGATGTCTCTTTCATAAGAAACTGAAATTTGGGGTTTCTTTCCATTTCACATTAGCACAAATCTGCCACCAACCTACGCTCCAAATGTTGGAATTATGCACAGACTTGAAATGTCTATTTCCTACCAACTCTGGTTTCTATTACTGTGTCAGTCAAAGCCTTCGATGTGCTAACCACTGCTCCCTTCACAAGAAAAAGCCTTAAAGAAATAAGCAAGCCTTTCACGAGTAACAGGGGGTGGCACAGTTGGACTTCAACTACAGGCTTAACACTGACTCCAGCTCCTCTTTGGAAAATCCCTGCAGCCCAACCTCTGGACATCACAAGTGTGTCGTCTCCAGCATGAGATACAGACAGAGCTGTTGACAAGTAGGATTTCCTGATGGCAGGAAAGGGATATTATTTCCCGTTGGTTTTGAGTCTCATTTTGGTCAAAATGAGACTACATGCAAATGTTTCTGTATTTGCAGAGAACCAGAATTCCCCTGAGCCTTGCAGCTGCTTGGTAAAAGTGACTTTTCCATCAGACACTGCTGATGCCATCAGGGAAATAGATGCTCCTCTTTTGAACTCTGCTTTGGTTTTGTGGAAGATTTAATCAAACACAGCACATTCTGAATCAGAGAATTCTGCCCCAAGGAAAGAGCATTTCAGGATGAAACTTTGTTCTGTCAGACATTTCCTTAACATGGTACTTGGAGACACTCAGCAACTGCTGTATCATATGAGTAGGAAGAAACTTTTTTGGGTAATCAGCACCCAAACTCAGTATTTGCACTCAAAGGGAGATTTAACTTGGAATTTATTCGGTTTGGGGGTTTTTTTTGGCCTTTATAGTTGTGGCATCCTGCTGTTTCTTTTGCGAAAGATTAATTATCTTACCTGGTCACTTTTTAATAAAGACTACTTTTACAGCACAATTATGTAGTATATTTGCCAGTTAATTTGATACTGAAATACTACCTCTTCTGGGAAAATCCAGGATTTTTCACACATAATGCATAAGAAAATGGCAGTCAGCATAAAATGGGAGTTTGCAAAGATGAAGCATTCCTTACAATCAGCTTGCTGTAGCATGTTCTGTGAACCTTACTACTTGTAAAATTGCCTTTGGCATCAGTGCACTCTTTGACAAGTTCAGTGTGTGACAGTGCCTTAAACCAGGATGTTTTCCTGGATATCCTTTTGCTTATGATCATTTTAAATAGAAATATCTCATACGGTAAGGTGCAATCACTCAGCAGAAGTGCTTGTCACGGATATTTAAAAATACCACAGAGCCCCCCAAACCCAGCAAGCTGCCATTGATTGGCACCTCATCCAAACCTCAAATGCAACACTTATGCATAATCGAGGCTTCTCACTTTATGAAATACATGTGCTCCTACAGACCTAATGTAGAAATGTGGAAGTGTGTATGATCTGGAAGGAGTACATTTGCTCTTCAGGGAGATGGCATTGCCTGAGTCTACCCAGCACAGAGCTACATCTCAGCCGTGCCCTCATATAACACAGGTTAACGTTGTGCCACGAAACATTTCATTACCTAGAGGCTTAGAGCTGCTACCTGGTTTAGACTAAATTTGTTAAATTAAGAGCTTTAGGCAGTTTTCTATGAATGCAATTAAACACAAGGAGATCTGCAAAGAGGAACAGAAAACAAGGAGAAATATTGCCTTGTTGAAGAATCTGATAAATGAATTGTCCTAACACTATTTGACATTTCTATTTAAGCCAACAGCATATTCACTTGGGAAACATCTTCAGATGAAAATAAAAAAATAATTATATTTACCACTCATTTCTTTTTATCTCCTTTGCTAATCTAGTGTTCTTAAACTTGACTTTGTGTCAAGATCAGAAAACAACTGCTCCTGGGTGGTTTATGATATAAGATATTCTCTGTGTGTGTGTCTGTGCAGATCTTTGGTTTGATCTGTTAATCTTCCATCATAAACACAAATGAGATGAACAGTATCCAGAGTGTAGAAAGAGGATGATAGACAGAACTGTGTTTGCTCAAATTGGACTATATCCAAAGAGCCCTTATTTGGTATAAAAGACTTTTGTCCCGTCACTTTAGCAGAGCATTTTGTAGGGAATCACTTATTGGGAGTTACAGTCTCCTCACTGAAAGCACTGGAGATGATTTTCATTGCAGAGATTTTGCATAAATAGAGCAATTGAGAGAAGCACAGCACAGATTTGCTTCTTGCAGTGTAATGGAGATTTTAAAACTATCTCCAAGAATATGGAATGGTGGTTTCCTCTTAAGCATAATCAGTTTCTCATGGTTTTATTGCTTTTATGATCCTAGGTTTCTGCAGAGAGATGTAGTTTTGAGGGTAAGAAGCCTGTCCATCACCTGAGTGGTGATTTAGAATAAGAAGTAAAATTAATGCTGCATGTACTTTAGAGTCTTTTCTAAGCTACTAAATAACACACAGGTCTAGGAGGGAGACACTGTTAGCAGTTTTGTATCTAAAAAAGCTCGCCTGTAATGCCTTGTTTCTGAAAGCACAACAAAGAGAGGAAAGGAAAAAAAAGATGGAAAAAGAAGAAAGGAAAAAGAGAGAAAGTCAACATAGATTCATAGAAATAAGACAGCATTGTCTGACTACACTGAATTTCCATTCTGCCACCATTCTTTTGAATGAACCTTAGCCTGCAATTGCAAATCATATTATTAATAACAGTAGCTACATTCTTGTTGAAGACTCTTTTATTTTAACAGCTACCCAACTCATTTGAATAACATTTTGACAGGAGGAGTATGCTACCACTCTATATTTTAATGAAGATATGGAGATGAAAAATGTAATGATACTGTAAGCAAAAGGTATGATTCTCTGAGAGGAGTTTATTGACTCCTTAGGGCCACTGTTGAACTATAAATAGAAAACTCCAATCACTACGCTGCCATAATTCATTCAGGTGTTTGCCTCTTTCCACGAAAAATGCCTATGCTTTTATCTCAGCCTCCAAACAGGATAGGATGAGCTAAATACGCTTTCCTCATCCAGCAATAAAGCAGAAAAACATATGCTTTTCCATTATAGAAGCAGTATATTATGCTCACCACACCATTTTGTGAAGTCTGTGACGGCATCTGGCTGATGTCTAGGTTATTTAGCATAAGCAATCACAATCTCTCCATTATGTTAAAAGAATAATAATATCTTCTGGGCTATAAAATGACAGAAATTCATAGTTTCATAGACTTTGAACAGGTTTTTGCTGATTTAGCAATATGAAGTTCCACGGTTGAATACTCATTCAACTTTAAGGGAACACTAAAAGAGAGAAAATATAGATGTTTGTCTCCTTCCTTCCCTTCAGGAGAAAATTAAATTAGAATAGCAGTCAGAATAATTTCCTGTCAAAATAAATATGTAAGTATGACCATGTGCACATTATTTCTTCACAGCAATAACTAAAATGTCTTTCACCCAAGACAGAAAAATATTATCTGCTTAATCTGGGGCTTCACAGAAGGACCAACCTCTATAAAGGATGAGCCTGACTGCACCTTTTCATCTGGAGAAGGCTATCTTTGAACACAAAATAGAAACAATCTATTCAATGATATGATACAAGACATATAATTTATTATCCCTGATTTTGCCTACATCTAGTAATTTCCCTGTGGCACCAAGAGGCCTCTACTCCCAAAAACATTTGAGATTTGACCCCTCAGTTGTATTTTAAAAAAAAATCAGGTTCTTGGTACTGTAAGGAGCTGAATAGGAACTCTCTGAAGGGATCAGCTGTTGCTGATATGTAAAATGAAATTCAATAACCTCCATTAGGGTTCATTTATAGTAGCTTGATATAGTTACTCTGTATTTAATGAGTGTTGGCTTCTTTTTAAACATTAATCAAAATCCAGTGAGTCACCCTAGGTATGAAAATTGTGTCAATTACCAGCTTTGAAGAGCTACATCCACCAAAAGTAGGTCTTTTGAGGTACACAACTTATCTTTCTGCCCACAACCCACAACATAAACAAGAACAACTACGCATAAAGCATTAATAAATGCAGGTCCTATATTTACAGATTTAAAAAAAAAATAAGTCACAGCTTGAGTTTGCAATATTAAAAGCTGAAGGGCAATTAAACCATTTATATGCAATTTTAATTCTGCTTACAGAAGCTGAGTAGCACAGCTGGAGCCACGTCTCTGTAATTCTACCACAGGATGGCTATAAGGTATTAAATAAAGAAAAGAAAAAAACAAACACCCTGAATTTCTCAGGCTATCACAGAACAGTACCTGCTCCTTCTTCCAAAAAGGCACTTGGACTTTTAAAACAAGTGACATGGCATCCCTAAAGGGAATTAATTTTATCAACATCATCAATAGAGACATTCAGAACTCACAATTCCCATACTTTTGACAAAGTCAATATTTAAGAAGAGTTTCATTTCAAATTGGAAAAATAAATGTTTGGTGGGGTAGGGATGGGTAGGGATGCTTTCTCAGAAAGCCTATTGGGGAGAGAGAAAGAACTACACATGTTAGTCAGACTTGTAAAAATTAAGATAAAAGTAGAGATCTCAGTTACGAAATGCTATAAACAATAAATCCTGAGAGTTTGACATCACAGCTCCTGTTAATCCTAAATTAAAAATAGAAATATATAAATGAATAAAGCACATAAAGCATTCATCCTGGTAATAAAATATACAGAAATGAACACTTTAGCAGGCTAATATCATATGTCCTTATGCAGCTGGCATGAAGCTGACCTAAGGCTACAAAACTGGCCTAAATTTTATATAACCAAGTTCTGACTTATTTAGCACGTTTATACTGCCTCCTGATGCAGCACCACACAGTCAGGGTGTGCAGGACCCAGTCCCATGAGTTTCCACACAGCCCTGGTTCCCAGACACCTCAAGGTATTAGTGGGGCTGACAAAACCCTGCATCCCCCCAGGCGTCTCTCAGGCTCAGATCACCTCCAAGCAGAAGATCAGAGAAGTGATGGGAAGGGTTTCTGTGAGGCAAAGTATGAGGAAGAAACCAGGCCCACTGATTAGGTGATCACCAAAACCAACTGATTCAATCCTTTAAAACACTTTATTTCAGCAAACAGCCTTCCCTCACCCTCCTCCTAACCCTCAGTGGTAGAAAGGGATTTTTTGTTGTTGTTGGAAAAGCTCTTGACCAGACCTGAGAAGTCTTCAGAGAAGAGGTGACTTGGCTATTCAATTAACTTTTTTTCATAACTCAGACTGTTAATTCAGTTTATTTATATCATAAATCAAAAGGTTAAGGATGAAATGAACTCACCCAGAGGATTTCTTAAAGGCTCATAGCAACAACATCAGTACTTTATACAAAAGTCAAAAAATCAGCAAAACATTAATTTTAAATGTCTAGACAAATAATTATTTTAACCAGCAATCAGAAGAGAATTGCACCTCTATAAAAGCACATTAAAGTCTTCAGGAGGCATAAAGTTCAGTCTTGGTCTACATAACCTGCCAAATCTTACATTAACAAACGATCAAGAGCTAACAGGGATGTCAAATATTTTATACCAGAGTGGTTAAGTGCCTTGAAAACACAGCGTTAAAACCTTTGAGTTAATAGCCACCATTAAGGAAAAAAGGTGTAAAAACAGGAGTAATATGTCTTAAAAGTAGGAACTTTTGTACAGCTTCTCCATAATGTCATGACAAGGCCAAACATCAAAGAAGATACAGGAACACCCTGTCAAAGGTTAGATTAATCAGCCTACAAAATGAAAGGTATATGCAGATTAGTAGTAGTCCAGTCTTTTTTCCTGATTAAAAAAGATCCCCAGTATAATGATTTTTTATGTGTTGGAGTTTGCTATGGATTATAAACTTCAATCAATTTGCATCTCCCTTCTTAGAAGCAAGACACTACTGTTATGTGGAACTAGGATAAAAAAGATATTTCATTAAAGTGCTCACAGGTTGGAATCTCATTGTATAAAAATTGATACAAACTCAAAATCTTTATGCGCTCTTGCAGATGGGCAGCTACTATTCAGATAACTCTGGAGAAAGAAGGTAAATGTTTTTAACAGCACAGAACAATTCACAGATAAAAGAAACACCTCTACCACTCATATCAAAAGGATCTGAGAACAGGAAGGACCAAGCTCTTCCCCAGCATATGGAAGATCACCATTTTTAATAATTTAAAGATCGTTTGAACACAAGCAAAGCAGCATCTGTGAGCTCAGCTCAGGAAAGTGACAGTGCATTTGGTGGCCTGACAAATATTCAAGGACTCCTTAGGAATTTGAACAGGCTCTGTTCAGTAGGTTACGATACGCTTTCACCAAACCCTCCTCTATGAGAAAGCACTTTGTGAAGCCCCCGTGGTATTTTTCAAATAGGTCAAATTTGATAACGTGTGTACAATTCAATGTCATTGACTTTTTCAGTTCCTTAAAACAGAAGTAAAAATGTGATGCTCAATAGGGAAAAACAAAGCACTTCCCTCCCCCTCCCAAACAAACATGACTACTCCTTCTTCCTCAACCCTACCAAAAATTCAGAGCCCCCTCCATGTGTGAGTTGTTCACACTTGTAAGCATATACTCTTCTATACCTTAGGTTAGTAGTTATCTAGGAGTAACATTAAGAAAACCCATTGGCTTGTGGAGGTAGAGTAATATATCAAAACATGTCAGACACAGATCTGCTGCTCATTGTCCCTGAACATCATGATAAATGAGTGGTGGTGAAATATAGAAATGTATCTGGATTCACCAAAACAATTTGCTTTCAGGCTGTATTGCTCAGACAGAACAGTGCATGAAAAACAGTGCAGAAGGAATAAATAGGCTGTTGCACCTTCTGGATGAAGGAGTTCATGTGGAGTCTGAGAAAAGGTTGTACACGTGATTCCTCCCTCCAGCAATAAGGTTCATTATACAAAATTTCTCCTTGGCAAGGGTGACATGAAATTTTGCCATTCGCAATATTCATACCGCAGGAGACTCATGCCATTTCATTCAACCATCTGGCCACAGAACTTTGTTTTTCAGGGTATTATCCAGTCTGCTCAAATTTGGATATTGCATCATCTCAGTTTTACGTGTTTGGCGAGGGAAGGCAGTTTAGCTTGCCCAGCTTCTCTACAAGTCAATGGAGAGATACCTTTGAAGACTTGTTAAAGTATATGCAGTCTTCCTAGCTTACCCATTTTTCCTTTTTTCCAGCCAATATATGGAATTCAGGCATTTTCAGATATCATCAATGCTGTCTGCTTAAATGATGTGTACATCTTTTCAACTTAGGTCACGGGAAACTAAATGAAAATTTTGCACTGCTCCATTCACTTAGTCCATAGAGTGGTGGCACTTCACAGAACTGCATTGGCAATAAAAATGTGTGAAAGAAGTGAAGATCTGGATGCCAGGCTATCTGATCAGAGCTGAGGTCATGTCTCAGAAAAGTGGCCTAGTGATTACTCAACTGAGAGCTCTTTAAATACCATGTCACTGTGTCCAGAATATTGAAGGGGAGCAAGTGCTGGAAAAGCCCAAGTCCAAGTTATTAGTTAAAACATTCACTTGTGAGGGGACTTATTTATGCATTTCTCATTAAATCACATCCTTGTCATATTGCTGATAACCAGGGGCAGAAATTTTGATTCCATCTCTTTCTGCTTTCCCGGCACCCTCCTCATACAAGATGAAGCCAGACACACATATCACACAGCCTAATATTTGGAGCTTCTTGCTTCAGGTACCTTTCTGCCTCATCTTAGATTGCAATATACCTTTTGTCACTCAATTCCCCAGAAAGAAAGGCTCTTCTGTGCACACAGACTGACAAAATGTTAGTGCCTAGGGAACATTCAGACTACATGGGAGGCATCTAATGAATTTCAATGCCTCCTGGATTTAATAGCCTTACTAAGTAAGCAGGCCGGATCAGTGTCTTGGATTCAGCAGGGTTAAAGCATTCTAATCCTATTGTAGGCAGGATTTAGGCAGACTGGATCATAGCCTCACTTTTTCATGTCCTGAAATCAAGAAGTAGCAACAAATACTCCAAATTGCCATCCACAAAGTATTATAACAGTTCACAGAGACAAGCTTCACCAGAAGTCAAGTTTCTGACTTCATATGCATATATATTTTTGCTTGAATTATCAGTAGTCAGCTGAGATCTGATGTAAACTCTACATGAAATAAGCTGACACGTTTTTAAGGGTTAAGAGACTCCAGAGTTATCAAACACAAACAGCTTGCTCCCACTCTGTTAGTTATGCTACAGAGCTTGTTTGCCATGGTTAGAAGCTTGTATATCAAAAGGATAAAAACAAATGAAAAATTCTCTCTATAAAGGCCAGATACTGGTTATCCTACTGCCAGAGACAGAACTCTTGAGCAGTTAACATTTTATAGTCTAGGACAAGGGAATATACCAGATTCGTACATGAAGATCTATTGTTCTTTCAAAAATCTCTGATATTATGCCTTGCTCACACTCATTAAACCTAATGGTACTTTTTTTACTAAGGTGTACTGTATCTTTTGTTGATCACACCTCCCAAAACAGAAGACTCTCAAACACAAATTCAAGTGATAAACCTGCTAATTTAAGCATCTTTGCTACAAAAGCCACTGAAGATTTGAGCTTGAGTTTCTTTCAGTCTGTGAACTCACCCCAAGGAAGTTAAGACAAGAAGTTTTCATACATAAGTGCCATGCCCTTCTAAGAGATCACAAATGCAGTTTTCTGTATAACTCTGTCATTCTCAACTGCAATATTGTACCCAGACTAGGGAACTCCTTTCAAAAAGAATATTGCTGAACCAATGGAGATGCTCAAGGAAGAGAAATGAGAACACTTTTCAGAAAAGAAATAAAAAATCTGTCCATGAGTATAATTGGAAAATACTGTTACTGTCAGCTCAGTGAAAGAAATAGCAACAATACTAGAACAGAACTGATGTTTTGCTTTGCTTGCTGAACAGAGGTTTACATTGACAAGGCTTGAGAAACAGGTAAGGACCTATAACCTCAGTTAATTCCTCAATTTCTGCTATCGATGTAAAGAGAAGAATTCAGCTCTTAGACTCTTCTTTTTCTCTCAGTGCGGATCAGGGTAAGTTAAGGAATAATTTTCAAGAAGAGAGACTAAGATAAGCTCTTCCCAGTGTCTTGTGCAGGCTGGTGGCGAAGGATGGCAAAGGATGTGGGCTGAAACTCTCCCAATAAGTAGAGGGATTGATGTCCAGATCCTGTTGACTACTGCTCTCAGTGGCAGATACTGCAGTCGATGGTAACAAAGAACAATTTTTTTTGCAAAAAAAAAAAAGTAAATTAAGCATAATTTTTTTGGAATTAACCATTTTTCAGTTCTTTTCAATTTGTATTTATTAAAGCAGAGGAGAATACAAATATACAAAATAATTCAGGTGGAAGTGTGAAAACAGAAGTTAGAAATCATAAACATGAAGTGGAAGGGTACCCAGTGAAACAGAAAAAATAATATTGCTGCAATTTTTGGCAGCAGCATTGACTGTCGAATTTCCAGATTAAGTCAAGCTCCTATTAATCAGATGGAAACTGAAAATAGTCTTCACCTTTGTCTTTCCTGGACTCTTCTTACATCCTTTTTCTTATAAAAACAACAAAACAAAACCACAAAAAATGACAAAAAACTGAAACAACCACCCTAGAGAAACTCTAATAATAATTAGATTTTCTTAACATGGCATCTGATGCTAAACAAATATGTCTATCTTCTTTCTTTCTTTTTTTTTTTTTTTGTCGAAGACACCATAAACACAACTTCTAGTCCATTTTAATAGACAAATTCTTTCGAGCCTAAATTTTATGTCAATTGCTTCTCTGTACATGCAACCAAACTATAATCACAGCCATGGTTTACTTTGAAGCCTATTGGTCTGCTCATGACCAGTAGTTAAAAACACCAAAAAAGGAAAAAGCCAACCAAACCTCAACCACCAACCCCCCCCCCAAAAAAAAAAAAACCAGCAAAAAAAGTGCAAAGGATAGAAAGAGAAAGCTATGACCATTACGAAGAGTGTTTAGTTTTCAGGAGAGTCTCATGGGAAAGTGGCTTTTCAGAAGCCTGCTGGAAAAATTATGCTGGGAAGACTAAAACATTTATTCATGAAAGGAGCCCTTCCCTTTATTCCAGCCATCAAACACCTGAAATACATTTATAGTCAGCATATCACGAAATAAATGAGACTGTAGTCAAATTTGCTTTTATCATTTAAGTATATGATCTTGTTTGGCAATGTTATACTACTAATGTGAATTCAGATTTAAGTCAAAACTTTGTCTTGCTACATATCTCAGGCTATTCTACTTCAGTATTCAAGCCTGACTGCCATCATGTCATTTTGCTTTTCATTGCTATCCCTAAGAGGAAACAGTAAAGTGTTCCTATCCTACAAAGTTACCATTAATAAATTTAAATGCTGAAATGTCTCTGATCATAAGAATATAAAACATTTTTCAAAAATAGGAGATTCAGACGGCATTATTTTTTAAACAGAATATTGCATGCTACTTTTCATAAAAACCTCTGAACCAAATATAAATGCATGTATGAGAAACCAGATTGTGTCAAGGCTAGACAAAGGCTGGGCACAATGAAAAACACAGAAGCACATTTGATACTACAGAGCTCCTCTCCATCCCTCTGTAGAAATGTTAATAACTTTAGCATCTTCTTCACAAGACATTTTAAAGTTATCTATTCCATTAGACACACACTGTACTGCATGACCTTAGAGACCCCTAGAAAGAAAAAAGTCTCTATGAACATTCTGCTCATCCCTCTGTGGGATAGAATGGCTGTAATGTTTGTGGAAGTATGTCACAAACCCTACCTGGCATTCTCCTTTGCTGGCTGGACTGCTCTTAATATGGTCTTGTACCAGCTAGACCAAATCAAGAGACATTAAGATAAGAACATGAAACAGCCAGACATTCCGGTAATCTGAGGAAAGTTTTTCTCGTCATGGAGGAATCTAAGCTATAAATACAAGATAATGGGAAGAAATCCCTATCACACTACTTTTTTCTTCATAAAGGAAAAGCAAATAGCAGTGTGAGCTACAATTGCTGTACACTTACTCTATAACTGTCCTTGCGGGAGCTGCTCCAGTGTGGATCTTGAAAAAGAAAAAAGATTATGACTGAAATTGGAAGCTAAGAAACCCCCACTTAACCATGAGCTTGACTGTAAAAAAAATACTTTAACTGGACTTAGATTGCTTTTTAAAAACACTGCATTGATAAAAATTGAAAAAACTTCATAATTGATTCCGAACTGAAAATAAAGAAAATCTTCCTCTCCTAGAGGAATGACTCTGCAATACCAAGGTGATTACTTTAAGTGCTCTGGGTTTTTATTGAC
The DNA here is from genome assembly GCA_013397845.1 of Melanocharis versteri. Classification (NCBI taxonomy): domain Eukaryota; kingdom Metazoa; phylum Chordata; class Aves; order Passeriformes; family Melanocharitidae; genus Melanocharis; species Melanocharis versteri. Next base: position 313,161 of record VZTG01002328.1, on the reverse strand, counting down.
ATTTTTATTTTCTTGCTAAACATTTGGCCCAAAGTTCCAGTGTAGGTATAAAGGAATTACATTTTGTACTGAACTCAGTGGATCATCAAAATATGACGGGGAAAATACTGGACAAGGCTAACAGTGCTGCTCTATAGGATCCATATAGCAGATGAAAGGAAACAAAACCAAAGCCTAAGCCAACCTCTGTTGTGGATCATCTGGAATTTTAAGCATGGGGTAGCACAGTGAGGCATTGATATAAATTAAAACCCAAATTTAGTCACCTAGATGTTCACAGTCATCAAGTGACCTTCTTGCAGGTCTTCCTGGATTGACACTGCTGACTGGGAAAGAACCCTGGAGGGTCTCAGAGCACAGAGCTATGGACACACAGAGGCCAGAAGAGAAACAGGGTCTGCTGTAGGATCCTCACATTCAGTCTCCCCTGTTGAGAATACCCATTGCTCCACACAGTAACCTCACAGAGTACCTCATAACAAAGAGAAATATAAATGTCTCCTCCCACTCCTGAGCATCTGGGTCTCTGAGCAAGCTCTAGGAATCCTCTGAGAAAGGACTGCTAAGAGTATCCCATAGCAGATTTGAATATTATACAAGCAATTTTATTCTATTTGGACCTGCAGACTGTGAAGAAAATTGTTGCATTACTCTGAGTTGTACTACATATATTGCTTCTCACTTGTCTGTTTAACCTGAAGTTCAGGTTGTTGAAATAATTAATACATTGCTACATTAAACACAAATATTACAGCATTAGTAAAATAAACTAACAAACCTAAAACTCCAGGACTTAAATGATCAGGGATATTATTGCATATAAATAAATGCCTCAGATGTGTTATTGAGTGCTTTTTTTTTTTTTTTTAACACAGGAGAACTACCAAAAGAGCAGTTCCTCTGCTCCCCCCTCCTAATCATGCATTTCAGAGCTTGGCAATGTCAGAAGAAAGGTTGCCTGTGCAAAATAAATCCAGTCCCTCTGGGTATATGCATTATGATACAGGCTTGTAATTACACATCCACACACTCTTTTTTCCCTAAGGACTACTGCTGTATTCGGTTCACAGGAAGGAAGAGTGCTCTCCTAAAAATTAGCTGGACAAGCCTCAGTTTCTCTTTTGTTTCATCTTCCAGGGTTGATATGTGGACCTGGATCCATATGTGCAACATCGTCATGCTGTTAGTCCCTATTTGTCCATAATCTGCTGTTATTCCTGATCCCACTACTGCCTAGCAAGCCATTACTCATTTATTGATCTCCTTCATATATTTTGCCAAGCATGCTTGGGTTTCATATCTTGGATTTCATAGGACCCAATCAAGGCTCTTCCTTGAAATTCCCAGTACCACTGGGTTTTCATCCTTCCTCTGGAATATCTGCAATTCTTGCCCCTTTTGTTCCATCATCCATTGAAAAAGACTGATACGGATTTCAGGTGAAACCACATAGAGGTCTTTTTGGACAACCATTTCGTTTTGACCAAACTCTATTTTAAGAGGTCTTTGTGAGAGCTTTTTTCAAGCATAAGATGCCCAATTATGAGGATTTCATCTAGACAATGTTTTCCAAGTCTATGGGAGTGTCATCCTGCTTTCTTCATATTGTGGGTTGCTTTACACAAAGTTAACCTTAATGACCTACTTAAGAGTGGAATTTATGTTCAGGAGATAGAGAATTCAGTTGTATTTTGGGGAGTTAGCAAAAACTGCTCGGAGTGCTGCAGTTCTAAGCCACAAATTGAATGTTCTATTTAAATCTTTCTGCAACAAATCTGCTGTAACCCAGAACCAGGACATGCATATTCCAAATCTTGTCAGAGTCTGATTCACTCAGAAATTTTAAAACTTTTGGGGTTTTTTTTGGAAGTCGAGAGAGGCTTCAGTCATTTTAAATTTATTTTATTCTGTAAGTATTTTAGGCACTCAGTGAAGCAAGTGCCAGGTTGTTATTGTGGTGCAGGCTATACTGGAATAGAAAAAATACTGAATGCTGAAATTTCCATAAATCTATTTTCTTGAATGTATAGAAAACAGTGACACTTTTGGGAAGCCAATGTTTTGAATAAAAAGTGAACTAAAAACATTGTAAGTATATCTAGAAATATATGTGAATATTCTTGGCTTCTTTTTATTTTTTTACAAGAAAAGTGTCATTAATTCCAGCACAGCATTTTCAGTAAGTCCTTCAGTCAGTGAGATCTGTGTGGCACAACAGAAGAGTTTAGATGTAATTTATAAATAAGTCCAGCATGCAGCTGACAAAGCCACCAGGTAGAGTAGCAAATTGGCTGGAATTCCTGGATTCAGATATCTGGATGAGGTAATGGGTTTTGGCTTGACAATCTATGCTGCAGAAGTGACATTTTTTGCTATCAGTGTATGCAGAGCTGTAGCTTCAATGTTTGCAGAATATTCTTACCCTTTTCTCTTAAAACTGTTCTTTAATGATTTTTTTGTCAGCTCCTGCTTCAGTCAGTTTTACTGGAACTTGGAATGCAAATGTTTTGAGACTTTTGAGAAATATTTTTTATCAAAGGGCATGAAGGTACATTCAGAAAGTTCATTCATGGTTACATGCATCATTCATGATTTTTATTCACATATAATCTCCTATTTGTTTTGAAAGCTTGCTTCCAAATATTCCATTGTGTAAAAAATGCCCCAGAGCACATTCCTTTTACAAGTAATACAGTCTTTTATAGGTTGCTTCTAATTTGGACACTTCACTGAACACAGCTGCCACAATTAGAGTCAAATTTGTGATTTTCTTCATTGTATGGTACCAGTGTGAATGATATATAAACACAGCTGGCCTGAATGCAGATTTCTTCACATGATGATGCCTATCAGCAGCAGCAGTATTTCTGAGGCACTGACCCACAGAGGCCAAATTAAAAATCAAATTAAGCATCATAAATGCAACTTCATTACTATTCATGCTTTGAAAATTATGAACTGATGTGATTTATATAAGAAAACTGACTGAATGTCCCCGATTGAAGAAGTGCACAGGTCAATAAAAGGTTTCCTCATACCAAAAGAAATTTAGGCATAAACAGCCTCCAGCTCCTGCAGATGTAAGTATTCTTTCAAAGGAACATTGTACCTAAAAGGATGATACTGTAAGAAAGTCTCCTTCCCCATGTGTGTGCTATTGAATAAAAATACCAATTTTCACTAAAATGACATGAAAGTTCTGTTAAATTTATTTTAAAGGTGTTTATTTGTGCAGGTGCCAGACTCTACAGTGACAAGCAGGATTTGCTTATTCCACGAACTCAGCGTCTACAGATTTGTCTACAGATAGTGTCTATAGATTGTCTTTCCAAAATTTCAACAGGATTTGGAGTGTGTTTAGAATAAAATTATTCTCCCATCAAAAGTGGTGGTAGGGGGAGAGACTACAAGGACAATCAAGAGTAAGAAAGAGCAGTGGAGCAGAAAGAGTCAAAAACTGAGCACATTACCAAATTTCTTAGAGTGAGAGAGGGAGATGGAGTGAGTCTGGACTGTGCAGTAAAGGAACTTGGGTTTTTTCTGTAAAATGCTTTTCAATCTTTTGTGAAATTCGAAAGTTTCTGAATGACACAAGGCAGCTCAGAAAGAGTTTCAGGCTCAAGACAGCTAAATTTTCCTTTGTGAACCTGGATTCTATACCTGCCATAAGTTCTATAGAATACTAGATAAATCTTTTAAACCAGACCTCCACAAATGGACGCTGATTGCATCTGTTCTTTTTTTCTGGGTGCTCAGCTGAATTCATTAACTCTTGGTTCATGCCCACTCAAGGTGAGTTGAAACTTTATATCTGAATTTCCAGATGACACAGCTCCTCATGGGCGAAATAGGTGCAGTTATAATACTATCTCAGTCAGAGAAGTGTTCAGAAAAAAAATCAGTTAATAGATGTGAATCATTTGAGTATCACAGTGATGAGCACTGCTCTTAAAGGCAGTGAGGATGCTGACTCTGTTACTGGAGCATGGATGGCCAGGAGGCAGTAAATACAGTGGCACAGGACCAGAAGAAGTATCCAGAAGATATCCAAAAGTCTCTGGTCTGCCTAATTAGTGCTGACACAACTGGAATACCATGTCTGTTGTTGCCCGAAACATAGTAAGGCAGTGGCAGGCAGACTGGGGAGAATTCAGAAGGCAGAAGCAGAAATTGTTAGATAAGGTGTTTGGAAACACAACGTTGCGAGGAAAAACTGGAAGATTTATATTGGTTCAACACGGACTAAGGACAAAAAGGGACACGTAAATAGTGCGCATATAAAAGCAGTTGTTAATGAGGACAACAAGGAGAATGCTTTCTTAAATTATCTAAGTCTGCTGCAATATTGATATATTAAGCACATAAATAATAATTTGATTGTGGGTACTGACCCACTAAGATGGCTGCACTTCCAGCTAATTTTTTTCCTAGACCCAAACATGTAAATATAGGACTCTGAAATGCTGTTATGCAGCACCTGGGTAGAATTAAATAAACAGGTTCCTGGAGGGTTTTCTGAGGTTAGGAACCCTCGGCATTCACAGCAGGAAGATGTGTGCCTGAAAGATGTAGGTGCTGAGTGTGGAGAGAGAGGCCCATAAACGAGCGCTATATTCAGACATAGCTTGGGCTGCTGAAGGTGAAGCAGATGATGCCTTACACAGAGGGTTCAACACATAACGGAGCATCACTGCCTCAGGAAGGGCCCGGTTTTTGGGGCAGGTCTTCATTGTGTCATTATGCTTATTACTGCCAACCGCAGAACTCAAACCCTCCAGCAAAGGTGGCAGGGCTCAAGGAAAGTTTTCCTAAGTAAATTTCTGTACCCTTTCTGTTCAAGCATGAACAGGCTTCAGTCACATATTGTATGCTATGTAAGCTAACTTCTGCCTCGCAGGAGAGGGCAAGACCATTTCACAGCTTCTGTTGAAGATCTTGAGGTACATTCCACAGCTGCATCATCAGAGACCAACACATGGCCACAGTCCATCTTAGGAAGGGGGCTGGCTGGGCCATGCTCCACTGCTGACTGCTTGCATTCCAGTCTTACCCGCAAAAACAGAGCACCCCACAGAGAATAAAAGGCTAATAGGACCTCCTGTGCTTGAATAAGAGGCTGGAGCTTTCATTCATATATCGACTTGCTTCTTTTAAAAAATCCTGATTACTTCTGAAGTTTGGTTCTATTTCTCTTTGGACAAATATATCACGAGAACAAAATTAATTTTCAGTGTGCCTCTCTGTTAGCAGCAAGAATGTCTTGCATTTTTGTCTACTGTGTTGTCTCAATGGGAAAATAGCTTGAGCAACAAGTGATAAAAATGCAAGGAGTTTAAATCTAAGAAAAGGTACTTCTTTGAACTGAAAAATGGTCAAAACAGTAGATTTGTAAGGAATATATCTTAAAGTTGACTTCTTTGTAACGGTTGCAAAATGTATACAATATACAATATACAATACATATTTGAAGAAAGGTTGCATTTTGCTGAAATACTGAAGTAATTTCAGCTTCCTCATGCCTGAACAAAAGGCAGAGCATTTTTTTTTCCATTTGAAGTGCTGCCATTAGAATATCAATTTCAGGAAAAAGAAAAAAAAAATAGAAATAAAAAGCCTGTAATTTATAGGGAAACTCAGAAACTGATAGGCATACCTTCAACTTGCCACTTTCAAATCTTCAGCTACATGTATTTTTCCAAACAGAACTAGCTAATTTGCTGGTTTAGTTATGTGTATGACGCTAAAGCATTGTTGTGAATTTAGTCTCTGTTACTTTCACTGCGTTTAGTACACTGTACTTGTTCTTTACACTGCAACATTATTTCAGACCTCCCTGGACTGAAATGTAATCTTCTTGGATGTTTCTTCACTGCTGTGTAATCACACACCATTCAATCATTTGAGACTCTTATCTACTCCTCACTCTCTTCGGCAGCTCTAATGGATGACCCTTGTTCCGAGTTCGTTCCTTCCACCTTCGGGACGAATGGCACCCAGCAAGGCACGTTTCCATCTGACTGGCAGTCGGTGACACAGAAGCAGCACAGACATTCGCATTGCGTTCCGCTCGCTCGCGGCGGCGCAGCTGATCCAACGCAATCGTACCTGACGTGTTCATTTACATGAGTTCCATTTGCAGTCTGTATTTGATTTCTTCTTACGAAATTGGTTGTGAGGCTTCCTGGCCTTTTTTTTTTTTTTTTCCTCCCAGACTGTTGTAAAATTACATGTAAAAGACACATTGTAAATAGAAAACCCGTATGCATGTACACAAAGGTAGTAATTTTTTACCTTTTTTTCCCTTTTAAGATGAACTAAGTTCTAGAAGCAGAGGAAAAAGAATTGTCTTTGCTTTCACACAATTGTAACTCAACATGCACGTTTCAATTATAGTATGGCTAATGTCACTCATGGAAAAACCTAAGGCCAGGATTTTCTCTCATTGTAAATCTTGATGGACCAAAAATAGACATTTTCTTATACAGTTTAAATCTTTGAAGCCATATGTTAATAGAAATATATGCAAAGGGCACATGAATTCTATCAAAACAAATCAACAAGTAGGAGATACAGGGTGAAGAAAAATACAGTGAGGAGAAAGGAAAAAACAGTACTTGCATCATTTAAATTAGAGACAAAAAATATATCATAGGCACCTCAGTTTATGTAGTCCAATAGTTTTAAAGCACAGGAGGCTAGTGTAGATGAAGGTATCAGGAAACTGAACAAAATCAGAGATGAAGCTTTTCATTGAATGGTGCCTGGAGCTATTAATTGGATAATACTGCTGCTTGACCATATCTACTCTAGCAAATGCTTTTCTTTTTTTCTTCCTCCCTTTTGGAAGAAGGCAGAGAAAAACAAAAGACTGGTGATGAAGATGAATGCCGCTATCACCAGAAGCCTGAGAGAGTTCTGAAAAGGAAAAAATCACAATATCTGCAGTTTGTGGGTTGTTCGTGAAAGCAGCTGAGCTGAAAAGCATTTCCCAAAGCTTGGGAGAAAAGATTAAGATTTATATGGAAGCAAAGGTGTGATTTGAAGCTTTTTTGCTTTTTACTGTTTGTTTTGATGACCCTTAAGCAAGCAGCTAAATAATGTTCTGACTTGAATAAATTACTTCTGACTTGCTTTAATTTAGTTGCAGGTATGAAAAAGAGGACCAAGATAGCTGAGATGGCATACGGAGGTAAAAGATGCATATATCAGAAGTGAAGTCCTTCAAAAGTCACATAAAAACATTATTTCATTCTTCTTTTACCTGAAGTGACTGTAGTACATCTAAAGTACAGTCAAAATAACCTTCTCAAAGGCTGTAAGCAGCAACAGTAATAAGAAAAAATGGAGTTTCTTCTGCATTTCCCATTGCCATTTAACACATATGAACTGATGGATGGATGGATGGATGGATGGATGGATGGATGGATGGCTTCTATTAACATCACAGGAGAAATCTACCTGCAGTTCACAGAACTCAGTCCACTGTTCAGAGGCCTCAATCACACACCGTTGCTCCATAGCCCCTCCACTCAATAGCCAACATAGAAATGTAGAATTGAGAAACCTGCATTAAGCATACAAGTTTCACATGCAGTACGTAATACAAAAGCGTCTCAGCACAGGTAATTTAAAACCCCAACACATTTAAAGAATTAAGTGCCCAGAGCTTATTTATCAGAAACACTTAGTGCAGGGTTGTAGCTGATGTCCTATTTCTCTCATAAGTTAAAGTACCTGATTCAGTGCTACACCAACAGTACTCTTGAGCACACGGTGTGACTCTTGGGGATGGTGCTGTGCAGGGCTGGGAGCTGGAATTGATGATCCTTGTGGGTCCTTCCAACTCAGCTTATTCTGTGATTCTGTGATCTCAGGCCACTAAAACCCAGAAAGCCTCACTCTCTGCTGAAGAACTATGTGCCTCCAAAATCCAACCCAAGACACCCTTCCTTTTCCCAGTGAGGGAGTATTTAAAATTACATTTTAAACCACAGCTATGTTTTATATTCAGCTGAGACCAGTCTGTAAGGTAACATCTTCATGATTAGAATCACTCACTCTCAGATGGGAGACATCCAATTTTCCTCTTCCAGCACAAGGCATTTCAAAGCTAAGTGTGTGCTGCAACTACCCATTTAAAAGGGGCTGAAAATCATCTTTTTCTTACTGGGGCGGAGACCACTGAATTAATCTACAGAAGAGAGTGAGGCCTCCAGGACTGATTCCTCCCAGCATGGTTCCTACTCAAAACACATGAGTGCTATATAAAAGACAGGTACCATCATTACTTTCTCTGATATGTCCATTTAAAAGAGTGCATAGCCTTTCTCCTCATGGGAAGGGCCTGAATCCATTATTAATTAATTCAACAGTTATCCTAGTGTATTAATAATGTGTGGTGGAAGTACTACAAACGCATTACCATGCTGCATCCTTCAGCTGCTCTTTAAAACCTTTTGAAAAGTATTTTTCTCATAATCAGAGTCATTAAAATGCTCTTATCAGCAGAAGAACTGCTGATGATGTTCACTCTCTGCAACGGGAAAAGCATTAGAGGCTGAAGTCTCTGAACACAGTTTTGAATGGCGCCAGTGTTAAAACTGGTCTTAAACTCTGTCAGTGCTCAGTGTGAAAAGAAACAATTTAAGAGTCAAATATTCCTATAACTCCTATCAGTGCCTCTAAGTGATGTAAGTTAAAATGGTTCATTCCCTCGGTGGTCTTTTTGTAGAGGGAAGGCCGGGAATGAACAAAGCAGTGCAGGCTTGGGCAGGGGTAAGCTCCTAGGAGTTACTGCTGCAGTTCCTCTTCTTCATTCCCAGTCATTGAAGTCAAGCACTGGTATCATATAATCATAGAGTATCCCGATCTGGAAGGGTTCAACAAGTAATCTTGACCACCTGCTAAACTGAATTTGCAGGCACAAACTGAATATTCTTCCCTCTACCCTTGAAAAGATGGTTAAAAAAGAAAAGGAAAAATCCTTATCATATACACTTCCAGTACACAAGAAATGTAATAATCAAGTCCTTTATGAGACACTTGATGGTCTTTTACCATCCAGGTAAATGACTCTTCAATACTGAATAGCCAAACTCCCCAAAAGGCAGAGTATTTTCAGGCTTCTCTCATTCAGATTTGTGTTTACTGACATCTACTGGCTGTTCTGACTCACATCTTCATTTGCCAGTGGAACGACAGAGGTGGGTCCATTTGGCACTGCTGTAAATCCAGCAACTTTGGTAGCATCAGCCACATAAGGGGAATCTGGCCCTTCCTGTCCCAACGTATAATGAAATCTAATTTGCATGTACTACTTCTAAAAATTACCCTTCTAAAAATATCATTCATTAATAAGCTGCCTAAAAAGACACCTCAGGTGAAAGGACACACAGTGGAATACATTTGCCAAATTCATCCCTTCCTAAACACTTTTTTCTCTTGTGAAACCCAAGCAGAATCCAAGGACAACCTTCCTTTAACCAGGCAACACACGCTTTACAAAGAAACACTGCTTGTAGCATTCAGTCAATAGAATTATCTATTGGACCACAAGAATGAGATAGATGATGCTTCTTTCACAGTGTATTTTGCCAACAAATACAGAAAGAGGTCATTCAGTATAATGGGATGATTCACTAGCACCTATTAACTGTTTAGGAAAGAATACCCCAGCTAGTGTTCTCAAAAAAAAAAAAAAAAAAAAAAAAAAAAAGCAGAGAATAACCAGTATAGAGTCAAAACCAATAAATGGTACATTTATTCAATGTGATGGATGTTGAAGGAATTTTTTCAACTGATGTCTCAATGGTTTTGTCACCTCACCTGAAAGACGACAATTTCAGGGAAGGTTCATTGCACATCCTTCTATTGTGCCTTGGTATTTTTTGAATGTAGTCTGGGAGACACCACTGCTTCTTGTGTCAAAATCACACAATTCTCTCTGAAATACTGTCTGAAAGGAGAGGAAGTCAGAGTTGGCTCTTTGAGCTAACACAGCTGGTCAATATGAATGGCAAAATTTGAATCATCTTTAAAGAATTTCAGAATCACAAATTCTCTTTGCTATAAAAAATTCTGCTAGGACTTCAATCAATCTTCCAAGAGAAGTATTCAGAAGATTAGCATTTAATTTACTTCTAAATTAGCTAAAGACTTCACAAGAATGTTTCGCGGGGTTTCAAAGGAAGCAGTTTATCTCCAAGATGAATTTAAGACCAATAGATGATTCAGTCTATAACATCTTCCTACCAAAACTGACTGTTCTTCTAAAATCAGCCAATGCTGTCTGATGACATCAAAAGTTGAGAAAGTAGCAAGATTTGTAACAAAGTGCCCTTCTCCCATTACCAGTGAGGAAAGAATTCTGGTTTCCTGAAATTCCACGTTTTCCTTTCTCTCTTGCACACTGAAGTCTTTCAATAAAAGTATCATAGACATTAAAAGTATTTACCTCCATCATTCTTCCTTAAGTAGGTAACTTTTAAAACATAAACATAGAACACTGGATAGGTGTCTGCTTTAAATCAATCATGCTTTTGTGAGGTTCATTATTCAGGGCAAGAGTTTTACATACCTGGATTATTTAGGTCAAATTTCCTAATTTTAGAGAGGAAGAGTTAGAGCACTGATCTCTTGTGGATGAATTGAGGAAACAGAATACTTATTGATAAAGAGCAACGCAAAAGAAATATGCATCAAACTGAAGGCAAAATATGGAATTTCAGGCAAAAAGTCTCACAGGAACCCAGGAAATACGAAGAATATCTGAATAGGTACTGAAGAGTTGGACAGTTTGCAATCGAAAGCAGTTCAACTTCAGTTCATACATTCATAGTCTAGAGATTAATTAGAAAAATTCAAGTTAGTATTCCAATAAGCTGAGAAGGTTTATTGGTATTCTGTACTACATGCTGAAAAGGAGGTTCCAAAATCCTGTTATCACCCTCCTCTGAATATATACCAAAAAGTTTTACAGTGTCGAACAATACTGAATGCCAGAAAATTCTCACGGCGTTGCATTGCCAAATTATATTCCTTTTGTTCCGTTCTGTTAGGTGCTACCTGAGATGGCAAGGGCAAATTAGGAAACTTAGTAATATCACAGATAAATGCTCCCTTTAAATATGGAAATGCATTCTACAGCTCCCAGAATAAATTCTCAGATGAACACGCATCATCCTGTGAAGTTTAATTAACTAGTGTTTGGGTTTGTTTATTTTTTTAAAAACAGCAGCTTTTTTGGAATAATCTATAGAAGCTCCTTTTAGTTGGTCATTGAAATGTTCGAGGTCTAATTTTCTCTCAGAAAAAGACACACTGGTTTCTGAAAACTTAACATGTCAAATCTTTTAGCATGAAACAGAAAAATTTAAAACCAACATATTTTCATTAATAAAATATTCTTTCTACATAAGCCTTCCAATAGAACCGAATGAGGGGCGGTCCACGAACTTAACTGGAGTATCAAGCTTATGGTACTCCTACTGATTTTTATTTTTAAGTAAATTTAATTCTGTCATCTAATCCTTTAGCCATATTGCTAAAACAAAATTGCTATCCAGTACATAATTAAAGCTTCATCTTTAAGGACAAAATGTTGTCATAAAAAGTCCATTGCTAGAATGACAAACATGAAGTGCTATTCTTTATTGCTGCAGAGGGACAGACACCACTGGCTTGATTGGGCTTGATGGCTCCTCTTGGAGAGGTTTTCAGAGAAGCACATAAAAGAATCATTAAGCATGGTACCTAGATTACAAGCAGGAAAGAAGTCATATTTTAACATATAAGACACATAATTTCACCACCATGAACGATGCATTGTTATAAACTTCATAAAGGAGATAATTTTGAAGAAGCTCTACACACAATAATAATTTTGTTTTCCTATTTTCTATAAACTGTCCTGAAACCTTCCTCAAAAGCAAGATGATAAGGCAGAGAGGCTGCATATCCTGAAGTTCACCAGCACCTTGAAGACGTATTAAATAAGAAGAGAAAGCATTCCAAAATCAAAGGCCACTGCTAGTAACCCAGTGCTCTAAATTTCCACCTGAAGAACATCAACGCTACCTGAGAATCCAACCAACACAGCTCCTTCAACAAGAAATTAGCAAACAAACAGCTACGGCATATCAGGAGATACATAGGTAATATGCCGCTTAAAGAAACACCATCTACAATCAAACATCACAAGGTAAGATGAAAGTGCAGTGCTGTGGCTGGGTATCTAAGCTAATCCTACTTGGTGGAGTACCAGAAGTAGTGTGAGGGCTTCATACAGTGTGTTTTTTAAAGGGTTACTGCAGAAACAACTACTTCAAGACCTAGACTGTCTTCACATGATTTTATAGGCAACATTTCATTTTTTTTGTAAACAGATGAAGCATGTTTTTAAGAAGGAGCAGTTATTACAGAAGGAATATAGATTTTAAGACTTTTATGTCACTTCAAATAAAGGAGAAACATATCTCTTTTTAAGCCAGCGGGTATTTTAGCCTTCTTCAAAGATGGAGGTATACAGACCACATGGAATAATACTGAGAAAGAAAGGGGAATGATGTATGTCCCTTACTGAAGCAGGATACATTTTCCCACCAGTGCGAGGATCTTTGCCCATTTGTGAATCTGAACAGCTGAAGATTCAGTAAGGCCAAAAACCCAAGTAGTAACAGCCTATCACAAATTTCTTGGGGCAGAGTGCCTTCTGGAATTGCTAGACCAAATACATGTAAAATTACAGATTATTTTGCTTACTCACCTATTACACCAACATCCCTATTCTTTACTGTTGTTATTTATTAATAAACATAACCTTGCTCTAGAGCCTTTTATTGGTAAATCTCAAAGCACTTTTCAGTATTGGTGTTTAGTTAACTCTTTATTCTTAGAGACAGTGAAGCACAGGATAAACTGATTTCTTTGGTTTCTCTGGGGAGATACACAAGGGGAAGGAAAGAGAGATGATTAAGGGACTGTAGTATTAGAGATATTACCCAAGTAGCAAGGCCTTTAACTTCAATATTGAAAGAATCCTCTTTTCATTCATCCTTACCAGAAATCTTCTTATACTTCCTGAAGGACTAATGAATGCCCTGTCAAATTTCTACCTAAAGACATGCAGTGTCTTTTAGAAGAGTCCTACTTTCCTTGAGCAATAGTGGGAATGACAAACAGATTCATAACTGAGCAATAACAATCTAAAAAGAATTTGTTACTATGGTTTGTTTTCAGCAAGCCATGCAGCACTGTATTGAAAACATACAGTATTTCATCACCTGATTTACAGAGCTGTAAAGGGTTACAGAATGAACTCTAGCATGTGTCTCATACTTTGAATCCTATAATATTTCAAAAGATGCCTCTTGCCCATGTTTATTGCTTCTCAGTGATCACAGATGAAGAATATCATAGTCGGGGAGACAGTTATTATTGTTAGCCCTGTAAATAAAGTCTGGAGTTTGAAAAGCAAGCTGCGTTCATCGCGATCATTTATCAGCAAGATTTTGACATTCACAACTTCATTAAATAACTTCGCCTGTGACACAAGACAGACCGATGTTCTTGTTATCCTGCAAGGCATCATCACTATCAGCATCACTGAAAGTGTAAGAGGTTTTTGAAAGAATGACTCTTATTTAAAGGAAAGTTCTACCATTTAGTTCTGAATATACACACAGAGCAGACTGATGAAGAAAAGATCATTTTAGAAAGCACAAAAAGGCCACCATCACCACTCGCCTCAATTTAAAAATACAGACATTATTTAACTCTGTTCCTATTGTAAATAGTGTGCCAAAAGTCCCATTAGAGCTTTTTTGTGAAATTACTAGACAGTTCCCACCCAAGGGGTTTACAATCTAAGGTACACCAAAGAATCCCATGAAAAAAACCCTATAGTTTTAACTAAAAATAACAACATATATGATTCTCATATCTGTTTTAGATTTATAATGAAATAGAAGCCTGAAAGCTTAATTAAACCAAAAATTTCTTCAGAATATTTGCAGATGAGAAAATCCTTTCTGAATATTTTTATCTAAACTAAAGGCTATTTTATATATTCATATATATATATTTTTGCAGGTTCAGGTATCATACTGGATCATGGAATATATTTCTGAACAAAACACTGAAAATACAATGCATTGACATATTTAATATCTCAACTTAGTACAAATACATTTGGAGATTAAATTGCCACTATTTTTAACTTCGAAAAAGCAAGAGGACACATGCAGGAGGATGCGCAATTGATATCTCTTATTGAATTTCAAAGCCACTGGGAGGTATGGGAGAAAATGAATGAAGTATACCTGTGTGGATCCTCTCCACCTCCCATATTGCCCATGAGATATAAGAATATTTGGACCTAACTTTTCAGAGAGAAGTAGGTAAGGATATAATGATTATTAGCTACAATGAGACTTTAGCAGAGAATAAATCCATGATGACATCAAACATCAGTATAAATTCTCCTGAAAAAAATTGCCATTTCTCCTGTGCCAAATTGAAGTTTTACAGAAGAAGTTCAGCTTCTGTACCGGCAGAACTCTTCTAAATATCTTAACCAGGGTAACTGAGGCTAAGCACTTTACAGCATGACATTCTTCAGCGACAAAAAATGTGGAGCTGCTCCAGAGTGAACCCAGTGACTGAACTAAATATTTGGGATCAGCTGAGAGGAACATATTTCCGTGTGAAACACAGCCAGAGCAAACTGGCTTGTGCAATCTGCATTCAGCAAGAGACTCACTGCTACTTCTTCAGTCTCCCTCTATGGTACCAGCCACCAAGAGGAGCATGTGCCTCCATCTGGCAGGCTGAGTATGGCTCCCTGGCTTGAGCTTACAGCATCGTGCTAATACCTAATTCTCCCCATGCTCATCTAAGGATCCTGTATGCCAGACACAACTCTTCAGTGAATGTCATGCTCCATAACTCATGTTTTCCAAAGGTTCATAGCCCCGGCAGATGGGACCTGCCATGCTGAAGTGCAGCAGACTGTGAACTGGCAGCTCTGTGCTTGAAGAAACCCCAGCAGAATCCAAATTTTCCTCTGCTACAACCTAAGCATTCTCCATCAAGTGACCTTGCACACATGAACCATGCGCAAGCACAGCAAGGCACACATTTCTGCATACATGAGGTGTTTGATGTTGAATGAGAGCTAAATGGAGATATCTGCCGAAATTCAAAATTCCATTTAGAAAAAAAGTCAAAATCATGGAACTACAAAATAATGCCAGTAGAAGGCACCTAATGGAGGTCATCTGGCTCTAACTGGAGGCAACTTTGAGGTTATATGAGGTTGCTCAGGGTCATTTCCAGTCACATTATGAATGTTTGCAAGAACGGAGATTCCACAAGCTCTCTGTGTAACCTGCCCTCCTGTTTGACTGTCTTTAGGGCAAAGAACTTGTTCCTTATGCCTGGCAGTGATTTGCATCCATTCTTTCTCATTCTTTCACTGCCCACCTCTGAGTCTGTCCTCTGCCATGGCATAACTGAAGTCAGAAGGTGGTTTTGCTCTCTGCAAATGGTCAGGGATGAGACCTGACTCAGAAAAGATTTTCAGACTTAACTCCGAATTTCCTAGTTTGGTCAAAGCAGTTTATTTAGAAGCCCCTGGTGACTAAAATATAATCTGCAGCTTTCATTTTACAAACTATTCCACAGATTGAATGCTACAATCATTTTTCTTTGCAAAATAGGCTACTGGCAAGTATATTTCCTTTTTCAATTGTGCACAACTTGAGAAGTGGTGCTAAAAGACGTTTATAAGCATTCTTGATAAAAATCCACTAAACAAGCTCCACGTCACATCACACATGTTCAGAACACCTCCATGGTAAGGAGAGGCTCACAGCAGCTCTGTCACAATTTACATTGCAACTTAGTACTACCAGAGAGGGTTCATCTAGAATGACTAACTCACTAATGAACCAGATGTGGTGAGCTGTACATAATGGAGGGGGTAGCACAGGCTGGAAGGGGTAAGAGCTCCTTTTTCTGGACCCACACTCTCAAAAGAAGCATTTGCTTCTTCTCCAAATCATGAACTAGTAAGTGCCAAAAGAGAGGCACTGGTATCATCACCAGCCACATGAATGTGCTTTGTGGCAAGAAATAAGAAAAACTATAACTCCAGAAGATTTTTGAAGTTGCATTCTCTCCGCAATCTGAATTGCGTTCCTCTCTGCAGGCTGGAGAGAAAGGAGTGGGATGTAAGTCACACATCAACAGATTTAATATAATTTTTTTTTATTCTAATAGGTAAATTATTGGCACAGGTAATTTTTGGATCAATTTTCTTCCAACACAAATTTCAGTACAAACCTGCAGTAATTCTGCTTCAGTAACTGGCATTGTACTGGTGGAGAATAGCTTTTATTTAGTGAGGATTCAAACTTTTATCTAGTTACACATTCACAATTCAGTCAGCTGGGTCACAAGTGCAAACCAGAGTGTCTGACAGAAAACCTACAGGGTGCTAAGGCTTTGCCCCAAAGAAACAGTGGAGAAAATATATTCCAGAAGGGTCAAGAGAGAAGAGAAAAAAGATAAGGAAACAATCACATATATAAAGTGGATGTTTAAATCTTTTTCCTCCTGGAAATGTAAAATGACAGTTTGGGTGAATGGCTCTCACATGATGCTGTCACCCTTCATTCTGCAACTTTGGCTGAATGACGTCTAACAGAAAGCTCTTTTCACCTCACCTTCAGGGATTAGATTCTTGGAGCATACTTAGGTAACTTCTAGATAAATGTTTGAGGCATTCAAATCTGTAAAGCCAGGAATAGTCTTACTGACAAATGCCTCATGGCTTATTCCTGTATACAGCTAATGCACTGTAGCATATAGTAATAACTATCGGCTTGTACAACCTCATTATATCAACAGGCAATAAATCATTGTTCTTTCTTTTCAGTTAGAAAATGTAGAAATGAAAAGCATGATATTTAATATAGCATTATTTACAGTGGTATCTGTGTACAGCCAATCCCTAATATGTATGACCACCATTAAGTATCTTCCCCAGTACAGTTTTCGGGACTGGGCTCCTATGTGGCAAGGTCTTTGGCAAAAAGATTGTATTATAGGTACAGTGTTACATAGAATAACCTATTTTTACTTGTTGGAAGTTCTGTTAATTTGAGAAGTAATTGTTCTTCCATCTTGCATTGAACCACATTCTTTTAAAAATACCCTACAAATCATACCTGCTCAATGTATGATAGGTCAAATTTTTGTCATGCATTATGATCACATCTGATAGAGAGACTATTCTATGCTATTCAGATGAACACTGGAAAGCCAAAGCAAAGCAATGCGGCACCACCCAGAGACACCAACACAAAGCTAAATGATCTAAACCTGATCTGAGGTTCTAATTGCATTAGCAGGACTTTATGATCTCCTAACTAACCTACACAGCTGTGCTTTTTCAAGTACTTGGGCTATTCTCTACATAAACTGTGTGGTGATTCCTGACCTGATGAGTTCACAAGCTGTAAAATCAAAGTCATAAATGAAAAATGGGAAGCAAAGGAGGCAACATCCTCAAGTGCACGAAGCCTGACATGAGCACATCAGCATGTGCTAGAGCATGAGGGCTAACAACAGGAATGAAATGACCAGGGTAATAGCAGGCACAGGTTTGCTCAGCTCATGCAGTGTGTTGGGATTTGTGGTTACTTTCTATATTGCTTGTTAGGCAAAGGACTCTGATGAAGGCTGCAATGGTAGTGATAGTCTTAAAAGGTAACTTAAGCTAACACAAGGAGTACTACTAAGCAATATAATCACTTGATAATAAAAGTTGACTCTTTCTGTCCTGCATATAACTATTCTGCAAAACCACTGCAGATATTTATTTCCATACTAGTCAGATTCTTCAGTAAAAATATTATTTCTTTAAAACCTTTTTAGCACAATGAAAAGCAGAAGTTGCAGATGAATGCACAGACAATCCTCCAAAAGGTCAGACAAGTCAAAACTAGCATCTTAAGGAGGAGGATAGTTGGAGTCCATGGCAGGAATGTAAATGTATCAGTTACTTGATGTAAGTGAAGCAGTAGTTCAGCAAATTTTAATCTCAATTGTGTCTAAATGCTGCAATTTCATTTCTACAGCAATAACAAGCATTCAAGTCCCTCTGTTGATGAGCCTTGGTGTCTGCTATTAGTAAAGGTAGTAATATTGTAGAAGACAGATCTGTGTGGATGCCAGGAGCTACTCTCTAATATCAAAAAGAAGTTTTATTTTGTTTATTTGTTTGCTTCTCCAGAAATGCCTCTATGTGTTTCGTAGCTATTATGGTACTAAGATTATTACTTCATGATAAAATTGATATATTATCTTGAAATTTAGGACATGTGATGGCTGGTGAAAAAGCTTTGCAGTGGTCTTAAAATTCCACTCCTCTAAAAACCTCAGAATTATGGAAATGTTCTAAATGGAGGTTCTTTGAAAGGCTAGCTATAGCAGAATGCACCGAGTGCATGAGAAAGGTCCTTTTCCAGCCAGCAGAGTGAGACTGAAAGCCTAATTTATCACTCACATTAATGCAGTAGATTAGCATGCTATGTGGCATACATTTCTCAAACCCAGAAAGTCACTGTAAATTATCAAGACAGCCACTCAGGTAAGCCAGCTAATGTATATGAGCTTAACCATACGCAGGAAGAGGAGGATGGCCTCCTTCTGAGCACGGTGCCAGCCTGGGGAGAAGGGAGCACACACACAGAGAAGCATGACCTTGCCAAACTCAGTCTCCTTCCCCAAAACCCGGGGGAAGAGGGAAGGTCACAGCACAGAACTACCCTGGCTCTGCTAGATATCGTAGCTGGTGATGGCTGTGGCCATTTCCTGAGCCACACAAGGCTCCTTGCCAGCCAAGGAACAGGGAAGAGGGTTGGGGTCAGCTCTCCTCAGTTTCACGCAATAAGTGGAAATAGGAACAGAAGAAAAAACGGTGTAGAAAGCTCTTGGAAATTATAATCTTCCTAATTGATATCCAGTGCCCATGAGAATTCTTTATCTTTGCTTCAGAGATATTCCACCATAACAGCAATGTTGCTCAAAGCATACATCTAAATATTATAAACCTATTTACATCATGTACAATCCATCTACTGGTTGTCTGTCAAAAATATACTACAATTATTTTTTGTTACTTCCAAGTAAAATTTTTCTTGTCTTTTTTTATTGTTCCTGTGTTTCTATACTAAAAATCATAGGTCTTCCTTTTCTGTTTGGTGATCCAAAATATTGGGCTAGTACAAAAAACGAAGTATAAACCTCAGATAAGCGTTTGAAGGCAGGATAGTACCATTCAAAAAGAAAAGAATTTACTAAAAATTGCACAAAACCTTTTAGCTAGATTAGCAGAGAGTTTTCCCTAAACCCTGTCTGCAAGTTTTGGCAAATGACCACTGAAAAAATTCTGCCTGCATCTGCATCTTGTATTAACTTGTATTCTGTAAAACCTAGCTACACTTCTGCCCAACAATTGTATTTGCACATCTACTGGATTTACACCACAGTTGCTTATTAAAGCCCTGTCTAGCAATCTGATCCCAACTACTGACATGTAGGCTCCCCCAACTCCCCTGCTGTGTTAATGCTACAACAGGAGACTTTTCCTGCATTAAATCGCATAACCAAAACACCCACTTTTGCTCATACTTCAGGAGAGGTCTTGGGCTGGGATAACAACTGCTGACTCCCTGTAACCTTGGGCAGATTGCCTCACCCTTGCATGGCTCATTTTAATCTTCTGTTCAACATGAATAATAACACTGGAAAGCACTTTTATGTCTTTGGATGAAAGGCTTAATATAGTACAAAGTATTTTTATTTAATATCAGAATATAGCTTTCACAGTAACATCTTATATGGAGTGGAAAATGATGATCTTATATAATCTGTTGTATACGGACACTGACAGCTTATCCTTGAGGGTCTGGCAAGAAATAACTATGAGAAGGTAATGGCTGTGAAGAATATTTTTCTCTGTCCACGACACATCCCCTAGGACACAAAGGTCTCAGCAATTAGTTTTGTTCCTCCTTTGAGAAAAACACATTAAGTAGTATCAGGGAAATCCTGTAGTCACTTGGGGAAATGCACTCAAATCCCAACTGCTGCTCTGTATGGGCAGAATTTTTTCTGGTTCCAGGCCCTAAGTGGCCGTATGAGCCCTTTCCAAGAGAAGCATAATGTATGGGCCAGTAAACAGGCACCATTTAATGTAAATTTCCTCAAAGGCACAAAAAATTAATTCTGGTTGTATTTTGAACACAATCCAAGCAAGAGCTCAGGTTCAAACTCAGATTTCAACAGTTCATCAGTGCAAGTCCAGTCCCATTCACACACCCAGGGCAGCTCCCGACTGTGGGTGGGGTGGAAGCTTTGCTCCCTCCACCTGGATAGGAGATGCACACTGAGTCTGGCCCACACACCTCTGGATGTCGAGTGGCTGTGCAGGAACCATGCAGGAAAGGTCTTATGAGGTATGTCACAAAAGCAGAAGGAGTTTATAGCCTGTGAGCCTTACACCACAGTCATTTAAAGTACGTGTGTCTGCAAAGCACCAACCTACCAGCATCCTCCTTCACAGAATGTACCTTTGGGGCCAAGAAATTCTCCATTTCTAGACCTCCAGCTAATGTGTAAGCAAGCCCAAAGTCAGACTGCAACAGCATGGAGCACCTTGAAGGGAGTTCAAGCTGGAAACCCCAACTGAACATTTATGGAAATGCTTCACCCAACTATTGCGATAAAACAGAGCAACTCATAGATGGATACCAAGCAAATATTTGCAGACTGGGGGCTTTAATGAGTTTATTTCAGTCTTCCAAATCTTCCCTTCAGAATACGTCTGTAAAGAGAAGACAGTTTAAAACAGAAGACAGAATAATCTCCGGGAATTTGATGTATGAAAAGCAGACTTGAAGACAACAAAAGTATAAAGAATGTACAATAAAATGCAAACCCTTCTAAACTAGTAACACTGCAAACACTTTCGAGCTGAGACTGTGCTCCTCTAGCGTATTTCTAGATACATTGAAGTGTCTTGGTGAAAAAAAATGTGCAAAATAAAATCAGCCTTTCTGAAAGCATTTTTCTCTAATTTTATAATTAGAAATTGGGATAGAATAATAGAAAGCCAGTTAAGAGATGTGTTAATTTAGAAAAAGACGACAGAATCTTAGAAAAACAATTCTGTTTTTATCTGTTTTTTAGTGGTGGTTTTGGTAGTATTTTGGTTATTCACTTTTCACCATCAGATGACCAAGTCAATAAACTGTGTGGGTCACACATGGGAGACCTGATAAATGAACAACTAGAAGAATTTAAGGCAAATGTCAGCTTTTCCATTAAGGAAACATTCAAAGTATCAGAATACAGTAATACTGAAAGATGACTCGGAAGTATAGTGACACAGCTGGTGTTCCACAAATAAATAACCTTAGGAAATTTGTATCTACTCAAACGGAGAAGAGATAGTAAATAAATATTACCTGTAAATAAATCTCTAGCAAATGCTTTTGTAAAACAAACAAACCTCTCCAACACAGTAAATACAGATGTTTGTTTGCATGCTGCTGAAGCCAAAAATCTTGAATAATTTTGGCCACTAGAGTGTACTTACTCTACTTCTATTCGTCCTTTCCTTTAAATAGAAATCTAATACTCCATTCTCCCTTGAAGGCTTATTAGAAGATAAAATGCCAAAGGATAAAACAAACGCAAATTAAATGGTGTTAGGAATCCCAAGAGAAGAGTAATTCAGTTTACATTTTGGGGGGTTTTAATTGCTGGTAAATTACACTTCTGAAATCATGTTCAAAGGATAAAATGATTTCTGCTCTGCTTTGTAAACCATTTTCACAATTTTCAGGCGTGAAGCCAACAGACTACAATGACATATAGAAGTCCAGAGCTCATAGGATCTGCACTCCCCACACATTCATTGGCATAAAGTAAAGTTCGAAGCATGCAGTATATTCATTAAGAGAAAAAACCTTGCTTATTACATTTTTGTAGCTTACCTGCTCATTATCTACTCAGTTATACACCCGTTTCCAAGCAAGAAAAAAAAAATCATGATAAGCTGATGATAATCAAAAAAGAAACAAAGGAATTAAACGAAAACGTGACCATACCTGACCATTTAACTTCTAAATAAAAATAAAAACAAATATAAAAAAAAAATTCAAATATTATTGTTGCTTATGTAGCTCCATCCCTAACGTGAAAATACAGCAAAGTACGTAGTTAGTGAATGGCAATTTTCCAGGACACAGCCCTATTTTCTTACTTAGCTTCACTCATAAATGACACCTGACATTTTAGAACAGGACTTCACTGCAGCCAAGGTCAGCCTTCAAGTACCGAACACCTACAGTGGAGTACAGGTATTTTAATAAAAAACCAAACAAACCACAACATGTAACGGCTACAAAAGCTGAGAGTGAGAGAGATGGAGTTATTTGCATGTTTGGTAGCTCATGTGATGAGCAACTAACAATAATGAAAGGGAAAACAATATTTTGGTATTCAAAAATGGGGATTATTCTTTAAGCATCTGTGCATCTGTCTGTGTGTTGCAGTACCTTAATTATGGGATGGGCTGGGAGGCACTGAACATTAATAGAGGTAAATAAAAACAAGTCTTTCACCATGCTTAATGTTCTTAGCTCTTAAGGGCCTAACTCTAAACCTTAGAGGCATAAATGTCCTAAATGAGGACTGTTCATAAAAGATTCATCCCTTCAGTCCTAAAAGTAAAATTCCTAAAGAGGTGGATCTTGTAATAAGGTTTTGTCTTCAGTATTTTTCTTCATTATTGTTATACAGGATCAAACTATTGTTAGACAGCAGGACTCAATCATGTGAGTACTTAAAAATATCATGAGTCATCCCACTAACAGCAGTGAAGTTAAATAAATCAAAGTCACAGGTGCTATGCTGAAAACAGACATGTTTACAAGGTAAAACTGTGTTGTCCGTGGGATCTGTCAAAGCTCCATTTCCACAGTTTCCCAGATATCCAGGGACAGAAGCAAGGAGCGAGCGTTTTTAAGTTAACCTGTTTTCTCTCTTGACATAGTAATTTGGCTCTTAAAACCTCACTAACTTTGGTTTGTTCAAAAACAATTATTCAGCCAATTTACACATTTTCACAGCCATTAAAAACAAGCAATGCAAACTCTCCCACTCAAAGAACAGATATTTCATTTTTAATTATCTAAATTAAAGAAATTGAAAAAAAATTAATATAGCAGTGGATTAAATTCATTGTCCTTTAACCATATAAGAATTCATTTCATGCCA
This sequence comes from Melanocharis versteri, assembly GCA_013397845.1. NCBI lineage: Eukaryota > Metazoa > Chordata > Aves > Passeriformes > Melanocharitidae > Melanocharis > Melanocharis versteri. Next base: position 289,812 of record VZTG01002328.1, on the reverse strand, counting down.
AAGCAGTGTTTTCTGACTTACTGGAATTATAAAGGGATAGCTATGTTTATGCTAATTTACAATGCACAGAAGAAAAGGTCTTTTGATCAGAGCTTTTTATTTTCATCACTTTGATTGACTGTCAGCCATACTAATTATCATAGAACCATTGATCATCATTTCCTGCTAACTAGAAAATGTTGACATGTTTTCTATGGCATTATTTAGTATGCAAATTTATGACGAAATGGTGCTAGACCTAATAGGCAAAATTTTCATGTCCACTTCAGTTAAGGAAGTCATTATCTATTTAAGAATAAAATAAAGTTCAACAAGAAAAGTCCCTTGAAAAAACATACAGAGCAAAGAAATGGAACTGTAGTATAGAAATGCTTTCTATTTATTTTTGCTGATATTCTCTCTACACCTTTCTTGCTGAGATCCATTCCTTACTCAAATCAGCTCCTGAAGCAAAAACTCGAGAATTTAATTTTGAAAAAAAAAAAAAAAAAATTAAAAAAAAAAAATTAAGGGCATTTCAAAACTATGAATAAAGGGCAAGATCAGCATAACTTTTTCAAACATATTTTTGCTTTAAAAACCACATTTAAAAATCATACAATATTTTATCCAAAAAGTAAGTTTTTCTCCTTTATGCACCAATCCAATATCCAGAACGAAAGAAAAGTATTATGATACACCTCAGAAAAGGAACTACAAACAGTATTTATCCACAATTCAAATGGGTGCACTGTAGACTGTGGAGCCCTATCTAATATATTAATTAATGGATAATAAATTTTAATAATAATACATTATAAAATAATGTACATGATAATAATACATAATAATATATTAATTAATGGTTAATCAATATATAATGAACTATCATATCTTTTAATAGCTCCATTAAAAGTTTGCATAATCTCACGGAATCAACACAGTAAAACCCTGTTTACTCCCTCGGCAGCTTATTTATCATGATCAATAAAAAAAAAAAAAAAAACAGGCACAGCTCCCATTCAGGACCAACACGATTCAAACTTGAAAATGTGGCTTCGAGCAATAATAATTTTCTATTAAAATATCCTCTAGTACCCACAAAAATCCTGCCTCAGCAGGCACCTAATCATCATTATAGCATTATATAAGCACTGCATAACTAAGAGCAGGACCTCACAAATTCCTCTGACCATGGGGTGCCCATGATGCTTCTGCAGCACAGAGAAACCACAGCAGTGTCATGAAAGATCTTGAGGAGCAGCTGCATGGAGGTTCACTGCCATTCATTAGAAAAGCAAACACTGCTGGCAATAGAGTACAGTATTTCTTAAAAAATATGTAAAGGCACATAAATATGGGTTTTTCTCCACCATTTTTTGCTGTCCCAGATGTGATAACCAGCAGCTGGTTGACTAAAAAAAGTTATATGGCAATCTTTATGACTAGGAGCAGAAAATTATTGCATATCTGGCCAATTAAATATTCTGACAATGGACCTAGAGGTTTGCAGACAGTACCTCCCTCCCTCAAAACATTTTCTTGCATCTGGATACAGGGCCTTTTTCAGTATATTCTGTCCAAGCCAAATTTATTGGTTTGAACCCCTGGTCAGGAGTGAGTAAGAAGACACACATTATATGAGTTGACACTGTGTACAATCACTAAACCATATATGGTCTTTATTTTGAAAAAAACCTCATAGATCTAAAAATGATGTTTTCTCTTTTTGGAAATATACCTGAATTATTGGTCTCACAAGGGACAAAAGATTCTTTGGGTGGGAACACTTCTCTGACGCATCCTACAGCCCATGCTTCCACTCAAATTTGCAAAAGTTTAGGAACCACAATTGCATCCCTTTTTGGTCAGCAGCCTTAGCTGTCCTTACCCTTCTCTGTCAATTCAGAGAGAAGACAGATGCTAATTTTCAGTTGCATATTGTAACCTGCTTTTAACAATATTAATGGAAACAACTCATATTACCAGGATGTTTTATCAAATTATATTCTTCCCTCGAAGAAAAGCATTTTTTCTGGTATCTTTGAAATCAGCACTAAAGATGATTCTTTCTGATTACTGTCAACACTGAAATGTCTCATGTGGTTCTATGGCTATACTAGCTTTGAAATCTGGATTGTCTTTTAATTCTGACTACCCCCTTCAAATAATTTTCATTAAAAGCAGTACAGGCTTTTTAAAAGTCAGTGGGAAAAATAATGTAGAAGTTGCTTTTTTATCCTCCTCGTATTTTAGAATAACCTCATTTTCTCTTCTTAGGTCAAAAGCCACACAAAATCCTAAAATTAACCCGAGACCACAATAACTTTTTCTCCATATTTAATAAAAAAGGGTTGTCTCTTTCCTTTTAGTGGATGAAAGTCTTTTAAAAACCCTACTGACAATAGGCAGGTGTAACAACGTTTGTTGTGCCTTAACTTTGGGGTATCTAGGGCTTTGAAATAAAATATTTTTGCAGTTTAAAAAGTTGACTTGATATTGCATGCAAGTCTGAATGTAAATATTACAGCTAAAAATAGCCCGAAAAATTTCTTGTAGCTGTGAAGCTGGATTTGCCAGTGGTCTGTATTCATACAGTTAAATTTCCAGAAACTGATACGGTTCATCCAAGGAAACTGAGGGACAGAGAATGGGATGAGGCACAAGGGCAAGAAAAAGTCAACCTGTAGATTAAACCTATGAAAATGCCACATTCTTAATCGACATTTTATTCAACTACTTTGTTCAGAATCGTAAATTATTTTTTTAAATATAATTAATCGCTTTAGCGAAGACTAGTTTTGCGACAGTAGCATGGAGGTGCCCTAAATGATGAGCATCACCCTTATAGTGCCTCTGTGTGTGTAGCAATGTACCAAAAGTCAGCTCCTGTGCCACCCAGTCTGTCATCTAATCTGGTAACTAAAGCATAGGAAAGAGCATATTGTCAGTATGTTAGTAGGGACTGATAAAAGTGTAATATTTACATCAACTGAATAATGAAAATTTCCTTGGCTTATCATCAGAGCTTGTTTATGCTAGTACAGATAAATAAAGAATGGCAAAGTTTGACGAAGAATCTTTATTTAAGGGAGTTCTCCAATAAGAAATCTCTCTGAAGGTGGTTAGACTACACAACTGTATTTAGTAGTCTGCACATACTTCATAGGGTAAAACTTTTAATTATAGAATTACTAATGTTGGTTTGGAAGTCACTGAGTGACAGCAGTTATAATCGGATTCTGTTTCATTTCAACAGTTAATTTTTAGTATTGACAGACATTTTAATCACAAAGGTGTTCTTTTGAAGCATTAAAACCTATTCCTGTTGAACTCTTAATGGACACATAAAGTGTTTATGAAGTAAAGTCAGTGTTACATTTTTCTATCAAGCTACACTAGTATTTGTTCAAATATCTTTGTTCTTAGTCACATACTGTATCAAGTAATGTGATACTATTGATGCAATTTCTCATTTAGGAACACTGGGCATAGGCAGATTTCATATCCTTAAATAGCAGATTTCTTTTTCAGCAGTTTGTGCCAAATAATACAGTCCTTATAGCCAACCTTGCTGGTTCTAGAAGGGACTTGACAAATAATTTTTCAGGAACATTTCACTGGTACAGACATAACTGTCTCTCATTTTTAAGTATGTCTAACAGCTAAAATGTGCAATTTACTTTTACATTCTTTATGCAATTATATTTTTTTCTGACATCAAGATGTCTGAATAGGCTATTTAATCTCTTCAGAATCCTTCAGACAAACCTTGATATTGCCTGTGAAGAGGCTGTATTTTATGTAATGTGTTTTGCCATGCAGAAGGAAAGGCACAGTGAACTTGCAGTGTTCATTGCTGCAGCAACTAACACCCTTCCTTCTGTGGGTTACCCATTTTTTCCATTCCTAACTCTGACCTTTCACATGAACCTTGATCACACTCCCTATTGTTAATATTTATTTTTGCAAAATTGTTACAAAGGAAAACTAATCAGGAATATTATATATGATGTCTTTCAAGATATTTAAACACCATTAGGGATAGAAAGAAGTAAGGTTCTACCCCACATGCTCAGGAACTAGGTGTAAAATTTGATAACCAAAAAAGGAGAGGAAGAATTCTGATGAAGAACACATTTCCCCTGCCTGTTCTGCCTGGGCCGTATAGAAAATGACTGTGCTGCAGCCCTGCAGCTTCAAGGCCTGTGTCTCCCCTGCACTTGACAGAGGAAGAAAAGGCAGAGTTATGGCATGTTGTACAGGCCATCTGCCTTTCAGCAACAAAAACTGCACAGCTGATGGCTTCCAGGCAGCTTAAGAATCCCAGTCTTCTCCTGGCACAGATACGCTAAATCCACTCCCTCACAAGCTGCGAGCAGATCTAAGTCCACTGACTTGTTGCTGCTTTGGATTTGTGTTGGTCTATGTGAGAGTACCAGCCTGATGTGACAATGGGTATCATGGCAAGGATTAGCTGTAAAAAGTTGTAACTGCCATTTGATTTTTCCAGCGAAATTGATATTCATCAAAAGTTAAGATGAGTTTTCTGACTGAGCTGTGACCTTCCCAAAAACTGGGGTTTTTTTAACCTCAGATGCTTCATCACCCTAAACAATAATAAATAATAGCCAATATTAAATAATAATAATATTTATAAGCTGGACATTTTTGAATTCTGAATACAGTTTATAATTTGTGAATACTTGTTAAAGTCAACTTTTCCAACCCCTTCTCATGTCTAGTACAATGTCACTATTTATTTGTAACGCATCTTCTCCAAGAAATACCAAGCAAAACCAGGGCTCTCAAGAAACAGTCCCTGTATGAAGAGTCTCTACTCAAGGAGGTTCAGGCTAAATCAACAAAATTAAGTGTGTATGGAAGTAGAAGGGGCGAACCAAGGGGGAATGGATTCAAAATAAGAGAGAGAAGGTTTAGATTAGATATTAGGAAAAAATCTTCACTGTAGGGGTTGTAAGGCACCAGAACAGGTTGCCCAGAGAATTTGTGGATGCCCCATTCCTGGAAGTGTTCAAGGCCAGGCTGGATGGAGCTCCAGTCTGGTGAAAGGTGTCCTTGCCCATGGTGGTAAGGTTTGAACTAGATGAGCTTTAAGGTCCCTTCCAACCCAAAGCATTCCATGATCCTAGGATGATTCTATGAACTCCGATTTGTGTAACGTCTTAGCAGTCTGAAATGTATATCTTCCTAAAGAGAAAGCTCTCCTCTCTAAAAATAAGTTCTGAATACCACACAACCTGGGCTGGAATCACAAAATGGAATTCCGCTATCTTTCATATGGAAGTAGTCAGCCAGAGCCAGTTCAGTCTGTTGCCTTGCTCCTCCATAATGTTCTTTATCTGGAAGTCAACATTCCTTTATTACATAGGCATTTCCACATTTCTTAGCATGAAAAAGTTTAAGGGGTTCTCTCTGCCCACAGCTCATTTCTTGCCCCTATGCTACAGTTTGTCATCTGCTGAGTTGTGCCAGTACGACTGTTTATGGGCTGTTCCACACACAGGGTCACGAAACTCAACCAGAGCAAACCCAACCTCGTTTTAACAACTGCAGCAAGGAAGTGGCTCAGGAGAGATATGTAAAGTTGCAAATAAACTTTCTAGATAAACTCAGGTGCTGAGAGAGCTTCTAACATGCGCTTTTACATATGCTGTCATTGTCCTATATATTGATAATACCCTATCTGAATCTCTGAAGTTGACCCAAAGTAGCAATTTCAGTATTTAACCTGGGGGATTTTCAGGATCATCTACGTGACAGAGGTGGTATGGCTGCCTATGTGTTGCTTACAGATCCTGTCTGTGCTAACGAAATTGCTATTTTACTGAATACTTCTGGATAGATAGAATTGACCAAGGTTGTGTCATGTTTCTCTCTAGCCAGGAATTAGGGAAGGTCCCTTGCTAGAAAGACCTATTTAAGTGGAAGCACCCCGTAGTAATGAGATACTTCAGAAAATCCCCCTTGGAGAGCTTCTTTGAAGGAATTGGGCTAGAAAGAGTGGAATTTCCTCAAAAGCAAAACAAAAACCAGACGTATTGCTGGGTTTCAGAGGCCTCAAAGCGTGAACAACTTGAAAGGAACTGACATTCTCAATGTCACAGGAAAAGAAAAGACGACAGCTCTGCTGCCTTTACACAAGTGTCTACTGTAATTATCAGACCATGGATGAGGTAAAATGGCTACACAGAGGGATGAAAAGGTGTCCTTTTACTCAAAAGAGAATAATAAGGGGACCAGTCACAGATCTCATCCATGACACTCATTAATACCAATTATACTCAAAAAAAGGTGAAGAAAATAAGGAAAATATATAAGGATCTGCTTCTCTGTTCAAATGTATACACTCCTTTTACCAGTTAGAGAGGTTTCCCTTCCTCCCTGCTCAAAGGTTTTCCTTCTGGTCAGTTCAGCTTTCACATGTCCTTTGGCCAACTGATCTATAAAGATTAAAGTGGCCACATTCCTGGGGCTCTGGGGGATGTTCAGGGTGTCTTTCCTTTGGGGTTTTGGCTTCAATCAGTGGCATGTTTCCAAAGCAAACCCCCTAGCTGTTCTCATTTACTTTAAGAAGGCACATTATCTCTTGGTCATAAAGAAATCTCAGGGTATGCAACCACTCTTCTTTTGGACATAAAAAACCCCAAAGCCATGACACAGAGTGCACCTAACCCACTTGAATTTTTAGTGAGCTAGTCCATGGAAAACGAGGGAAATTCTGGCAGCATGGACATGAGGACTTCAGCCAGTTCCACTCCAGAGAGCCATGCCAGCTATGGCAAGCACATCCTTACACATTCCCACAGCCAGATATTCTAGGACTGATCACAAATGCTTTTATTTCAGCATCGGGGTTATTCTGGGGACTGTATCTGACAAGCTTCACAAGACTCCAGAAAACTTAAAAGCCTCCAGTGCAGCAACCTGGCATGTGGCAGTTGACAACACGTCCATGCAATTTCTTCTAATTTTTGCAGCTAATGTCTTTTAGATTTAAACTTACCCACTTCAAAAATATCATTGCTGTATTTATACCTCACTTGATTGAAGTAACTCTCTACCGATTTAGATTTAATCATAATCTCCAAAATAATGCAATTTCTATTAAAATACACATATTTCTGAAGGCTGAGACTGACATAGAGTATTTGCTAAAACTACACAAGGGAGCTCTTCTGTGGACTAAGAAGAAAGAATGACTGAGACAATCCATCAACATAAATTTAAGCTGTATAAATATTTTTATCTTGCAAACTAATTTGCCAAGAATTAAGTATTCTTCTGCACCAGTCATGACAGCACATTTTATTCAGAGTTTTGTGAAGTTAACTTCATTCATTTAAAAATTTTCTTTCAAAAACCAACAGCTAACTTGTTAAAGGAAATTTGATTAATCTGAAGTAAGCTACCTTTTATTTCACTACAATGCAGCATTAATGGGAATAACATAAAGGATAATGGAATTAAGAACTCAGTAACAGCTCAGACAACATCCCATTACATCAGACTAATTCCAGTGTGTTTCTGTAGTAATCTGTTCTGCACCACTCCAGTGTGCTTATGCAATCAGAGCAAAGAGCTGTTACCAAGGAAACCAATCAACCCAAGACCCCTCGTGTGTGGAAAATGCAGATATTTAACACCATAAAAATCCCATAGAAAATAACTTCAAATAGCAACCCAGACTGGACCTACCTCTGACATTTATAAGCTCATGCAAATCTGGCCATTGTTCTAACCTTCCAGTTAATAATTTTGCAACTGTGGACTGAATAAGAAAGTTTCTGCCAAAAAAATTAAAAAGCGTATTGGTCCAATAGACAGAAATGTTTATCCAGTGTTGTTAATTAAACCAAAATGCAAACAGCAGAATTGTTTCCCACAATTAGTTCTCCATTGCTTTTATTAAGCCCATAGCAAAAAAACCCTAGGTCTGCTCTCAGTGTTGGTCAGACGAATGATAATGCTATTGCACAGCATGAACTGATACAAAGCCTTGCTATCAATGAACAGGTTAATCATAAAAGAAAGGCTTGACTTTATCCCTTCATACCTTGAGGTAAGAAACTTCTTTCCAAAGCTGCTAATAGCAGTTAGCCACTTAGCAAATGGTAACGCCCAAATTCCTGAACTACGTATTTTATTGTAAATGGCTACAGGACTGAGTACCAAGTTAGCTGCATTCTCCAGCAATGTACAGATCTGGATTCTACACGGAGAGACACAGAAATGCAAAGCTCCCTGTTCATTATGGGTCGAGTTCTTAAAATTACCAACTGATTTTGCTAATATAAGTGGCTAATTTCAGATGCTCAGTAACAATGAACATAGATGAAATTTAAATAAATGTTTTTAATTTTCAGTTTTCTCCTATACTAATTTAAAGATTGTTTTTGGAGCGATTGTCTGCAACAGTAGTGGCTAAAATTCAAAGCAGAAGTTTTCCAAGTTGTACAGCTCACATAACTGGAGATTTGAGAAAAGCTTTGTGCTGAGAGAGAGAAATTGCTGCCCACAGACAATGAGAGTTCTTAAATGACAATTAAGTCCTCCAGATGTAATTTATGAAAGCATGGGAATACTACTTAAAATATATATGTAGATGGCACAGAGCTACTTTTTGTTGTAGTCCATTAGCTTTGTGGCACATAATCTTGACAATGAGCCTGTATTTTAATATGCATAGTACAATTTACTGTCTCTAAGAAGCACTGATACTATCTTATTGCAGGACTGTACCTTTAAAGGACACACTGTAGCTAGAAAGATCAAATTGGAAATTAATTCCTTATTGAACAACAGACGGCCTAAAATGAAAAGATTTTGAACATATGGAACTAACAAATACTAATCAAGCTTAACAAAAATTTGCATGCTTCAGGGGATTTAACAATAGCTCTAAATCATTTGTGTTACTAAATATGCACACACCACTTTAGAGAGATCAAACCTTCCAGTTAACTCCATTTGTGCTAATAAAAGTCAGAACAGATATGGCTGTCCTGCTTCACTGGTAGAAAGCAACATTGGAGTTAGGAGACAGTCACACAAAGCCCCAGATCACCCTTATTTTTAACACTGCACAAGTGAAATAGTTTTTACAGAGGTATCTGTCACTTTTAGGAGAGAGACATTACATTAGGAAACTGATCCATGTTTCTTGAACAGCTTAACTGAAGCCAATGCTGTATATGATAATGTTTTATCATTGTTAAATTTAGTGTAGGTAAATACAAAGAGAGTATCTGTCTTAAGGTTTCCTTGAAGCTATGTTAACCCCAACTGCTTATCTACTGCTTTTATCAACTCTGAGAGCCTAAGTGGTTATCTAGCCATAAAAGATTAATAAAACCCATTTTGAGGACATGCTTTTATCTCAGCTAATCTCTGTCAGACAAAGTAAAAATTTTTTTTCTTTTAAAAGCAATATTTTTGAGCATTTCTATAGAATTGCTAAATATCTAGCATGGAATCTGTGTGAAGTGCATTTGCCAGGTTCATTTGGATGTACCTCTTCTTGCGGCCAAATTGAGAAGAGCTAACTGGTAGTTTGAGGGTTCAGCAGATAACTCTTGTGTATCATAGGAATGTTAAATAAAGCACCTTTCCTTGTGGTACACACAGTACTTCTTAATTCCCCTCCTTTTTGAGTTAAATAACCAATACATTGCCATACAATAAATAGAACATCTCAGTTCTTATAATAGTCACTTGTTTTGTTAAAGATACACGTTTCATAACTTTTTTTTTTCCATTGGGAAAGATGACTGCACTGAGTTATATGCTGTCACCAGATTAGTTATGTAAAAGCTAACATGGCAAAAGTTCCAGCCTTTGCAAGTTAGTCTGTATTTGGAAAGTCAATTTAGTGTTTCTGGTGTCTACATCATCCTTGTTTTCTTTGAAGTTCACAGAGCAGTCTGCAGGATAGTCTGAAGATGTGCAACGGAGTGGCTTGGGTACCAAGCTGACAGGGTGTAATGGCACAGAGCACAGCAGGGCCAAATTCACCGTGCTTTGAAGCAGACTATCCAAGAAGAGGAGTAAACTGTCTTTCATTGTGCAGGCGTGGGCTTCGTGTATTTTTCTTATTTCTTTATTTATTTAGGTTTGTTGTTATCGTTGTTGTTGTTAGTTAAATTGCTAGTTAATTGATAGTTAATTTAGTTTAAGCACCTCAACACTGCAATGCAGAGTAGCTATGTGCATCTAGCAACAAAGTAGTTAACAAAGCTGTTTATGCTACTTAAGCTATAACAGAATTCAATATACTCCCTTGTAGTTTAATCAGTACTTTGATGCTAGCACAAACTGTAGTAACAAATTTATTTCAGTAACATAAGCAGATGAGTCCTGGCAGCATCGCAAGCAGCAAGTCTACTAACTAGTCTTTACCATATTTTATACTTATGCTCATTCTTTCATCTTTTTTCAAAGAAAAAAAAAAAAGCAGCACTGTTGTAGAAGACATCCTCAAACAGAAGTGAATCAGCAAAAACTAACTACCTTGCATGTGTGCTCTAACAAGTCCGTGTGCTCTAACAAGTCCATATGCTCACAGAACACACCCTCAGAGCCGCTGGGCAGTTTTCATCTTATCCATCTCCACACAACACAAATAGGAACAGATTCTTGTCGGCAGTCAGACTCCAGGAACCCAAGTCACACTCCTCAATGCCTTATTACATGGAAAAAGATAGCTACTTAAGTGTGAAAATATTCTCAAAAAAGCATCTCCCTCTGTTAGCAGGAACATAACTACTGCTGACCTGTGTCCAGTGAAAGCGTTAATGGAAGACATAACTACAGGATGTTTTTTGATCTTACTATGTTTAATAGCACACACATTTTGGTCTTAGGCAAAGAGAAGAATATTAGTTTCCAGCATGTTGGAAAGGAAATCCCAAAGGCTGAAAATTCACTGCTTTTCATAGAAAAAGCCTTCTCCAGCCAGAAATATCATTGAGATATTTTACAGCAATATTTGCAAAATAAAAGCAAATATTGCTTTCATATTAATGACCATTAACTCATTAAACCCTAGTTTAATAAACTACGATTTATTGAAAGTAGAAGATGAAGACTGGCTAAACAGGAAGTTTCAAATAAAATGCCTAGTCATTAATACATTCATTCTTCTGTGACCAACTGGATTATTAAATGCACTGAAATCATTAACTGACTTGTAAATTAAGTTCTGAGGCTTTTGAAAGAAGGTTTGACAGATGTTTCTACTTTCAGTAAAAACTCAAGTTGAAATCATAGATAAGACAATACACATTAAGAATGGCTATACAATATACACACTTCATATAAGGAGAGATTGATTCACAAAAAAGATTGGAAGTTTTGTTTACTTTCTATCCACCAAAATTTAAGACCAAAATTTAAGATTTGTATGTATGACTACATGCAGCACTCAGTAAAAGGCACTGATCACTGTTGAACTGGTAAAGGCTCATTTATTTAGAGTTGTATTCAGATGGTAAATGTTTATATGGCTTTATACGAATTACAGAACAGAATAGGGACCAAATAATTGTAAAAGTATCATCAGAGGGCCACAGTGGAAGATTTGCTTTATGTATGAAATACCAGTAATTGCCGTAATATATACTAGCCTTATATTGAAGAACCAGTATATGTTGATAACTGTATTCGAGCTATGATTCCTACCAGTTGGTCAAAAGCTTGAGCAAATAATTTTCAGTGGCATTTTTTAAAATATAGAAATCTCATCCATAAAGTTGATTATGATTTAACGCAGAAAATCAACAGAAATTAAAGACAGATAATGAATTCCTGTGTATTTGAAGGAGGATTTTAATACACACCTGTTCATTACAAGGACTAATGGCGGCTATAGCAACGCACAGGGAAAACAGGCCATATTATCAGGGTAGTAAATATCTCTGTTGGGATTTGAAAGAAATTGAATTAAATAACTTAAACAATAAAATGTATTTATGTCAACTCTTACATTAATCTAGGCAGAATAAGCAAGCAGATGTGCTCACTAATAGCCTTTTCAGGTCTAAGTATTCACTCAGGAACTTAAATTTTGTTTTTATCACTCTAGGAGAGCTTTCTTCAGCATTAGCCTAGTTTTTACACTGCATTGCTTCAAAATGTTAAGTCAAATTAATAAAAAAAGTAATAGGTTTAGAATATTTTGTCCATAAGGATTTTTCCACTTTCATATCAAGGTATGCAATCTATATGCAGTTTACATAAACCAGACTTCCAGTCTTAATTGGCAAAGGAAAGACAAATCCCTACAACCTTTGAAAATTATGAACTGCATGTTCAAGAGACCAAGATCCACTTTGCCTTATGTTGGTTCTGCCTAAGCAAAAATTGTACATCCTCTTTTCGAATTAAGTCTTGAGATTACCTTCTTTTTTTTAAATATGCTCTTATTTTTTAATGTGCATCCTAATTTATATAACAACCATTTTAGTCAACACTGAGATAAAAGTTATTAACCCAAATATATATACACATACACACATATATGAGAAGACATGAAAAGACCTGAGCAATCAGGTGGAAATAAAAGATGCATCCAAATTCCCTGAAGCTTGTTTTGACTTAGGAACATGTGAAAACTTGTTCTTAGTGAGGACTTCTCTAATTTAAAAATATAGTCATGGTACTTAACTGGCTGCTGCCACTTCTGATTCAGGTCTTTGTTTTGACCAGGAAGCAAACAGCTGAAGCATCACTGGAGTCAGCAAAAGACTGCAGAAACAGCAATCAAATGACTTAGCATTTAATAGCGGATGAGTGCTAAGCCATTGCATTGAATCAGAAGGCAAGTTATAGTTTATGTAGATGAGAAATAGGAATATTCTTTATGCAGTGGACAGCACTGTTCCGTTTGGCACAGTACAGTGTGCAATTAGCTAATAAGAAGTGGAGAAATCACAGTGAGACCAGTCTGACTCTTATAATGAGAAGGAATAAATGCTATTTACCCATTCTCTTTGCAATATACAAATAATAAAGTGACAGTCTCTGAAAGCCTATAATTGCACCAGCAAAAGAATCTAATTTAGCCATAATATCAGGGTTGCCTATGCAATGACACTAAAACCTTCTTTACAACACCAGTATTTTGCTTTCACCATTTACCATGAGCAATCATGACCTTGGGTCGGAGGTCTGCCTAGTGCCAAGGATCTTTTTCATCTCTGGCTTCTTTGCAACAGCCGTAATAATTCCTTCACTGCTAATTGCCATGTGGACACCCGTCCACTTGGAACTCTATTAAGAATATTGGGTTTGTTTCATAAGCAATTGCAAACTAGTAATGATTCTGGCTACTGTCAACCTGGGTGGCTTCAAACCAAGAACCAAAATAAAGTGAAAACCTTGACCTCGTTCCATTATGTAGGGCCGCTAAATTAGACTTAATCCATTATCTGTGGAGCTACATGGCAGCTGCTGGGATAACATCCAAGTTACACAAGTCCTGGAAGTATGACAACATCAGGCAACTGCAAGAAACAGCCTTCTATACTCAAAACTCACATCCTGACTCTGACATAATAAGTACCGACAAGGAAGAATTTCCCCTGCTAAAAAGGGGCGATTTCTAGTGGCAGGAAAAGAGAGGGAAGAAGAAGAAAGTGGTATTGCTGCATTTCTTTTAACACATTGTGACTAATCCAACTACATGACATACAACCATCCAACAAAGGAAATAAGGTAGAAGGGTACATTTCTTTCATTGTGTTGCACAGGGATTTAATTGTGACTCCCATAAATGTTAATGGGAATCACATGATCCCATCCTTGTATGGTGCAATTAAAATGCACCCAAGAATATCAATCATTTCTCAGACCAGAAAAGGTATCTTAACATAGCTAAATGTTGAGATTAAAAAAGGGTGTGCAGAGCAGAGAGAATATTGGATGTGAAGGCTGATTTGGGAACAGACCCAGGAGGATATGAGAAACTCAAAATCTACCGTAATCTATAAAGGGCTGAGATGAGAACAAAAAAGAAAGCGACAACAGATTGTTTACAGATAAGAAATGCTGGTGCTAACAGTCTCTGCAGATACAAATTCAATGTGGTTTAAGAATGTTATAGCTAGGAGAATAGTTACAGTGAAAATAGAAAGCAGGATCCTGAAGCCTATAATCCTCAGACTTTCCCTGGTTTACCCAACGCAAATGGGTGTTGCAAGTGAAAAAATATCTTGACCTGTGGACACTAACAGGCATGAATGCATGGCATATTGGGGGGTATGAATGCCCATAACTGAATTTCTGAGTTGGCAAGCAGAAGCCTACTCTTGCTAGCTATAACTGGTACAAGCTGGGAGGAAATTTCACTAACACCTGGGCAAGACAGGACTGGCATGTCCTGAATCCTCCTATTAATAAGGAGACACGAGACAGAGTCACCAATTAGGAGGCTGGTTGCACCTCGTGCTTGTGCACAGAGACTATATAGACTGGGAAACTGAAGTTTTGGGTTCTGGATAAAACAGCTGCTGCCAGAAAGGGTTGCTGAACAGAGGAGGCGGTCTCAGAAAGAAGAATCATATGATCATAGAACNGACAGAGTCACCAATTAGGAGGCTAATAAGAAGTAGTTCCACCCCTCACCCTTTCCATTGGAAGGGACCTTCCAGCCTGGAAAGCAGTTTAAGATCTCAGGTGGAAGAGAGATCCTGGAAGTCAGGGGAGACCCTAGAGATTTGCTTCAAGGCCGTGGATGCTGTGGGATGCTTAGGGACCTTGGCTGGGGATGCTTGGAGGTGGGTGACTGCAAGCAGTAATACGACATGAACCAGCATGACTTTCCTTCCCACGGGCAGCAGTGATCCCTCTGTGGGACCAAGGAAATCAAGGGTGTGAACTACCAGGCAGGGTAAAAGCTCCACTCTCCTTGGCTCTTGAATAAGTCCCTCTGTACAGGTCTGCTACCAGTTGCTATTTATTCTGTTTCATCCAGAACAGGCTACTGCACATTTCGAATCCCATGTTAATAACATTTCAGAGTTTGCTTCAGCTATGCTGCCCTCTAGTATTCAGACTAAAAGACAAGTTTTATTACACATTAATTGAAATTCTATTTGATTTCCAGTGATAAGTGCCTGTGGTTTTTGGCTAAAATTATCTTGAATTTTATTCCACCTTATGACCCAAAAGTCTAAGGCCCTGCTGTGTATTGCCTGAAAGAAACAAATCATTGGAGCCAAAGCACTGTGAAATCAAAGACAGTGAAGACTTGAGAAGGAGAAACACTTTTCTCAGCTTTCCAGTTAAAAAAAAAAAAAAGGAGCTATACAAGAAAATAATTGTTATTACTTTTCACAAAGGGATAAAGCTAGAATTGTTACTTTTGTGAATTAGATAAAAAGCTTACAGGCAGCAGGTGTTATACAAGTATTGTAGTAGAATTAATTATAAAATGTATTCCTTGGAAGCGATCCTTAGAAAAAACAGTTTAGACATTAAAAGAATGAACTATGAAATAAACTTAGTACTATTTTTATCATGATTCTGTAAAATATGCAAGAAGACATGCATTTAATTGTCATCTTAAAACCCAAAACTATGTGGTAAAAAAAGTCCATAAAAATACAAGGCTTCAGAAAATATATTTATTCCACTCCTATATACAATCAAAACATGCTAAATAAAATATGGACAAGGGGAGGCAGGAAAAGGGAGTAGGTGCACAGGATAATGAAGGTGAGAGATCTCCCTGAAGCTTGCCTCAATACCAAATAAAACTCTCCCAGTCACACTTATTGGAACCATTTGATTTCACACTGCTGAATTAACATTTTAGTGGGCCAAAAATAAGCACGTAGGATCTTCCAACCACTCCTAGAATCAGCCTACTTTTTCCCAGCATCTATGTGAAGCAAGAGAACTCCAATGAGAAAAAAAAAAATGAGAGAGACTTATTCTACAGGGTAAGGGAGACCCAAATTCATGCCTATACTCTGCTCATTTCTGTCTTTGATTGGGGAAACATATATGAACCATTTCTGTGTCTACTGTAAGCCAGATTGTTGAACACGGATCTCCAAAGTGAATCTGGATCACTCTACTATTACTGCTACTGGCTTTTCTTGCTGTTCAAAAAGAATTTCACTCTGGATCTCACAAAAAATCACTAAGAATTATTTTTTAAACAAACAGATTAGGAAAATGTTCCAGCTTTTATCAATAGAGCATCTCAGATCAAAATCTTTTGAGAAGTGTTTCCTAACAAGGTTTATTAAAAAATTAGCACATAACCATAGAACAGAATAGAGGATAATATATACAAGGCAACCTAATGCAACTTTTTTTTTTTCCTTTTGTAGCTCTTAGCTCCCTTCCTGTGACAGAAAAAAAAGCAAATTGGGATAATTTGATCATTTTGTATTTTCTCCTTCCCTTGTCACAGTAGCCAAGGACAACCTGACGGCTCTTCTGATCATGACTGACTCTGGGGCTGTTCATGGAATGCCACAAGTATCAGAGATTTGATGGAGGAAGAGAACACTCACTTTCAAAACTCAAAGAACTAAGAAAAGGAAGAGGTTCCTGCATTAAAACAAAACAGCAAAACAAACAAACAAACAAAACTCCCACAAAAACCAGAAAACTGACCCAGTTCCATCAGGAACTAAGATCTTCTGTAAGGTGCTGAGTACTTTAACGTTCTGTAGTGTTGACTAGGAGTTGATGGATACAGCGATACACAGAACAAACAGAACAAATATCCACATGCTTGGAACTTCTACACAGAAAACTCATTTCATCTGAGGTGAAGTGTTACACTAAGCAGAATGCATGGGGTAAAGCTTTTGTGAATCTTTGAGGAAATGGCAATGTTTCCAACATCTATTGTGTCCCATAAAGACACCAAAATCTTTACTTGTGAGCATAATCCACCCTCACAGTCTCCAGCTATGGTTTTCAGTACAGGTAAAGGGTCTCTCTGGCTCCAGAAGACCACCACTTCTTTTTGGATTCATGAAGTGCCATAGTTAGGATTTAATTAATCGATCGTAGCATTTGTGAGACTAACAGCTACAAATGAGAATACAAGAGGAAGAAGCAAAAGCTGTCAGACCATTATTAGTTTCACTGTATTCATTGTATTCATTCATAGCATTCTATACTAGGGGGGGAAATGACAGCATCCCTCATAAGCACAGCACTGCTATTCCATCCCCAGGCAACACGAAGAGCCACAAGGGGCATTATACAGTATCCCACTAATTAGGAGATGATGGTGATTGAGGGCTTCATACATTTATAAATAAAACTAAATTCCTTCCATATTTAAATGTTTAGTTGGGGTCAGAAATTACCCTAACTGATATTATGTAGGGATTTATTTTCCCCTCCTATTTTTATTACCTCTGAAAAATACATGAACAGGTTGGATGGGGTTTTGAGCTACCTGGTCTAGTGGAAGGTGTCCCTGCCCATGGAAGGGGGTTAGAACTAGAGGATCTTTACAGGTCTCTTCAAATCCAAAGCATTCTATGATTTTTAAAGTTGCCCCAAATCCACCTTTCTTGAAAATACTTGGCTGTTTTCAACTACTGGCAGAACTCTGCAAATACAGGTGATGATAAGAAAAGTATTTGGACCCCTATTTAGTCCAAAATGCTATGTATTCTCTATTTCCTGAGCGTAAAGAAGAAAATATTTTTAGAAGTGCCAAGCCAGCAAAAAAAAAAAGCAGAGTATTTACTGATACAGATATTGCATATTTTTCATGAAGGTCATGAGATAAAATTGGAATCCATTTAAAATAGCTTGTGCTTTGATTAGCCATTTTTCAGCCCTGCCTTCCTCCACACAGATTCATTAATATACCCCTAGAACTATCATTATCCCAATATTCAGAAGGCTTCTAATTTCAAATTAAATATATTCAGCATCATTGTTCCTTCAACTGAAAAGAGACTGCAGGAGTACATTCATTACTTTTTCATAAATATTTTGCTGTGATAGCTGCCTGAAATGAGATGTTTTCCTAGTCCTTCTTACCAGAATACTGTGATTATTTCAGTAGAACTGTGAGGATTTTCCAACATCAAACACCTCAACAAATGTTCACCTAACGTGTCCTAGCTGCTGTTCCCCTTCCATAGCCCAAAATACCACCACCATGGAGGCTGTGCACCACTTCTTGGGCAAGTCAATCTTACCCACTCAGCTGCTCCTTCTTTCTGTACAGGAAGTCTTTCCTAACAGTCACTCCAGTTTGAAGATTTCTCAGTCCTCTTGGCCACAGAGTACGAGTTATTACTTTTTGTCTTAAAACAGGTATTTGGAAGAGAGTTATTTTTCTCTTTCCTTTGTCTTGACAAGGCCCCTGAATATTTCCGTGAAGTAAATATTGAAAAGAAATCATGAATACAGCAATAGCTGCATATGTAATAAATCCCAGAAACACAGAATCACAGAATATGCTGAGTCGGAAGGGACCCACGAGGATCATTGGGTCCAACTCCTGGCCCTGCACAGCACCATCCCCATGACCATACTGGCAAATTCTATTGTTTCAGAATCAAACCCCATGATTAGGAGGTATAACTCCACATTATACCTACCATCAAAACGTCTTGTACGCCGTTACACTGCCTTGAAAATACCCAGGCATGGGATGCTTTTACTTCAAAAGCTTTAATATTAACACAAACCCAACGGAGCTTTCCAAAGGCCCTGAACTTTAGTCCCGCAGTAACTGGCATTAATATTTCCACCGAGCGGTCTGGGAACCCAGCTCACAGATGAGTCTTCTTAGAGATATCATCCTGAATTATAATATTTTGAACTACAGACTATTAATTAAACAAATCATAATTTGCCCTTTCAGTTTAGCTTTAATCAGGAAAGCTTTTTGAATGTGGACATGATCTCAGTGCAAACCTGCAGCATTATTAATTAAAATCAGCAAAGCTACCTCGAATTTATGAGAGGGTAAATGCCAACAGAATTTGGTGTCTTGCCTGCCACTGGTCTACTTAGTCTGTACCTTGGACAATAAATCCATAAGGACAATAAATCACAGCATATTCTAAAGCCATAAAAACCTTCAGCTTGCCAATTGAAGCACTAAATGAATATGCAAAATGAGTTTTAACTCATTATTCATGAGTGTTAACAGAAATGGTAAAGACAGATAAGTTGTGGTGCCTATTTTGAGAGGTATGAATGTTATTTAAAAGATTTCTAGAAAGATTTCTGTGAAGAGTGGTAAAGTTTAAAATATGACATAATCCAAAAAAGGCATTAACCTATGGGTTTTCCTTTGTCTGCTCTATATCTGTTCTTTTTATCACTTCTCATGGAATCCACAATAGAGAACAGCAAATATTGTCACATTATTCTCTGTGAGCTTTTAAGAAAATTTTTTTCTACAATACTTAAAGGGTCAGCAGTGAGATTAGCACTGTCAAGAAAGGGGTTTCTCAAGCTATCCCCCACGGAAAGAGAATTAACACAGCAGATTAGTCACTTCAGTGCTGAGATATTAGCATGTGATACGCTGCACCATACCACACCACCGTTTCAGTGTTGCCAACTCATGCAAATCACACAATAATTGGTATTTTCCCTAAGGCTGGTATAATGAGATTACATAAAAATAATACGTCTTTAAAAACTAATACAATTCTGAGCCATATGCTTTGGAAAAATCTTGAAGTAATTGTTCTTGATTTTAAAAAGCCAACAAATAGAAGGAAACAAATTCTGAAATTCATTACAGTTAAAATTTCATCCTTTTTAAGGCGATGGAGATCACCTAAAAATCAAGTTGCCAGTACTGCAGGAATGTCAGCACAGTTAATGATCCCATTTCCAAACCACAACTGCTGTTAATATTTTCTACTTGCCTCTCCATCACATATTATGTGGATTAGTTCTGGGTTAGAGCTTTTTTTTATCTTAGGTACACATCACAAGTTCAATATGTGTCTTTGAGGGGAAAGAAAATCTTATTTAATTACAGTAATTTAATTTTTTTATTAACTGGACACTATCTGCTGTTGCTTAACCAACGAAAGACTAAAAGGTTGCATGCATTCTTCCTCTTCAGTGGAACCACATGGAAAGCCAGTGAAAGGGCCATGTCAGCAAAGAGCTGACAATGTGAGAAGGAGCAGGAAGAATTCACTGCATGAGGCGTCTGGGAGAAACATCATTGACTTAAAAGCTTCAAAGAAGAATTATGTGGCACAAGCTAGAGTGCAGCAGGGCTGACAGCAGATAGTGACTATTGAAAGTGTTTTGTAGTTTCAATTCATCAAATATTGCTAGTGGCAGTTTTGCTACTGTGCTGTGTGCTCACCATACAGGCTTCTTTACCTCTCCCAAAATTCTTTAATTTACACAGTGGAATGCATAGAAGTATGGGTATATCACCAAAATCGTCCTCTATTGCACTTAATTGTTCTCACAAGAGATGCCTTCCCTAAAAATTCTAGACCCCTTATTAACAGGATTGCTCACCTAACTTAAAGCAACATCAAGTATCTTATTCTAGCTGTTCATGCCATGACTCTGCAGATTAAACAACTAACACATTATACCTCTAAGTCATTTGGAAACCAAAGCTAGCAAAGCACGGACTTGCCTGTGTCACACATGTTACAGGGATACCCTCATATGTATGTCCAGAAACTCTTCAGAAGCAGGCCAATACAATGTGGAAGGTGAATTCTGTACTATAGCATATACAAATAGTAAGATAAGAAAATTGACATAAGACCGGTTTGGGCCGAGGCAACCAGAGAATTGACTTCTCCAAATGATTCAGTGTCAGCTGGAAGCAGCTGAAAGGCACAATCTGACAGCATCCACTTCCATAAGCCGTGACCTCGGGATTCCCTTCCTGTGTGGTCCTGGTTTTCACTCTGGCAGGGCAATAGACCCAGTTCTGCCAAAGCGAGGGTGTGTTGCAGGCTGTGGCATCTCTTCTCTTCTCTGAGCTGAAGGGCGAGAGTTTAGAAATGATTGTTTATAGGCTTTGATGCTGGTTGACCCTACATACATACATACATCGTGGTAGATTTCTGCACGTTACTGTCAGCCTGTGTTTTATATATAAGTATTTCAATTTTACGACACAGATTAAGACCCAAAAGGGAGATGAGAAGTGAGCATTCCGCTGGTTTTCTCTATTTTATAGGTAGATCCTAAGACCTGGGGGCATAAAGAGTTTTGTTGGTGCAGAAAGAAGCAGGCATTCAGAACCTGAAGTACTTAAACCAATAATAAATTATTTGTAGTTCTAAGGTTCTCCATGGCATGCGTACCATTTTCTAAATCAAATACAGAGAGATGCCTTGCAAAATTGATCCTACTGATTAACGCTAGAATTTTTCTTTGTTTCCCATTTGTGTTTCATACTACTCTTTTCTACTGATAAAACTGCATGAAGTTGGTTATACTTCTGCTCAACTCAATCCATAAGAGATTTCATCTGCCTAGGGAATTTTTTAAGAAAGAAAAAAGAAAAGAATTGTACACATAATTCTTTTAATAATACTTAGCATCAGAAACAAAATATCTCAAAATCATTGTTTGTTGGTTTTCATTGTTACAAATTTGAAATTGAGTTTCCATCAGGAAACTCATCTGCTTAAGAGGATGAATTATTGCATTTAAGTCCCTTTAGTCAGCAATTCATTGTTTCTGAGTAAATGGAGTAATTTTAAAATAATTATAATGAGACTTAAACTAACTTTTACTAAGTAGCAGTTAAACATTATGCAAATAAAGATTATTCTATGCTGATGGAAATGTTCTTTCTTCTAAATCTTCCCCTGGTTACATGCTACCCTTAGAAATTACTTATATGTTCTTGCCAGATCTATAGCAGAGAGACATTTGATTTTACAGAAATTCTTTTCCTAAGGCAACCCTCTGATATAGAGTTTATCTTTTCCTGCTTTACAGAAAGGCCTGATCTTCCTTCACCGATAGAAATAATCTACAGCAATGGTCTCCAAACTTTTTTGATGGTGAGCACCTATCAATAAAAACATTTTCAACAAAATTAATTTCTTTCATCCATTAATTATACTAGTATAATTAATTATACTAATATATTAAGTATATTGCAAAGCATACACAAAAACTGAAACAGAAAAGGATGAGCTAAAGATTAAATAAATACTATTTAAAAATTTATTTTATTAGTAAATAAATAAAATAATATTATTTAATTTATTAATGGTACAAAATGTATTTTCTGCCTACACCTCAATGGATTGTCTCATGTGTGGACCCTACTTTGGAGACAACTGAGCTAGAGCACCAAACTGCTTATAAGATGTGGGGTAAATGCACACCACAATCTTATCTGTAGTTTTGGCCTCTGTCACCAAGATCAACTGATTTGCTGGTATGTACCTTAAATTTATTTCCACTCATATACCTAGAATTATTTTCAGAGACACCAAGGGTGTACACCCAGGTTTCATCACAAAATAATATCACGGCGTGTTCCAAGGGTGAGCACTTAAAAGCAAAAAAATGTCCTGGCTTCATCAGTTAGACATCTTCACTGTTTACCAGCCTCATTTTTCAGCAGGTCCTAATGAGTTTGACATCTGCAAGGGACGTCTCTCTGGAAAGAAGGCAGGATGATAAATATAGTAGCTCAGAACAGCTTCTTTAGAAACCATAGGAATAAGCAACTGGAGAAAACATTGACACAAAAGCCTGGTTACAATACATCTTATCTTCCCTAACTTCAGCATTCTCCCTGAGGCCCCTGTCTGGCCCTTCTGAGTCTGGACAGTTTTGTTCCTCTCTCTCCCCCAGGGAGTAGGAATGGAGAGTCATGATTGTCTTCAAAATTAGCTAGTTCCTTACTTTTTTGCTTAAATGCCAGCAGAAAGGTTGTCTAAGGCCACTGCCAAGTTCCTCTGTGGGTCAGTTGTCAGGCAGAAATTGACTCTTTAAAACCAGGTAACAATTCAATATTCAAATTGTCTAAGACACATGAAAGTCATAGGACCTTCGTAGTTCAGTAATGATTTTCACTGTCTCTTGGCTGTGACAGAGAGTGTGAACACAGGATCCTCAAAGGCTGTAATTCAATCTTCTATGGGATATACAAAAAAATCTGTCTTTCTGCTAAGTCCTTTAAGCTGATTCACATTTTACTTTAGGTATCCTTACAAAATATCAGCTAATCTTTCAAATGAGTACATTACAGTCTTACAACTGGAAAAAGATTAGTAAGAAGTTTCTATTTCTAAGTATTAAAAGAGATTATGGACTCATAGCAACTCAGATATGGTGTATTTGCTCAAAATCCACCTCATTAGAAATGCTACGTAAAACTCCTCAATCCTGGAATGCTTCATAAAGAACAAATAATAAAATTTTTTATAATCGAATACTATAATCAAGCAGTTTTAATCAAAGTGACAATTCTAGAGAATCATCTCAAACGACACAGCACCCTGATGCCAGGATTTTACAGGACACATCATATATCTCAAACTTTTTTCAGCACTTCTGGGAGGTTCTCTCCCTCCTTTCCAAGTCCAAGGACCTAATTTTGCTCCTGAGGGAGTTGTGCAACTAGAAAAATTGATTGTTGGAAAACACTCTCCAAGCTCACAAAACACTTTCACCAAGCTCAGACTCCAATAGGCAATATGTAATCTTGTCAGTAATGCAACTAGCAAATGTTTTTCTACCATCCAGGCCAGATTTATCTGAAGCAGATGTTATCTATAAATCCATTATCTATAGAAATGACTAATGCAAAATCTCAGTGTCTAGATTCCTCTTGTGCCCTCTTGTTTGATTAAAACCACTGCTTCTAGACAGGAAGAAGTTAGGCAGAATGGCAGGCAAACCCTATCAGCAATTCCCTTTGCACGCTACAAGTGAAAAAACTCTGGACCAGACTGCCCCTCTGCTCTGATTTCACAAATCCCTGAACCTGCTGTCTTAGCTGCAGTCATGGCATTTTCACTGCTGTCCTCTGAACTCAGCTAAGAAAGGGGATGAAATTAGACATCTTCACTTGAAGACATCTTATTTAAGACTTGGATGTCTTTTAGATGCTCCAGCTAATTCTGTAACCCGTACTGACAAATGTTCAAGCCTTATTCTTGCCTATCTACACAACACCATGCCCCCAAAAGACATTAATAAATTGCCTGACATCAAGTCAGATATGCTCTGAAAATAAAAGTAAATTGGTCTCCATACTTTAGCTTGGGTTAAAAAAATCAAAGGCTGTGGAGTCTGGAAGCTCTCCTCCTCTCGCATCCATCAGGGTTCTCTGAACTTCAGCCTGTCCCCACATTCTACTTCAGTGTAAACTGACAGTTTTCTGAGAAGGTGCAACCTTTTGGTAAGGCCGCCTTCTGATTACTCTAAATATGTTTAACATAATCATCTATTTTTTAAAAAAATACTCCAAAGCATCCAGATTTAAGATCCTCCAGACACCTCTGAATCAACTAGTCTTTAAAGGGAACTAGAAGGGACTGCTCTCTTTAAACAGCTAACAGTTTCTCTTACAAGGATTAGCACTTAAATTTCTAGGTGGGAAACACTTGGCTACCAAGACAATATCTGTTTTATGGAAGACAAAGAGCAGAGTCTTCAAGAAGGATGCTATTCATGTATCCAAGCCTTTAAAAACAACTTTGTAGATGAACACTTGCATGTTTTTTATTTGGTCTGGTTCATAAAGCAATGAGTTTTTAATGCAGCTGCATTTAGTTTAGCCTTGAACGGATGCTCAAGAAGGGAAGAGCGCTGTTATTTACCAGCATCCAAGTTCTTCCAAATCACAGATATCTAAAAGATAAAAGCTCAGATTCACCCCCCAATGCATGAAGAGCCATCTGTAAAGCTGCCAATGTAATTGCTCACAGAGCTCCCCAAAGAGCCAGATGCCACCACTTGAACACGCTCCCAACTTAGTCATCTGAGTACTGAAGACAGGAGGGAATAGCAGGAAGTTGAAGGGTCAATGGTATGCCATTTATATTCTGAAAAGATGAAACGGATTTTTGGAGAAAATTAAACTGAAAGGACGTCATGCCAAACAGAATGTGCTTTAGCAGCACAATTTAATACTAGAAATAAATGTGTGTGTCACTCTGGAGTTTTTAGAATATGAAAGGCATGAAAATTGTGCTCTGATAATAATACAGAATGAAAATGTGGCAAAATTTCCTCATAATTAAAAGATGTAGTGAAGACACTCTTGCAACTTGTTTTTGATTCTCTGCACTTTTCCAATCAGAGCTTTGTTTCCAGAGCTTATTCTTGCAGTAAAATTAAAGCAGGCATTCAAAATCTCATTTTCTTATGCACCTGTTTCTCCGTTTTACTAGCAATAGCTGCTGTAATTTCTGTAAGTGCTTGGAGGATGATACTTGGTCTTAAAGGATCTTGCAATGGACAGAGGATAACAAAAGTGGGTAATAAGCACAAAGATTCAAAGTACAACTAAAGCATGCATTTGATATTTTCTCAGCTCTGTAGCTTCTTTGTATCACATTACCATTACAAAGCACTGAGTCCTGAAGTCTCCAGGAGTCCACAAATTACTCACCACAAAAATGATGATAACACATCAATCAAGAAAAAAAGCTGACCAAGATAAATATATTAGTCTCTGCATCAGTGGAGCAAGCACTACTTCTACAAGACAGCAACTGAGCCCTTATCCCTCTTTCCTGGTATTTTTCCTATCATCTCAACCCAATTGTGAACATGCCTTTCTGCTCTTTGCTTGATAGTACTTGGGTCTCATACGGCACCAAACTGGATTCTCTTTACATGTTCTTTATAATCAGCTGGAGGAAGAGGAAACATCTCCCTCTCCATGCCTGTAGCTGAGACAGTCAACATGTCCAAAGCACAATGCAGTGCCAGGAGAAATGGGACAGATGAACATAGCGGCTCAGGGAGGCCCTTATGGGCATGGCTTACTGAGGTTTGTCACTCCTCATCTCTTTCACCCCAGCTTCAGCCCTGTCAGGTCCAGTTAATGCTCCACAGCTCATTCAGGAGATCTGTGGCCCAGGCTAAGGTGGGACATTGCCACAGGAATCTGCACCATTGAAAGGCCAGTGCTCCTCCCCTTCTTCTTCCTTGTCATTCTGCTCTCCACTGCTGCGCAGATGTCAAGCCACATTCACAGTCCTGACTGCCAGTACTGTAACTCCTAATTCACATGATTTGATCATGTAAAGCTACTGATTAATTTGCTTTTTCTTTACACCATGGCAGTATTCTTCTCTTGACACTCTCATCTCAATGATTCCCTTCCAGCTTATTATCAAGAGCAGATTAGGTCCGTGGCAGTCTATTATTTATTTCCAAAATAAAAAATGTTAACTGAACTTTTCTGTCCTCCTCACTATTTGAGAAATGCTGTTACTCTGTTATTGTAATACCAGAAATACTTGGTCTCTCCCTGCTCTGATATTCAAAACCAAATCATATATAGCAACCCACTGTGGAAAAACCAACTATACCATCACGTGTGCTTCATTTCTGGAGCTGCACAACTATTTTCCTTTTCTTTGACAGAATAAATCATACTAATGAAGAACCATTTCTGACCCAAGAAATAAAGCTGCTTCATGATTGCACAGAAATTCCAATACAAAAATCAAGTCTCAACTACTGGTTGCAATAACAGTCTTTTATTTTGAGCATTAGCCTTTTTGACTTCTTATCAAGTTACCAAAGGTTTGCCAGTGCAAGGGTCACTCAAGAAAGTTAACTGAATTAATTTTTAAAGTGGATTAGTCAAAACATATTAAACGTCTGTGTAGACACTTTCATTCAAAATTGCAGCACACTTAATTAACTCATTTTCTCTGGAAATTAAGTTAAATTGAATCAAGACACTTTTAATTCTGATTCATAGTATCCACATGAGAGTTTAATGTCATTTAATTAATCCACTGTGGATTCACACTTCTATTTGATTTGGATTACCTTTTTGGAGGGTTCCAGTACACAGTAGCTGTGATGCTGGATTCGGGCCAGGATTCTCAGAATTTAAAAATAAACTCTGGAGCAGCGATACAATTAAAATTCATGACAGAAAGCTATCCTCATTTGATTTCTGTCATTTATGAAGTGTTAAGCTCGATGAATTAAAACAAAAGAAGTCATTTGATAAACATTTTCATTGAAACATTATATTTAAAGCCTCCTGGAATTCAACTCAGATGGAATTAATCTGTTTATTATTGGCATCAATGAAAACCCATATCATTCACAGATCTAGATAAGATTTAACTGATTTTTCCTTGCTCCCATTCTTGACTGTTTACTTCATCTGCCATGCTTTTAGTCTTGTGTTTCCCTGTACTGTTGGAGGTCCGTGCTCCCCACCTGCTTCCATGAGAGTCGTTCAAGGCAGAGCTCACCAGTAACAGCATTGTGCTGCCATCACAGGCTGAAAAAATTGATCTCCTTGACTGAGAGCAAATGGTCTGAAAAGTTTTTGTTACAGGGGTGTTTAGTGAGCCTCACAAACATGCAGGTCCCACAGACTCTCCAGCAAGCCACCAGCAGAGATGATTTTCCAAAGAGTTTATTTCTCCTTCAAGGCAGGCCCCAATGCGGGTTTATACCAAAACAGCAGGAGGAAGGACTATGGGTGATGCCGTGCAGCTTGATGGTCCCAAGAGCCACGATGCACACCATTCTGGGCCCACAAATGTGCAGCCATGCCTCCTCATATACATCAGGCAGGATCAGTGAGGTTCATATGGAGACTTCTTAATTTCCGTCAGCTGAAATGATACACAGGTATGAAGCAACTCTTGTCTTCCCAGCCATTCATGCTGGAAAACTGCTGTTAGGCTTCAAGATATCACTGGTGGAAACTGGAATTGCTCCAAGTATAAAGGGACAACATTTGTAACTGTCTGAAATCAAGCCATCACAAAGCACCAGAAAGAGAGCTGTAAAAATAGTGAGAAACAATGGATCTGAACGTGGCTAATATCATCATATGTAGGTCTGTGCATTAATCCCTATGCTTATGCTCTCTCTTACGACAATCAAATAGTATGCAGAAGGGAAGGTCTGTGTGTGCTTGCAGGAATACAGATGCATATACAGATGCTTTTTTTTCCTGGATAGAACTGTCTCTTAAAAAGAAAAAAAATCTATTATTTACCTCTCTGTCTAGAGTGGAAGGGGTGTTGCCTCTTGGCAGAATTCAAGTGTCCCTAAAAGAGAAATTTTGCACTGACAGCATTCAAGTTGAAGTAATGCAATTAAGCACTCACAGAAAATATTTAAAGAATTCAGAAATTTTTAAAAAGATTATTTTAATCAAAAGCTATTAGGAAATTTTACTCCGTTTAGTAGAATGGCTTTGAAAAAGTAATTTTCCTGCCAATAGTACCAGTAAAGATTTTAAGTTTCTAAGTACTGCAACAAAAATCGCTTCAAAATGGAAATGTAATCGTTAGTGTCACTTCTTAGCAGCAAAAGAACCAACAACACCATGACCCATCTGAGCAAATTTAGAAGCTAGCAATTTTAGAAGTACATGTTGGGGTCAAATCTTTTTTGCTGTACAGATACTTGCTGACAGCTGTCAATAAGAAAACTGGCTCTTATTTTTAGTTAACTTCTAATTATGCTCTTCCTGACTTCAGCATATGAATAGAAAGTTCTTTTAGGAAAATCTTTCACATCTGCTCTTTTAACATTGCCAACACAGACGAACAATTTATTTATTTTTTACCAAATCATGCTGTCGCTTGTTGTCTGCAGTTTTGTGAACTCACCAGGAAAGAAAAAAAAAAGTGTTTACTTTTGCCTTATGAATGTAGCGGTGTGCATATAAAACAGCCTCTCTCTCATCTGGATTTGTTCCACCTGCCTTTCAGGAATTGCAGAGGAAGGGCTGCTACAGGGACCATATCTTAACATGCTGACCATTCACCTCTGCCTAACTTCAGTACCTTCACCCCTGGGTTGTGTCACAGGTCACTGTCAGTTCAGTGCTGTTAACTAAGTTCCAAGCATTCAACACAAATCTCTCAGACTGTCTTTTGGTAGTGCTGCTGGAGGCATGATGGCTTAAGGATAAAAGGGATGAAGGTTTGTAGGAATGGGAAATATCTTTTATTAGTCCTGCTGATACACTGGGTAAAGTGGCCAATCACTAGGATATGCTGCTCCTTCACCTGACATCACACAATTCCCATGCAAAACGATGTTCTGACTAAAAAAAGCAGGCATCTCTCCCATCAGGAGCTGAGATACCCTACTCATGTTGATTTCTGGGAGATCCCCTCATTAGCTTCTGCTATTATTTTCTGATTCCAGGCATATTACCCATCATTGCCAAGATACAAATTTTATAAGCACTTTAGTTACGGTCTCTGCCTGACAAAGTTTACAGGTTAAAGGTCCAGCCCTGCTCAGCAGGCTTTTAAATGGGGCTACTTAGTGTAATTACCCATAGAAACATATTCTAAGACAAGACTTGGGAGGTAAATGAAACAAATACATAAGGGAGCAAAATTTGCTGAGAAGGGCTGAATTTCAAATTGACTGGGAGCTGACAACACATTTTTTCTGCCTTACATACATCTATATATACTTGAGAAAAAAATACCAAGATTTCGTTTGTGTATCAAACTTCATTTTGCTCGATATAATAACTATTCAGCTGAACAAAATACAGAAAGAAACCTCAAACATTTTAGCATGGATTACCTTCATAATTGATATGTAGCCAGTAAGGAACACAGTGATCACAACTCACGACTTGCCTATGAGAATTCAGACACCTCATATCTTGTTTACAAAGTCAATAAAACCCCTATTACATCAAAATCTCCAACTGTCTAAGAAGGAAACAAAACAGCAGTTAAACACATTTTTGCTTGAAAAAGAACAGACAATATTTATGTTTTATTGTAGATAGTTTTAATCTGTGACCACTTAATATTAGTATTCATCTATTTAGAAAAATAAAGTATCTATGAAATTAAAAAAAAAAACAAAACCAAAATATAATGAGACTCTATAAGTAAAAGCTATTTATAGACACTACAGTTTACATTTATGAAGCCTACCAATTAACTGGTATCATCATCCGTATTCATCCTTATATAAAAAGCATTTATCTTTGTACTGCTTAACAGACTAATGAGATATGTCAATTCTTTTGACTTTACAGACAGAGAACAATGCCTTTTACAAAAAGGCTTAAACAGCTCATTTACTGCTGCAGGTTTTTAAGTCTGGGAAAAAAATCCTCTCCATGCCCTACAAAATGAAAAAGGACAGTTACCTATGGTACAGAACAGTTATCTATCCTCCACACAAATTATATGATAAATATCACAGGATATGACCACCAGAGTTGGATCAATGTTACACAGGAGGCATTTGTGAAGAGGAAAGGTAACACTCCCACCTTTAAACTGGTGACAGAGAACAAGAATGGTAGGGGTAGGCAGGGGGAATGTCAGCAAATGCAAGAAAGAGACAGCAAAAACAGCCCAGGGCTAGAAATACAGAAGTAAGGAAGACAGCAGGGAAAGCCACTTGGGGAGATATTTACAGTGCCTGACTTTTTCCCATGCTCCCTAGGTTCCTCCTACGGGCAGCAGAGGAGATGGGCTCTTCCAGGGCCATAATTCAAAGCACCAAGCAGCTATAACCAGTCTTCTGCCATCAACTCCCCTCCTGGGGGAGACTCCCTCCTCCAAGCTGAATGCAAGATTAGGTTTCCTAGGATAAATTCAGTCTTTGTGAATTCCCATACCATAGATTTTCAAAAGTGTCAATCTCCTAGCTCTCATTTTAAAGGCCCTGGTAAAAATTCTCATTGACGTGAGTGGCAATACACTTTGGCCAGTGCTGGTACTTGTGAGAAGCCTGTCCTGATCCCCACTCTGAGACAACCGCAGGCTGATCAGTAGCAGGTGCTGCACCTGCACAAAGCTATCACAGAACCTGAAACAACACCTGAGCTCACGATTTGAGAGGTTTTGAACCCAGAAAAATCCACTGGCAACCTTGCAGACTCTCTGTCTCACTGCCTCCCCACAACAGATGTGTGGAACACTTCTTAATTTCTATATCCCTGGCAGGGCTAGGGTGACCCAAAACAAGCTGACCAGCTCTATTACTGCTGAGATATTTCTACATGTCCTTTTTTCCCTTTTTTTAGTCATAAATTTATAGTTTAAAATAAGATGCCCACAATTTTCTCCAAGAGAACGTTTCCAGAGAGATAGTGTCTGAACTGAATTTCAGATTGAATTTTGGATGTAGATACTCAATTTCCAGTTGGTGGCATATTTTTACTTATCTCAGTTCTTCCTCCAGCAAATCAAGTATTATCTAATGATAGTTCAGGTCCTCTATAGCAGTGTTATAATTAATCAATTATTCTTTCTTGCTAGGGAGATTACAAGAGAATATATTGTATGAATAATGTACTAATAATTGTGTTACTGCTGCACTTCCTAATAACTTTTCAGTTATTTGTGTAGCTAATGCATGCAACCATACCCAACTCATGTGGTCCTGGAGACATCAATGGTCTTATAGTCTATAGAGTGAGTGGAACATGCAACTCAGTAATCTTCAATCCAAAAAAGTACCACTAAACAGGATAGGAAAATATGTGACCTTGGTCATACTGTATCACATTAGGAGATTATTCCATCAAATAACGTCTCAGAGTTTTCAAACAAAACAGATCTGCTATTATCCTTTTTTTAGAATCCACAGCTGTTTGTTTCATTAGAAAATAATTTGCCTTTCAGTTTTGGGTTTTTTTCTGTTTAAATTTTCTCTCATGGAACTTTTAATATTACATCAGACAATCAGCAAAATTTTTTTCTAAAAATAAAGAAGGGAAAGAACATTCTTGGAGATCTTGTTGCCCCCTAATGCCTGTAGACACTATTGTCTTGCCTGCTTTCCCAGACAATCCATGACTGGGGAGAATATAGCTCTGTTAACCTTGCTTTATCAGCCAGCATGTCAAAATCTGAGCTATAAATCTTCATCTTAATCATTTATGATTAAATATTCAGATGAGATTATGTGCAACCTAATTCTACACATCCATCTCTACTTCCCTAATTAACAACAGATAGCAACAGAGGGGGAAAACCACTACCTTTCTGAAGTAATGAGACAAAACCAAGCTTTTTGTAGACAACTTTCATTTCTAAGCACTTCCTTTTAATCACCATTTAAGAAAGAAATATGATTAATGAAGTTATGTATATTGGATTATACATCTGCTGCGTCACAATAGATTGCTAAATATTGCAGTGTTTGTCCCAGTAGCCCCAAAAATTCTTATTTTTATGAAGCCTCACTGGTTTCAATTCTTCCCCATCTGTCAGAGAATTTGACATCCATACAATGGAAGTTGCATGGGAGAAAACCGTCCAGGCTCAGTGGGTAAAATTCCTCCCTGTTCAGAAAAGCAATCTAAGACTTATGAACCACTACAAATCTTTCTGGTCTTCACTTCTATTTAGAACTGCTTTGGCTTTAAGTACCAAATTTCGACTATTTAAACCCTAACTTTGAGACGGAATGCAAAAACGTACCTCATACTGAAACTGAAGTTGTTGATACACATCACCAGATTTTCAGAAAAATCAAACTTGAAAGCTACTAAAGGCATTACTTAAGATGAGACAGCCAACTCAACCTGTAAATCACAGGCTCTAAATGAAAGAGATCTCCCAGGAAAAGACATAAAGTCTGTCCTTCTATCAGCCTGAAACTGACTTCTCATTATACTTTCTAGAACAGCGCAAATAATAGATTATTTGTTTCAATGAGGTGCCCCCCCCCCAAAAAAAAATAATAAAAAAATAGCTTAATTAAAATCCGATGTTGGAGAAGGAAAGAAGTAGGAAAAGAAAAGTATAATTATGTAGTCTTGCATCAACTTGGAACAAATATGACCCAATTCATAAATGAAAGCACTAAATTTTGAAATAACAAGTTGTATTTTTAGCATGAAACCTAACATGCAGGCATTTTCACAAAATTACTGGAATAAAAGATCTTCAAATTTGTCCCTTCGCAGCCAAAACTACTTGCTAAATTCAACCTGACTCCATTATTATTTCCCCAAATGACATTTTTCAGACTTATTTGGGGAGGAAGCAAAGGAGGGAGGGGAAATTGCCTGTCTCCATCCTCTGCTGGTTTTTCTAATTGCATTTAAATGATCCGTGCAACTGGTCTCCTACGACTTCCCTGAGGGGTAATATTTCACAGTCTAGCTAATCTCGCTATTGAAATGTGTCCTGTTTTTCAGCAAAAATTTCACTACTATAAAGCAGAACTGGAATAAGTTCTGTTGCCTTCTAAAAGTTGTTAAGTTAGTTTTAAGATCAAGAAGTATGTAAATACAGAATATCAGCAGGCTACACGAGTCTGGATGGTTTAGCAGGGCAAACTAATCTGCCATCCAAGGTGCCTCATGTCTCCCCATGAGTCCAAGTCTTTTGGTCCAACAAAATTTTGCTGTATCTGAATGAATGACAGTTACCTTTCTGAAAAGAAAAAAAAAAAACAACAACAACAACAACAAAACAACAGAAAAAGAAGCAATGTAAGCCCCAATTTATTTTTTTTTCACATTACACACACTTAATACTTGATTTATTTAGTCAGCTATTTCTCTGTCTCACTCATGCGACTGAATTTGTCTGAGCTTAGTAAGCACTGGCCAGATTCTTCATCTGCTTGTGTGTCTTCTTAGCACAGGTGGCATGGTGCTTGCAGGACCAGAGCTTTGTATACTTCTCTTTACTGTGAGGGCTGCTGAAGCATTACTCACCAAACAAAAATCCCAACTCTTTGGAAACAAAAAAAGTTCCACTGCTCTACTGCTCTCAGTGATTGAGTAATCCCTTTTGCAACTATTATTAGCAACCTTACTCTACAACTTAATGGCCTGATTCTATATTTTCTTTTTTTCCCCTAGGTTGACTAATATACTACGTGCTTTGTGAATTTCTGAACAGGAGTCAGTAGGCTGGTTAAAGGAGTCAGACACATTATTAAGCCTGTGGGGATGTCATGTGGAGCCTAAAGCAGGGGTGCCTCTGCCTGCAGGCCGGCATGCAGGGTAATGTGCCCACTTACCTTCTGTACTTTAAACTGGTTTGACACTCAGTAAACTACTACCCAATTAGTTAGGGCTGTGGCACTCTGCACAAGAGGGAAGGCATTCTAGGCTCAGAGATAAACATCTTTTTTAGATTTACTCAGTTTCTGAATCACCTAGCACCTAGATTTACATAACACAAGGGAGACACATCCATGCCTGAGGTTAAAAAAACTCTAATATGAACCAGTCAACAAACACTACTGAACACAGTCTAAAGAAAGTGCTTCAACACTACCTGACATATACCTGTGTCATTACAATTTTAGACAAGGAATATATATTCTGGCCCAGTGATACAATACCATTTTTCTCATTTAGTCTCATTCTCTGGCTGTTGTGCTTATTCTGCAGCAGCAGGCGAGAAGGTTTCAAAGTATTAAAATTAAAAAAAAGACATTTCCACAGTAACATGATATTATTTCCACATTTTATTTTAAAGCTACTACAAAATTCTACACACACAAAACCCACAAGCACCTCAATGTGCAGGAACTGATGAAAGTACCCTAAAACCCCAAGCAGGCAGTCTTCCAAAGTACGAGGCACATGGTCAAGTAAAACACCCAGGCTAGCTTTTGTTTGGAGTAGTTTATCCCTACATGTTGGATCTAAAGGATATAAAGCTACTCAATCTTCAGTGGCAGCAGTTTCTTCCATCACTTTGCAGACACACAGCTAAACACCTGAATGCTCCCAGGTGATGAGCAGCCAGTAAACTCTCACCAGGACTAGGTATCTAAACTGAGTACTGTACTTTTTGAAAAAACTTGGTCCTGTAGATATATTGTCATAGCAAAGCTTAAGCAAAATTTTCTGGCATGCCACAACATATGGAAAGCTCCAGTTTAACTGTGGTCTCAGGGTATGCCACAAATATACAAGCTGGAATCCTATTTGAGAAGATGTTTAGCGGAAGCTTAAATCATTGACTCTGAAGTTTTTAAACCCCCTGATTTCATAGCATGTGACAATACATCTCTGTGGAGCAAAATCAAACTGTAGAAAGACTCAATTAGTTTTGACTGTACTTCTACCAGCAATTTTTTTTATCTGCTCAGATCATGCCTGGAGAATAAACAAAATCCCAATATGCTCAGACTAAGCTGTGAAATGCAAACTCCTATCTGATATAAAATTCAGAATTTTGAAAACAAAAAGAGCTATAGTTTGGAAATTCTGGCAGAATGGTAATGCAGTGATTTAAACGTATGTTTCCTGGATGAGAGGAGGAGAAGGAAGAGGCTAACAACAGGGATGTAAGCTCTCAGTGTGCCACGAGCTTTGGGTCACTCAGCGAAGCTACGGCTGTGGCCACACAGTGCCCCTCATAATTCAGCTTCTTTGGTTGTACTTAAACACATCTGCCAGTGAATTAGTTCCTTTCACACTCTACAGTTTCTTGCTAATCCCCTTCTTGTCCAGCTCTACTGAAAACTTCCAGGGTGCATTACAAGATTTTCCTTGCCAGACAGAAAACACGCAGCACACTGCCTTTCCCTCTAAAATTCAGTAGAGTACTGGGAAAGTTCTCTGGTCAGTCTGGCAGTGCTGATCTTTGGTAAACCCTGTTACACTTTATTTCTTCCCCCCTTGTTCTTTAACCGTATGTCTTTATAAATTTTTTTAAAGGAAAGGACACTTATAGCATCACTTACTCATAGATGGATAGTTGATGAATAATTTTATTTCTCAGCTTCCTAAATATGTAGCTGTTCTCCAGTCTTACGGTGCCACATTTATATTAGCAGATTTAAAACACAGATGCAATTCACCAGCTCTTTCAGTATTCTGGAACTGGAATTATTCATTCCCTTTGATTTTTCAAAGGAAAACTCATTTACTGTTGCTTTCACTGCAGTTGTGTTTTTTTCTGTTTTACTATCATCATATACATTATCTGTCTTCCCTTTACCACTATGCTAACATAATTGTCTTTCCTGAAAAATTAGGGAAATCACAAAGTCTATCTAGATTATCCTTAATATCCCCTCTCATAATATAGCAGCTGTCTTTCTTCCTTTTTCTGTCCCTATACATAGCTGAAGAGTGTTTTTCTGTTTGGGCTTTTTTTCTGTAAAGGCCGGATCAGCTTGGTTTTGGAAAGTCTCACTTTATCTCCAAACCTCTTGACCTCTGAGCCTTAGTGCTGCTTAAACTACTGGGAAGGAAAGGAGGCAACGTGGAAAGGCATTATTTGCAGATTCCTAATGGTGTTGCAAATATACACTTTGTTTAAGAGCTACACCCTACAATTTTTTCTCTTTTCTTGACGTTCATATTTCTCACAGTGTTAGCATTATTAATTTCAAAGAAATTTAGAATTTCTTTATATATTTGCAGGAGCAAGTTTCTCTTACTAGCCAATTGCCTCAGTCATGAAATTTTCCTCTTTTGAGGAAAAAAAACAAAACAGAACAAACCACTTAGCAACTTTATTTCTTCAAGAAACATAAAAGGAAGTTATCTGTGATCATGCGGTTGAAGGTTATTCAGTGTTATCAATCTTCCATAGTGTCCTCATTCCTTACTGAGAAATTCTGAAAGTTCTAAAATATTCCCATAAAAAACAGAACACTGTGACACATCCTAATACATTAGCTACTTGATGAGGACTGTTAGCTACCACATGAAAACATCTATGATGGTTACTAATACGTTGTGCTCTCCAGTGTCCATTTAAGCAGTTTAAATCCCCCACAATGGATAACATTTTCACAGATTTCTGGAATGCCTAGCCTTCCCTTTTCATGACACTACTCGAGCAGCCCAATGCTAGGCCAGGTAAACCACCTTTGCATACGTTCTAAAAAATTAGTTTTTAAACACAAATATCCCCACTCTTTCAAGTTATTATATCATTAATACTCAATAGAATACCACCAGGTCTCTAATTTCAGTTCGCTTTTCTTAGTAGCACACAACATTGAAGTCCCTATTTCCAGTCATGAATTCACATGATTCAAGTCCTGCACAGATGTTTCCACTTCTCTTTTCTGGCACAGGTTTTTGACAGGTCTGTATCCATGTTCCACCTTTTTCCTTAGGGACAATATTCAGCCACTGAACAGATCAAGCAGCAATGTGCCATTGACATTTTATC
Organism: Melanocharis versteri; assembly: GCA_013397845.1. Classification (NCBI taxonomy): domain Eukaryota; kingdom Metazoa; phylum Chordata; class Aves; order Passeriformes; family Melanocharitidae; genus Melanocharis; species Melanocharis versteri. Next base: position 252,541 of record VZTG01002328.1, on the reverse strand, counting down.
AGCACCTTTGAGTTTCCTTTGCAAACCAAATTCCTGTTAAAAATGTTATATCCATTGTTCTATCCCCATTTTCCCCATTTTTGTCCCCTTGCACCTATTTTTAATATATATGTATGTTTAAAGTGCTTCTTCCAGACGTGTCAGCACCAACATGAGACCAGTTTCTAAGTCAGACAAGAAGAATACATCTTTAGATGCCTCTTTCATCCAGCTGCACAATAACAGCTGATGCTTCAAAACACATCTCTTGTAGCATTATGAGTTATGTGCTGATCACTATTGCCCCATCATGCATCCAATCTCTTATTCCACTGGAACATAAAGGAAATTTCTGAACATCTTAAAGACACTTTAAAGCAAAGTAGAAACATATCCACCACTGACCTAATGTTCCTTGCTCCTTCCATGCATGCTGTATGATCAGTAAACGGTTTCCAAAATGAAAATCTCTGGTGGGGTTCTGATGAAAGGCCAGGTTAACCAGGAAGTTAAATAACAAGACCAGCATTAAACTTACAGCAATGAGCCAAAACCTGTGGCTTTACCTTTCCTCCAGGAAGCAGGAATTTTTATGAAGATGGTATGGCTCCCCTTGAACCATTTCTAAATCTATTCAGATTATAGAGGAACTCTGGAGAAATAATTACTCAGCTATAGCCTTCTTTGTAGACAAACAGGTTGTGAGAGAAGCCCTGTCTACCTTTTTACCCTATCAGCCAGATGAATTGGAGAATACTACAGAAGTTTGAAGGGCAATTATTTTCTTCACGAGAATGCAGGAAAACATCTTACTCCTCAGTCTCAATTTCAATCTGCTATTTTCCTGGAGAAATACACTGCACTGCCTCTTATCACCAAGACGCTTACAAGTCTCTATGTATGATTTCATTATACATCTTTGGCATAAACAGTGTCATAGATAGATGGCTACCTAAAAAAGGGCTTTCTAGAAGATACAGACTGTAGAGAACACAAAGGGCAAGTGCATAAAATTAAGCATTGTACTTAACATCTCTTGGTTGTAGGCATCCCTCGCCTTCCACACAAACCCACTTCCATGGATAGAAGATAAATTGCTATGGTTTAAGTGATTATAGCCATAAACCTTCATAGAAGTGCTTACTGTCATTCAGACAAAACAGAAGAAAACTTGTACCAAATTTGTGACAAACCAGTGTGAATACATTTGAGCCACTCCAGAAAAAGCAATGTAGGAAAAGAGAAGTTCTAACCTCAGTTCAGGTATGACAGTTCTGTAGTTCTAGTAGTACATGATACGTATGCCATTGATACACTACCAGTTTTGCATTTTCCTGTCAACAGGCAAAAGCATTAGAGTGAGAAAGAATTTGTCTCTTTTTCACTACAGCTATTTATGACTGTGAGAAAAATAAATCTTGCCAGCTCAACCAGTAGCTAATGCTCAATGGCATTGGGCTACTAGTGGGAGTGGAAGGAAAAAAAAAATAAAACTGACTCTTTGAAAAACCAAAAGAGGTAAAACTTCCAGAAGGCATGTTATCCTCAGCTGATGGATCCCATGTGTCAAACAGTTCAGGAAGGGTAGGCACAGCCTTTCACCTATGGGATAAATCAAAGGTAACTAATATACTGAAACACTGCCTCGAAATAGTAACTCAACAAGTTAAAAAAAAGTGACAAGTTTCTGAGATGCTAGTTAACAAGGTTCAGAGAAAATATTCACATGCTTTAAAGCTGGTCCTGGGCTACAATTTGGATTCAGAACACAAGCAAGCAAACTCTGATTTAGCATGTAATTAAGAAATCCTCTCTGAATTATGCAACTTTCATTCACTTCTTCAGAAGATATGAGAACACTACAATCATTTGCCAAGTTTGATCCCAACATGCCATGGGGCAAATGGAGACCCTAAACTGTCATATTCTATTTAAATCATATGTAGGCTAAAGTGAGAGCGATTGCTTGGTATATTAAATTACTACTAGTGTGTTGATAATTCCTCATGAACAATCTATGGCTCTGAATTATTTATCGAGGAGGAAGTGGCTTTTGAAGTGAACATTATTTCTCTCTCAGAGCTAATGCTTGAATATGATAAAAATAGTTGCCAAGAGAAAAAGGAAATTAAAAAAGATACTTCCATGACTGACAGTTCTGAGATTCTACCTCATTTCGTCATGGATTTCTTCTCTTTATGAAGTCTATCGGTGAAAATGATGTTCATATTAAGAAAAAAAAAAGAAAAAAAAGAAAAGAAAAAAGAAAAAAAAGAAAAGTGGGACAGCCTGTGTAAGGAAATTGCTTGCAATAAATCCCAGGTACATACAAATTCGGTGATGGCAATTAATATCGTTCCTAGACTATTCCCATGGTTTGTACTTCCTTGCTTCTAGCATCCAGTACTGCTCATAGAAATACAGCTTTGAGGGAGCCACAGAGCAGCCTTCCTCTGGCATCAAGAGGGGTACATCACAGAATCAAAGAGCTTTGGCTTGTAGCGCAGATGAAGGACACTTAACAGAGCATGGAGTGACAGCAGGACAGAGAGAAGGACCCAATTCTCCCACTGCTTCTTCAAGTTTGCAGACAGACTTTTCAAAGCCTTGTCCCCTCAAAAGACTTCACAGGTTTTTGAGGATGGGGAATTGAAAGCACAGCTGAAGCAGTGACAGGCTCCCACATAGTAAGATAAATCCAGTGTGAGACATTCTCCATTATGACCAAATTAGAATATCATTGGTCAAAGAAGTATTCTCACAATAAGATGCATTATTGAGTGGCAATATGTATACCCAAAACAATTACTTGAAATAAGCATAAATCCTGCTGTCTTCTCCACATCTATTAAGGTTGCTATTCATGAAGAATTCTCCAAAGAATGATTTATGAAATGCCATTAGAAGACATATTTCTATGTTATTTCTGTTGTTTATTTATTTGCAAATAGTTTATATACAGTAAGCATGCCCGAAAACTTTTAGTAAATTTTCTGTGAACATATTTGAATATTGAGTTTATTCTTATTTCAAGGTTATTCTTCAGTTTTCAAGGTGCCAAAGTTAATTTCTTTAATAACCAATCCTTTGTGCCTACTAATTAGAAATATCCAAAACAATTTGCTATTTAAATCATATGTCATTGCTTCTGATCCTTGATTGGATGAGTAATGAAATTAAGTAAGACCCATATGAATTGTGAATATTACTACTGAATATGTAATTAAGGTTTTGATTAATATTCTGGCACTCAGGCTTAAAATACACCCTCCATAAGTATTTGCACTAATAAAGCTCAAGCTCAAGAAATCAGTACAAGTCATTAACACAGTCAAACTGAATTCATAAGCAAACTTCAAAAGAATACTTGTAAGGTTTTCTTATGATGATGGGTATGTATAGCGTCCTTTTAAGTTTGACTCCTGTATTAGTGTAGCTGTCAAATAAAGCTATTGGCCATCTTTTCTCCTTAGGTGCTGGTATAAAATTAAAAAGTAGGGATATAAGTTTTGCTGAGGTACTGAAAATATCCCCTGTTAATACACGCTGATAATTTAAATGGCAATTGTTTCAAAGCTCAATGAATCATTCTGTGGAAATTTAAAATCCTTTAAGACATAGCATTACATTTTAAAACTTGAAATTCTATGTTTTTTTCATGTAATACACTTCCATTTCCCACCTAGAGTATGCATTAGGAAAATTTTTCATGTCATTACTGAAATATACTTAATTATGGTGACAGTCAACATTTTTCAAAATATTTTTTCCATCCAATACATTCTGCACTTCAAGAAAGCCAATCAGAGTACATTATACTTAACAAATAGAAAGATACGAAAGTATAGTTTCTTTTTTGTTGTTATATAAATCTCCCACTTGTAAAACAACATAAAAATTAATGATAACAACTTATTAACATGAATTCTGAAGCAGTATGGTATTCCACACACCTGTCCTAATAAAAGATAGACCTGTAGAAAAATTCGGGCTCTTGGCACAAAAGGGGTTGACTCCCTTGTGAGTGCACAGTGTGTAATAAAGACATGGGCAGTGTAAGGAGAGCTAGACTCAAGAAAAGGACTGAGTCCCGGTCTGGAATTGATTTTGGGATGAATTAGGAAAGGCACCTGCTCAAAAATACTCCTCTATTTTAAATATGCATTTAAACCACCAGAAGTAGTAGCAACTCCTCATTACTTCTGGTACAGAACTATCCCCAAACCTGCACATAATATCATCCTCCTGCTGTTCTAGGAAGTTTTTAGAGGAACAGGAGAACCTTCTTCCAGCTTGCCACCTTTTCAGCATGGGTGAGAGGCTAGAAGATGTTGATATATTCCACCGGAAGAGGAAAGGATACACAAAGATTAAAGACCTGCTCTGGACTGTCTCAAGCAAGTCCCACATGAAGAACCTTCAATGGCCCAAATCACAGCCTGGTAATGAGACCATCATTCTCTCTCTAAAGGAGCTATACTTCTACACTGATGAGTGCAAAGCATCCACAAACTCACAAACCAAGCCAAAATTCTCAGTCTACCTGACAGCACACGAGCAACAAGTCCAAACTGACAAGGGAACGGGTCCGTTTCAACTACAGCCTTCACGGTTCCTAGGATTTTATGTTCTGCTTCTCCAAACCCACCATCAGGGGCTGAGTCAGCCTCTTTTGAGACAAACTCAGGCACTGATGATGGGGTGACTTATTTTGCACTCTATGCTAGTTTTCTCAGCAGCCCTCTTGATTTAATTCAACCATAAAGAGAATACTCCCAATAACTAATTAATTCTCTAACCCAATTGGATTATTAATGCAGTAGCTCTTCCACAGAAGTGACACAAGGAGAATGAAGACAGGTTATAGAAAAATGTACATCTCCAATTTTTTTTTTTTTCAAGTACAGAAAAAAATACTGAAGAGCATACTTAAGGACCAAACATAGCCCTTAGTTCAGAAAGGTAATTTTCATACAATGTTATCATGAGTTCTTAATTTGCCTGTGTGATAAAAATTGCTAACAAATGGTTGTTGACTGTAAATCCTCCTTTTGACACATGCATTAACACACTATTGTAAAAGTTCAAAGCCGTTAATGCTGAGTTCTCTCTCCCACATTAATTATCCTCTGTGCTGTATTTGGCTTCACTTGGGTAAATATTCTATAACTACCCAATCTTTACTGACAGAACATCTTAATTTAATATTCTATGATCTCTGTTTATATTTATGTTTTTTTCAATAGTTCAGTATTGAGTCCAGTTTCCACCAGTACTACTGGAAATGTTCTATCCTCAGCCTATTTGCCTGCTATCACCCACAGATATCATTGTTTTTGAAGCTGAACTGTTCAGTGCTTGGAAGCTTCAGGCTGAAGTTGATTCCAGCACCTCCACTTTGTTTAGAAAAATCCCTAACCCTTTTTACTTAGTCCAGTTTTCCACAGCATGTTGGATCCAGATTGGAAAGCAAACTAACAAATAAGGAACACAGCTCAAAAGAAGAGATGATGAGCTAACTTGAAGCAGCAAAAACAGTAGGTGAAGGAAATGAGGTGAAGGAAATAACTTTTTTTAACTATATAGCATATTCTGGGTATAATAAGCGTAAAACCTTGTGGAAAGAAATCTTTAAAATATTAAAATCTTATTTTAATAGTCCAGTGCTGTCCATTATAGAGAGATGTTCACATTTTCAACATGTTTAACTTAAAAACTGTTTTGACAGACACATTGAAATGATAATTGGTTTTGAATTGTTTCTATCTAGATAATTTTCCATCTGAGTATCTCAAAGTATCTTACAGAAATAAGGCTTCATAATATCCATAGACTAGACTGCAAATATGTACTAGATAACTAAAGAATAACATTTTCAGAAGTATGCTCTGCTTTTGACTGCCCAAATTGAGCCACTTTGTATATGCTTCTCTTTTAAGAAAAATATTATAAAAAGCTCCACACCAATTGAAGTTAAAGGAGGTGCAGTTTTTAATTTCTGAAACACAGACTAAAGGCAACCAAAAGACAACCAAAATTATGCATACTGAAAAGTTGGGCTCCACTTGCTGTGGAGCTTGAGGTGAGCTGGGAAATAAGAATCTGGGAAATGAAGATAAGGTTTTATTTCAGCCAAAAAACTTCTGCTTACATTGATAAAAATCAGATACAAAAATGTTATCAGGAAATCAACTCAGAGCAAGAACCAGGAACTCAGGAAATTTTTAAATTGTTATTTAATTCATTTTTGCAAAACACGGCAGAGTAAAAGCGTAGAACAACTACTAGGTGTATACATCAAAACCAGCTTTCTTCTATCTCTTTTTTTTTTGAGTTTGATTACATATGACAAAAAAAAGGTTGATGAAAAAAATGAATAAACCAATCCTTCAGCTAATTCAGTTCATCTGGAGCTACTCTTATAAGCTGAAAAGGCATTTTCATGGAGATCTGTATTATGGTGCTCTTTGTGGTTATACTATACATGAAGCATGAATGTTTGCAAACAGAAACACTGGTAGTGTACTTTTAGGGTAAGAGGAAGAGAGAAGGTTAGACTGAAAAAAGGTAGAAAAAAAATTAATTAAGCAGTAAAGGAGAAAGACAGGGAAATCTATTTTTGGTTTCATTACAATGTCCTATTAGGTCTTCCTCTGTGGCCTCACGAACATGACATTTCTGTCAGTGTTATGTTACAGCTCCAGCAGGAAGGGCAGTAAACGTCCCCATCCAGCCTTGCTTAAGCATCAGTGCAGAAACCAGTCAGGGAGACAAGAACTGACCCCTCACAGCCGGAAAGGGCAGTGGACTCAAATCTCCTAAAACCTGAGCAAATATTCTAATCACAAGGGACATTGCTCCAGCTCTATAAAGCAAGACAGAGTCAGCAATATTTGTTGGGGATATAAGCTCATCATTGCTCACAAAGCAGATTTAAACAATCCTTGCCAACTGGATCCACTAAGGGATTTTGGTGCCACTGCAGCCTAGCATCTGGTTTGCAATGGGCTTAAATGAGGAGGAACTCAGGCTGTATGTGCTGGGGAGGTTCTGGACACAGCTAAAATGCAGGAATACAAGCCTCTAGGCAACTTTCAAGTTGAACATTATGGTCCATTATGTTTAAGTTCCTCAAGTAACTTCATACAGAATCACAGAATAACAATGTTTGGGGTGGGAAGGGACCTCTGGAGACCACCTAGTCCAAGTCCTCTGCTAAATCAAGTTCATAGAGCAAGTTGCACAGGGTCACATTCAGGCGTGTTTTGAATATCTCCAGAGGAGACTCCAACTAACTTTTTGGGCAGCTTGCTCCAGTGCTCTGTCACCCTCAGAGTAAAAAAGCTTTCCTTACAAGGCTGTTAAGCCAAATTTTTTAGGTCATCTTTTCAGGTCTATATGCCTGAAGAATATCTAAATTCTGCTTTCAGAGCAAAGTCCTATTATAGATCTGTCTCACAGAAATATTTCCATATAAAGTGAGACTGTAAAGATTAGGGCTGAAGAAAAATAAGAAGAGACACAGCTCCATCCATACCCTTCTTTTAGATAAAAGCCCTCACACATTTAAAATGACAAAGCTTATCATTCCACACAAGCCACTATTAAATGGTGAAAATATCAGCATAGTGGCTTTCTTTTCTTTCTATGCATGTATAGATCTCTCTAAAGATAGCTGATGTCTGGTGCTTGATATTTAAAGGTACTTTCCTTGGACCTGCAGGAAGTAATCTACTGATCCTATGTACTACACATGGGAAAATACCACTCAGAGTAGTTGGCAGAACCCTAGAATAGATCAGATGAAACATCCCATTAAAGTGAGTATGACTGAAATGTTGAAATGTTGAAAACTGTGGCAATGCTAACCTTCATTCTCGAAGGCAGAAATCAATCTGATACATAATAGCTGATAGGGATAAAGAAAACTGTCCTTCCATCTGTAGGTTAATTCACTTTTTATTCACCATAAAACATCTGCATCTTTCTCTAAAGCAGCTGGTACCATCCTTGCTACATTAGTCTCGTCTAAGTCACACCTTCCAACTACAGAAGAACAAAAAGTAGTTACTTTCCCTGTCATATCATTGGCTGCTAAAATTCCTTTGAAAACACCCTACAAAACAGTCTCACTCCCTGTGTTCCAACTCGTGACATCAAATCATTGCTGATTGATAACATTAACCACCCCCACTGATTATCTCTGCCAATCAAAAAGATTTATATGGCTCCCCATACAAGCCTTATACCATGAACATACTGAACTGCACAGGCTTGTTGTCAAAGGAAAAGTAAGGGAAAATAATAACATAATATAGCAATTATTTTATCTTGGGGGAAAAAGTACATTATAACCCATTTCAGCCATTCAGGCAGGGAAACAGAATGAGAAGGAGAGTGATAAGAAACCACTTCAGCAATCAGAGCCCACGGGGAGATGATAATTCATGTTATGGTTGTCAGAAAATTCAGGTAAAATCTCTTGGAAAAATATATACCCAAGACCTATTATTTTTTAATTCTAAAATTTATGAAAAGATGTTTTAGAGTACTCTCTTTCCTGTCAGCTTATGCCAGACTGATATCTCACATTTTTATTTATCATTGTTCAGATGACTACTCACTGCAGTGAGAGTTTATCTAGCATTTTCTCTGTGTATCTAACATTTTTGCTGTGAGTTTTCCCAGGCATACAACTCTTCTCTTTTTCTGCCTGCTTCTACAGTTTCTAAAGCAGTCACTGAGGAAATTATTCAAATAATCCCTCTTTGGTCAGTGGCTGAAAGGAAACACACTGGAGTTAGGTACATAGTTAGGGGTATTAACTGATATTCCCATGCCTTTTCAGAACCTCCTTCCTTTTCTACATGATCCCTCATGTGCTCTTTTATATCAGCCTCCCTTCATTTTAAAAATCAAGTAAATCGAAGCAGTTTTTTTTATAGCCTGTTTGCCCCTTCCACGCCTATATGTCCACTTGACACAATGTACGCAACTGACAGCTGTGCTAAAATTGACAAAAAAAGGTACCGCTTTGTAAATATACTTTAGTAACCAAAAACTTCCACTTGAACTGCAAGAAAAAGAGCTATTGATTTTGTCTGTGCCTGATAAATTCCTCCCAAACAACCTGCTTACTGAAAATGTAAGTCACTGTTGTGATTTATCTGCTATACATTAAAAGCTACTTAATTGGAACAGAGAGACAGAAGAACAAGGTAACACTGTTATAAGTGACACAGGAATTGGTTTAATTTTAGTTTTATTAGAGCTTTTGCATCTTTGTGGTCAAGTCAGTTCTTATGGACAAATATCAAGCACTAAGCCAGCTGACAAGGAGAATACTCTTCTGAACAAGTTAAACTGTGATGTAATATAAAAAAATAACCTGAAGTATGAAGGAGGATAACTGAGCCCACAGATCACGCTGTGGTGTTACACTTTGTTGCTTTCCCACAAGGGATGTGGACATGCAAACTGACCTTTCAGCAATAAATACTTTCCCTGATGTAAGTAACAGAAATATTAACAATAAAAAACAAAACTAAAAAAACCCCCTCACCTCCTTTCAAGAACCTTCTGCAAGTTTGTAACATTTGGAAGCAAATTATAATGTGAAGCATTTCTTTGAATTCATGGTATATGGGTGTAGTCATTCCTTCACAGTATCAGAAGACTCTAGAATAATATCTATAGTGACATGAAATCCTCTGAAACACAGAAACCATTGCAATCTTACCAATTTTCCACTCTTGGAAAAAGGCAAACTTAAATTCTTCCCATATATAAATTTCTAGAAAGCATTCTGTGTAAAAAATATTAGTTTTCCTACTAAGCCAATTGAGTGATCAGAAATTTTAGTGCTTAAGCATTCCTTTGAAAAACTTATGTAACTGATAAATATTCTCTACAGAGAGAACGCTTGTTAATTATTAAAGTATAGTATCTTTCTTCTAAAGTACATCAGCATCTTTTACACATAGCTAAGGTTATTAGAATAAACTGAATACCAAATCTGATTTGTATGCAGACTTGTAAGAGATTTTTAAGAACATAGTAAAGCTTCACTTCTATGTTTAAAAAAAAAATATGAAAGGCACAGACTTCTCTGCATACCACTGTCTTCAGAAAAAAAGAAGAAAAAAAGAAAAGAAAATACGAAAAGAAAAAAAGGAAGGAAAGAAAAAAAATGGAATATTTATTCTGCTGAATATATTACCAAAAGTTTAAATGTGGTCAGGCCACTTACAGGGTGGGCTGCCCCTTCTAATCCTGCTGAGAGGGGAAAAATCACAACTTTATTTCCTGTTTCTGACAGCCCATAGCCTTTCCTGAGACCTAAAGATACAGCAAGCAAGATAGTTAGTCAGTAGGACTTTAACTCAAGCACAGCAGTAACTCAATAAAAGAAATATGGCATTGCTGAGTGGCAGCATTTCGCTACACTAAGAGACAGATGGGGAGGATATGCAATAATCTTGTCTAGGAAATGGCTATGATTCATAAATTTGGACTCCATGTGACAAATTATCTGACAGATTTCAAAACAGTGAGAAAAACTGGTGTCAGATTGAGATATTATCACATCTTAGTGTGAAGTCCAATGGCAGCTGGAATTATTGACCACATAACTACACCAAACTCCTACACTGCTACGGAACAAAAGTGTCAAAACTCCTATGTAGATCAAAAGGGCGAAAAGAAATGAACATATTTAAGTTTGGAGTTGAGCTGATGATGTTCTTAATTTGAACTACCTTGCTCGCACTTCCAGCTTAGGGGGCCAGTCATGCTCAGTAGTGAGCACCTGAAGAAGTTGTAAGGATTTCTCACATGCAGGGCAGACACTATTCCCCCATATTTTTTTCTTTTTTTTTTACTCTAAGAGTTTCAAGTTATCGCAGAGGTGAAGCTTATGAGCATAAGCAATGACATTTCTTTGGCAGATGATCCAGACCCGTGAAAAACATTTCCACAGGGCATTAGAGAAATTACAACCCACCCTGGTCTCAGAATCCATCACCACCTTTACAACCTTGCTGCAACTCCTTTTTTTTCTGAATAAGAACCAGGAAGGATAAGGAAAATAATGGCTTCTTAGTATTACACATAAACAGATATAGCTAAACTGTAGCGTCACTCGTCAGAGAACCAGACCAACATTGGAACAGACAAGTGTCCTGGACAATGCCACCGGGAAGAACAAGCAATTAATTTAGGGTCTCCTCCCCCTTCTCTATGTGGTTTCCCACAGAGCTAGGAAGTCTCACTCAAAACCCCTCACTCTGTTGAGAGGGGATATACTTAATCATCTCAGTATTACTTCAGCTATCCAGAAATAATTTTAAAGGGTAATTTCCAGTCCTCTTCTTTCCAATGATTCACCCTTCCTCTGGCCTTGTTAGCTACGGAAACTTGACAGTTCCCTTTCAGGCACTTTGACTGCAGCCTTTCAGACAAAGTGACAGACACTGTGGGAACTCCCAAGCACTCTGGGCACCAAGGCAGCCTGCTCACACCACCCCGCTGCAAGGCACAGGAGTTGTCTCAGGGAGCTACTCCTTGCTTTCCAGACACCACAAGATGGGCACCAGCGAGTCCTCCAGTCTCCTCCTCTTGCTCACCCAACTTCACACAACCCACACTCCCCCCAGGGCTGACTCTCAGGACCCCTTTATCCTTCAGGTAAAGCTTCAGGAGCATGGCTATCCAAATCCTGCCAGACCAACGGAATCTCAGCCAGAAATTTTTTTTTAAAGAAGTGAACCAGCTCCACAGATGCCAAGTCAACGCTATGATCTCTTACATCCAGTCACCAAGTCCTGCTATCCACTGCAAAATCCGAAAGGCTAAGCCTGGGAAGTTCAGTGAATCAAAGGGATGCTCAAGGGCATATGGTTACCTACCCTCAGGCCAGGCTCAAAGGACAATTGTTTACCTGAATCCTACTGGCCCATATACCTCTAGACAGTCCTTACAGACTAAATTAAATCACCCACTTCCATTATTTCCTTTGAATGGTAGATAGAAATACCCTGTGCATTACACCCTCCTTTCACCCTCCAGAGTCTACTAATAATAAGACAGGTCTCTCACAGCACCTACTTAGGAGAAGAGGGCTCCATAGTGTGGTTCCCATGCCCATATATTGGTAAAAAGCAGAACACACTGGAAGCATGAATGAGGAAATGTATCTGTGTCTACCTCTGAAGGCAGAATCTCATCAATGATCGTATTTTAATGAGAAATTGACTGCCAACAAATGCCCAGTAGCTGCACTCTGCTGTGGCAAGCAGATCCCCAGAGACTTCACTGAAATTTTAACAGGTGGACAGTGTTATCAGGAAGTCCATGAACAGCCAAACCTTAGAGGAAAAAACATATATATATTCTTCAAAAAGGAGGAATTCGATATTTTAAAGTTTTTGAGGGGGAAAGTTATACCCATTTCCAAAGAAAAAAAAATTACGTTTTTATTCAGAAGTGATTGGCAGCTTAGCTGCTCCTGCAGGTCCCCTTTTTCACACTCTAGGAATAAGAACTTTTTTAGTAATTTTAGATTGCCTCCTTCTAGCATTGTTTCATACCACATTAAAGACCTCATTCATTTCCCATTAGCACATTTTAGTTAAAATTAACACATAATAATTTTCAATGATCTGGCTTTCAGTATGTTTGTAAACAAAAAATTAATCTCAGAGGAAAAGCTTTGAAATTGTTAAAAGTCATTCTGACAGAACTAATCACTAAAAACACATTTTTACAAATTTTATTATTTAATTCAAGAATATTAAGAGCACTGGGATTGTCAGTTGTACTGCTCATTCCTCAGGATGACTTCCTTAAATCAGCAGTTGACACCATTGCCCCCAAAACCTTTGGCAATGGGACAAAAAAAGGGAAATTGAAGACCTCAGGATTCAATTAATTTTAAGAGGAGACAGAAGACAACAAATACCACACAAAAACAGAATGATCACCAATTTCAGTAGCTTGAGAATCAGGCACAAGCAAACTTTCTCCTCATTGCCTGACAGAGAAATGACAGACATATTACTGTCATTTTTACTTGTGGGAGAATCAGTGCAATAAGTAACAGAAAACGTAAATGTAGTTACAGGAGAGCTTTAACCAGGGGCAAAAGAAAAAAAAGAAGGAAAAATCTGAAAGCTAAGAGGAAACATAATGAGAGGCACAGAACAAAGGGTAACAGGTTTTGTCAACTGTTGGGATGGTTACCCCAGCACGTGTGCACTTGTGGTGCTCACATAGCCAGCACGGTTTGTTCAGCTGTGTCAAAGAAGGAGTTAGTCTCCAAACACAGGCAACTGGAAAACACTTCAGATCATCTTTCAGCCTAAAGAGCTTCAGCTATTTGCTCAAGCCAGTGCCAATGTTACACTGCAGAGTAAAATTCTGGACTATTAAGTGTCCGATTAGAGATACTGTTTTCCAGAGAATTTCTACAGATCATGTTAGTTCTGACACCGTGCTTATGTGCAGAATCTCTCAGGGTTTGATGTGACCTCTTCTCTTTGGTGCTGATTATTAGCTATAGATGTCTCCAAAGGCCCTCCCAAATCAGGAATATATGTAGGGAATTAAAACTGAGCCACTTTAATTAATTACAAAGTACTGATATGTAACACTCCATACTGCTGACCACATAATTTCTAAGTTTGTGGAAAACTGAAAATAAATACTACAAAGTTACTGACAGACAAGCATTTTGATGGCTCTGTTTCACTGAAAAAAAAAAAAGTGTAATAGACTAAACCATAAATAATGTCTTAACATGCCTCATCAGTTTAATATTCTGGTAGTCTTACACTGCTGCACATAAAACATGAAGAAAAGCCACATATGATCAAAGGAGACTCATCTAGCTTTAAATATAGAGGACTAGGTGCTTTTGCAAGGAGCAAATCTTATGTAAAAAGACACTGTGCTTCATCAAAAAGCAAGCAGCTGGAGAGCTCTAAATCCCAGACACCTCATCTGACAGAAGTGCTGTACTGTATTGAATCCCACCCTGCTCCACCCACAGCCCTCCCTGCTCTTTGTGTTCTCCAATACAGAGTCATGACACCAGACCTTGTAAAACTCACTTCTGTGTCACTCGCCGTGATCCACACTGTTTGACTTCTATATGTATGAATATCAACATGAATTTCTAAGCACAATTTAAGCCACTGTACTTACTTTTCTATCTCTGCAGGGTGGGGACTAAACATTACACAAAACCCATCACATTCAGAAAGTCCTAAACTTAACTTGTGTTAAACAACTCTGAAGGTAGAACATAAAGGAGCATGCAAACATTCAAGATCTGAAACAAAGCATCACTTTTTGTTCAAAATTCTGCTTCCCTCTCAAGTCATGTCGTTGTTAATACAAGCACACCTGTGACTTTGAGTTAGTTTCACAAGTTTAGAAAATTGCATTTGTTACAATGAACCAAACACTCTGGAAAGTGAAAGGTACTTAGTTGTGGCATCCTAAGGTCTTTGGTCAATTATCTAGCAGCACTTGGACTCCTTGATGCTTAAGGGCCACAAGCAGAACTGGGCTGTACTGGATACTGCGCTAACAGAGCAAAAGACAGTCTTTGCCCAAAAGGATGAGACAGATATTAAAAGTGCCAGCATTAGAAGTTTACCATAACAACAAATTAAACTCTCTAATGGAGTAGTTGTGAAAAGTCCCCAGTGTTTCCAAAACAGAAGGATGACATAATTTCTTTCCATCCATCAGACAAGAAACACAAAAGGTATTTTCAGCTGTTGCTTTAGTGCCCTTGCCCTGCTGCATGACCTTCTTCAGCACAGCATCTATCTTCCAAAATTTTATGTGAAAGTTTTACCTCTTTATACACTATGCCTTCTGAACTCTGCACTTTTCAGGCAGCACTAAATGTATTTGCAGGGCATTCAGCCTCCATATGAATCTTTCCCAGAAATCTGCTAGAATTGAAGGAAAACTTTACTTTTGAAAACTATGATGTCATCTCCTTTTTCAGCAAGTGCCTCTCACAACCTACTTCAGCACATCCTTTCCATAACGCACAGAACGTTGCTTGCAGATGGTTTTGAGAACTGCTACTCAAAAGTTTGATTTTGAAGACATTCCTTTAGTACATCACATATCTAGAAAATGGATATGCATAGCAAGGAGGTGNCAGGCGGCCGCTCGCCGGGCGCGGTCCCGCCCGCGGCCGGGCGCGGTCCCCCGTGGCCAGGGGCTCAAGCCCCGGCCCCCGCACCGCCCTCGCCCTGCTCCTCACCTCCAGACCTGCCCCAGCTGCAGGATGTGGACGAGCGACTGCAGGAGCCAGATGCAGAAGGCGCAGGACGCGGACCGGCCGCCGCCAGCGCGGGGACCGGCGGGGCCGCCGCC
>VZTG01002328.1:125726-233448 GCA_013397845.1 Melanocharis versteri | reverse complement strand
CGGGAGCAGCCCGCAGCGCGGAGCCGCGCCGAGCGCCCGGGCCGGAGAGTCCCGCGCGGGGCGGCGGCCGCGGTCCCGGTCCCGGCCGTCCCGTAGGAAGCGCTGCCGTCGCTCCCCTAACTTTGTGCGAGGCGCAGTTCTCGGATTGTGCCGTGACTCACGCTGCCTCAGAGGCGTTCGGGGGAAGGTGAGGAGACACCGTTTTATTCCGCCACCTGGAGAAGTCGTATTTTAGGCGTAGAATTCACCAGGCGAACTCACGACGCCTTTCACCGCTCCCCGCCCCTTTCCTCGCAGCCCCGGCTGCTCACAGAGCGCGGTCGCTCCTCAGAGCTCACTCGGGTGTTTCGGCAGCAGAGCGGGCTCCGCCGGCAGTTCCCAACTCGGGGCGGGGGAGCAGTCGAGGTCGGGAGCAGCCGTCCCGGGCGGAGCCGGCGCCGCTCTCCGCCGCGGAACACAGACTCCCCCGGGCGGCCCGCGGCAGCCGTCGCCTTCGGAGCCCGGCGGGGGACACAAGTGAACGGTGGCTGCCCGGTCACGGGAGGCCACCAGCATCCTGCCTCCGAGAGTCACACGGGAATCACAGGGCTCGGGCTGCTAGCGGGGTGGGGGTGCGTTTAACGCCCACCCTTGGCCCTTCTGTCCTCTCTGTCCTCCTGCATCTCCAACCATACGGGATGAGCAACTAATTGACCTCTTCACCTCTTTAAATTTTTTTTGTAAGCCTCTGGGATATTTTATGAGCATGCCCTCTCCCTTCTTAAAATAGAGCAGTGAGTTCGTTCAACCACTTTGCTGGAATATCTTAATAGGAATGGCAGTGAGACTGTGATAGGGCAGTGTTACGTTAAGCTCTGTGACTAAATATAGTCCCTTTAACTTCATTAATTAAACAGAAGAAATCATATGGACAGCTGAGAAATCTGCCTTCTAACTCTTAAATGTACATGGTAAGTATAAAATTGCCTTTAGGAAATTAGCTTTTACTGATATATACCCCAGATTTCAAGAAAAGACTGCAGCATGCATTACAGTATTCAAAGAATGCTGAGCACACAAAAACCAAACTTTGGAAGGTGAAAAGCACACATGAAACTAATTTCACTAGTTATTTTGCATGTTATCACACAAGAGTCTTTTAATTACATTGTCACCTAATGGTTCTTAAATAATACACATTTGCTATGTAATCTCTGTTACAATGGTACTACTGTACTTTATTTCTATTCCTTTTGTAACCCTGTATTTTATTCTCATTACAATCCACATGATCTTTCTTGCCTGAGACTTGTAATACAAATTGCTTCTTTCTCAAGATATCTTTTAATAATTCAGTCAGCACCTATATATAATACAGTATATTCACTTAAGGTCCCTTTCAACCCAAACCATTCTGATTCATTCTAGGATTCCAGGATTACGTTGTGAGCAGAGAAGGTGCTTAATGATAAAGCTAATTTAGCTGCAAGTTTGTGGTTTATAACCAACAAATTTTCAGCCATGCTCTGTTTTATACAATGGTTTGGGTTTGAAGGGACTTTATAGATCACCCAGTTCCAATCCCCTGCTGTGGCCAGGGACACCTTCCTCTTGACTAGATTCTTCAAAACCCCATCCAAACTGTCCTTGAATGCTGCCAGGTATGGGGCCTCCCCAACTTTTCTGGGGAACAATCTGTTCCAGTGCCTCACCACCCTCACAGTAATCAGTTTTTTCCCTAACAACTAATCTAAACCTGCCCTCTGTCAGTTTGAAGCCATTACCACTTGTCCTATCACTACATGCCCTTGTAAAAAGTCCCTCTCCAGCTTTCTTGTAGACACTCTTAGGTAGTGGAAAGTTCTATAAGGTTTCCCCAGAGCCTTCTTATAGTTATGTCTTCAATAAAATGGTTTAGTGTACACTTTAAGTTACTTTAATTGAGTCTTTTTGACATATACAGGTCTAAAAGATGCCACAAACTTATAATGGAGGTTATAGTGTGATACATGAGTGGCAGTGGGGGAACAACTGTGCTCCTAGAGCTGAAATCTTAACCTAAATTGCTAGGGCTGCAGGTGAGGTAAGAGAGTAACTCAAAGGTGTCAGATTTAAGAAGAGAATAAAATGGACGTCAAACATACTAAAAGGGCAGAAGGTGCCTCTGAGCAATGCTGGAGATATTTAAGAACATAAATGGCGTCAGTCTCACTGTACATCATCTTCAGAAGTCATGGGATCCTGCTTAAGGCTACTCCACTGCTTTCAATTGGAAAAGGTGACTGCTGGGGCCAAGTGTCCCTACATCCTCCCCTCCCTGCTGCATGTGTGGGACAAATTTTCTGGTATATTTGCCCTGAACCGCTTCACTAAAGGATAGAATTTGATAGAATTAGGAGCTGACCCATCTTCCAGGAAGACTTCAGTTCACCCCAGTGGGCTCAGACCTGTAAATCTGAAAGGTGTTCAGTTTGCCAGACAATTTATTGGGGGGGGGAAGTGGAGGCAGCTTTACACTTTCTTTCCTATATATTTACATTCCCTCTCCTCTCCTCTCCTCTCCTCTCCATTTTTGCTTCTGTTTTTTTGGTTGGTTAGGTTTGCTCTGTTTGGATTCAGCTACCGTTGCATCTGAGAGGGAAATAATATTCTTTCACACTGATTTTCATGTTAACAATAGCTGTCTGTTACAAGAAAGGCAGTGCAATAGATGAACATTTAAACTTAAATTAAAGGCTGTTTGATACTTGATAAGAGGAATGTCTTCTAATTTGTTTTCTCACTTTAAAGATAACAAATGAAAAGGATCCCAAATAATAATAATAATAACAACAGAACCAAATTTCCTCTCTGGTAGACTGGCATAACTTCTGTGGAGCTTTATCAAGGCCAGAAGTGTTTGTATACACACAGTGTACAAACCAGCATGCATTCAGCAAGCCAATGTTGTTACTAAACCTCAGAAATTATTAATTACAAAATATAATTGAAGGACAAAAATGAGATCGCCAACATAAATACATATTTCATAAACCAAATACAGACAACCAAGTACATTGATTTGTCATGTAAAGCTAGTTTTTCTCTGAAGATTTTATTCATGGCTTCATTTTTCTCCTTTCTTTAGAGAAAACCATTTATCCAATTTTATCACTCCTTTTGCTTTGTCCTGAGTTACAACTCCTTCCCTTTTTTGCCCCTTAGAATTTTGGTCTAGTTTAGAAATACTTTCTGTGTGTGTGTATGTCCTTCTGTTTTTTCACTGTAGATTGTTATCAACTCAAACCTAAATGTCCAGGAAATAAGCTTCCAATCCTCTTATCTTTACTCTAAAGTATTTTTCAGTTCTTCACGTTCCTAACAATGATGTTTTTCCATCTCTTCTTTAGTGGTGTTGTACAGACTTACAAAATACACTCAAACTTTTTCTTGTATATCTCTCATTTTGCCAGTAGAATATCATTATACTCTACAGGTCTAATCAATTTTTGCATGCATACTTCAAAATTATTCCAAAATCTATTTTCTTTTGTTTGGCAGTACTTTTGGCAATTGCAGTTTAGTGCTTTAGTTTCTGCACTCTCTTCTAGTTCAGACCAACTGAAGCATTAGAATAGGCTCATTGTACCTGGATTTGACACCCTTTGGGAGCATTCTGGCACAAAAGCTTGCTTTTCTTATTCTAGTCAGTCCTTCGGGGAGTAGTTCTTTATCAAGAAGGAGTTGTGCGTAATCCTGCTGTCCTGGCAGGGCTTGCAATGCTGAGCAGAGCACCTGAGCAGCCCCTCTTAGAAACAAAGGAAGTCCTAAGTCATAAGGAGTTCCCTGGTGACATTTCCTTCCTTCCTTCCTTCCTTCCTCTTCTATCTTCTAATATTGTTTCTCTGTCAAAGGCACCCAATGTCTTTTCCTGCACTGTGCTTCCCTTTGTCTAGATGTGTTAGACATAAAACTGTGTTGACCTGACAGAGAATCTGATGAACATTTATTTTCTCATTCACTCCCTCAGACATAGTCTCACTGCTTTGTCTTCCATATAACTGGCTTTAACTATTTTTCCATGTTAAAACAGTGCCTTCAGGCACAGATGCACATGAAATCAATTTCTTTAGGAGCATCAAATAAGAACAATTCTCCAAAGTGTTCAGCGGTTTTAGGTATTTTCAATAGATTCATGTTTAAACTACACATACAGGTGTCAGTGGAAGTTGTAATATAGGCTGTATGTTTAACATTTATGCATTAAAATACTCAATTGTCTTCTTGCCCAGCTAGCTTCATTCAAACAGGCACATGCCACTGTATGCTGATACCTGAGATACTTCATTGCAAAGGGAGCATATATTTCCTTTCAATTAGGACAATATTTCAGCAAATTAACATAAGCACAAATCAGAAATACATTCGTAAATCGGTACTCTGTTTAGAAAATTAATATTAAAATACTATCTATTTTTAAAAATATAAATAGCAATTGGTTTCTTTCTTTAGCTTTAGATTATTTTATTTATAGGTCTACATGTAGATTCATATAGAAACGTTTTTCAAACTCTATACTTACTTTTAAAATTGCAAAAGAAGGATGAATCAAGTATCTCCATATGTCAGCCCACTTTTGCAATTACAAATAATGCTCTGGAAGGTTCCCTGGCTTCTGAAATTACTTTGCTTTATAACATCCTGATATTGATGTGTGCATCTGGTACACCTTAGTCTCATTTCTGTAGCACGCTAAGGTTCATGTGAAAATGCCAACACACACCCACCCACCCCCCACATGAGATCTCAAAGGAAGAGACACGATGTTGTGGGGTTCTTAGGTGTACACCTCAATTAAGGAAGACTATAAATCAGAGCAGTGGGAATGATTATATACTTACTGTTTAGGAATATACTTACATTTCAGGCACATACTTAAATTTCATGGTGAATTGTGGCTGTAGTTTGTTTCATTATATTTCCAGAATGTCTAAACTTTAGAAACATATAAATATATTCAACTGTACACTCCAGATAGATAGATAGATAGACAGATAGATAGATAGATTCCAGGTTTAAGCTGACAGAGAATAGCCATGCTTTGAAGATAGCATATGGATTTTAAAATTACTTATGAAAGAAGAAATTATTTCTTTGGATTTTTTTTTAAATTTAACTCATTTCTTAAATTTACATTTATTTTTTAGAAATGGATGTCAGTCACCTTTCAAGTTGCTTCATAGCTTGTATTTAAATATATAATCAAAGATAGACATAAATATATAAGGAATGATAGCAGAAGACAGGTATTGGAAGACATTAAGGAAGCAAGCTTGCAACCTTGTACAATGCTGACAACTCTTTTGCTGCTATTGTGCATGCAAAAACCAACCGACTACCATGCACATCACATTTTATGATAAATGGGAAAAGCATTTATAGAATGCCTAAGGAAATATCAACATGCCTTCTGACACTGTAAGATGTATTTAAGAATTTTCAAAAGTTTGGAAAGTAAATTAAAAGTCCCATTTTCTTTCCACGTCCTGATTCACTGTTTAAAATGAGTTTAAGCCAAGCAAAAGAAAAACGTTTAGCCACAGCACAGCAAGTTATGACACTGCTTTGCACTGCTAAGTACAGAGGATTTTATGAACTTTTCCAGTCTACTGCCTTTCTTCATGGAGAAGTGCAAAGGACCATTTCAGACTGATGTGTGAGCAGAGGTTGTTTATATTTACAAAGACATTTATAAATACTAACAGTGAAGGATCAGATTGTATCCATCCAAGATGTCTAAAGGAACTCAAAGGAGCACTTGGTACTTCCTTTTTTCTTATTCTCATGCCATTTCCACAACTGACAAACTACAGGATGGATAGATGCAATACTACTGCTCACATGTACTTAAAAAGAAGGAATCCTTTCTTATGTGTGACGAGTTTCAGAAAAACGGTACTTGGAGTTGCTAGGAGAATATTAAATGGTCCAATGAGCCAGTCAGAACATGATTATATATTTTTCAGACCCTTAACATCAGCAGCAAAAGAAAATGAGACACATAAGTGCTTAAAAGGGCAGAAATGTGTCATCTAGATCAACTTAATAATAGATATATAACAGCACACCAGGAGAGGTGAATGAGGAAAAAAGGTAGAGTTAACTAATACTGAACCCTTAATGGACATTTTCAGACTCAGTTTTGTCTAAGAGTCTATGATATGGTCTACAGGGTAAATATTTTAGCGCCCAACTTCAGGCTTTGTCTGCAGTGCAAAATCAAATGTTTAATAATAATAGCAGCAAAATCCTTTAGCCTGCCTTCTTTCACAGTCAGGTTGCAACAGGGAGAGACAGTAGAAGTCAAACCCTCCTCTCCACTTACAGCCTTGCCTCCTCCAGCTTGATTGAGTTATCTGACTGCTCCCTCCAAGACTTTGTGAGTCAAATTCCTGGATTACTTTTTGACCCAGGCAGTCTCTTTTCCATGCTACATCTCGGTTCCCCATGGAAGCATCAGTAGTGTCAATATCCGCCTAGGCTCTCCATAGGCAGGGACGGGGGTTGGAGGAAAAAAGCAGGGCAGCACCCTTGCTGTGTGGGAACAGCAGAATGCACATGAAGAGGCACCTTTGTAATGTCCCTGTCTTTGGCCAGCAATTTTTCCAAAAATCATCCCACTGGCAAGGGACAGAGATTAAGTGGTTTCTGTGCCAAACACAGCACACATCACTCTACACCGTGTGGAAGAAGCACGTTTGGGATTTGGCACTAGTCACAAGCTAAATATGCTAACTGGCATGTCTTCCAAGCAAGACCTGAGCAGGGGGTTATATGGTATCTCAGGTTTTCTTATCAAAGTGTAACCCCCTGGTACTGTGTGCTGCAAGCACCCATGATGCTCTTGAAATGAAGCCCTCTGCAGTGCTGGTCCTGTTATTGAAAGGGTTAGAGAGCTATATACATGGGTCTGGATCTAGGGAAGCAAATCCAAAACCTGATTTGGACACTCTATAGGCAGAGAAAATAATTTTCAAGTATGATAGGCAGCTGCAGAAGGAGGGTATCCACTGTTAGTGAAGAAAAACAGATTAGGAGGGCATTATTTACACTTGATAAATCAGGCATGGCATCAAAGCGAGCTAGTATTACAAACTATTAATGAAACACATAATAATGAAACAAATCACATAACAGATCACAACGAAGTGATTCAGTGCAATGGATACTGATACCAAGTAAGTGAGCTGTGGGCTCTGGGAATACAATTTCAAATCCATTCCAGGGAGCATGGTAGCAGTGTGAGCAGAAAAAAAAAAATAAAGAAGAATTTGAGCGTTCCATTGCCCACACTGGCCACATCCACACCTTACATTAGTTGTCCTTTTGATGACATAGGTAGATAAAAATTATATTAAAAATTATATTACCTACCAAGGCCAAATATATGCATTTATTTTTTTTTTTCTGTCAAACAACTGAGATCTCATCACCCATGCAGATGTCAGCTAACTGTCCTAATTTCACAGAATAGCATGAGTAAATAAAATTAAACATATTAAAAAGCCAGCCAGACAATGTTTTATCAACACAGATTACAAACTCATTTATTTCTTATAATTATAGAAAGCCCATTGCTGCTACAGAACATGGTAGTGTCTTGAGGGTGAAACAAGTCTAAAATTCAGATATTCAGAAAGATTTTAGATTTTGGAGGTACAAAAGGTGAAGTCTTTGATTAAGAGAGTGATGCCTTATATAGCTTATATACAGTATTTGTATTTTGATCACACAAATGAAACTTCAGGTGGTGTGCAAATCCTGATTTCATTTCAGACTTATCTGTATACTAAACCCCTCCTGAGTCAATTCTGGCGATATCAAAGCCTACCAAATCAAAACTTAATTTGTGCATTTAGAGCTAAATACTTTTTCTTTTAGTGTGCATTTGCAAAAGTAATTGGGCTTTTTTTGTTTTTCTTTGACATAAAGGCATTCACACATGTAGCACTGAAAAGCTGGTTTGATAGCTAAGGAGAGGCACTGCAAAAATCACCAAGCTGAGCAGGGAGCTGCCTAAGCCTGCCTAAGCTATTGCAGTTTTACTGATAACAGCCTCTCTTAAGAGACCCTTCGGATCCAAGGCTTCTCAGCTGAGGTTCTGGCTCAGCTACCAGATTTTACAATCAAATGTCAGTGAGAGGCTTACCGAAACAGGGTGAACTCCTGAATAACAAGATCTTTATTACTCTCCATTATGGTCTTAAGAGAAGCAATATATAATAAGGCTGAAGGGTTGTGCAGTTTGTTTGGAAAATGATTTTGAGAAAATCTGTATTTTAATAAGTGTTGAAAATGAAAAAAAGTCATCAAATTATTACATAGTGACAGATTTGAAATGAGCTAAATTTAGCTTACCCACAAATAATTATTAAAACAAAAATATTTGAGTATGTTACTACATATGTCTACCATTACGATTGCTCAGTTCAAGTCCACAGAGCCGTGTTACAGATTTAAATTTCTGATACCTAAATATCTGTCACGGAAAGTTTTTCACCATTTATGATAGGATCAGAATTCCATGTTCACATTAGAAATGTTTAATTTACTGTGATAGCTTTAATACATATTTTTTTACTTTTTTCACAATAATTACAATGCCTTCAGAATTATAAAAGACAAGTAAATCAAATCAGCATTAATTTGGAGAAGCAACACACTCAGAAATAATCAGAAATCAAGCAGCTGTGGATAAAGTTGCACTATGGTGAGGCCATCACTTTCATCTTCAGAAAGCCACCTAAAGGGAAAAACATAAAAACCTGTCATAGACACAGCACATATAAAACTCTAGAAACAGACAATTCGTGAGAGCCTGGTTCTGCACCTTTGATTTTCTAGGAGAGTTTTTACATTGGTTTATAGAGAAGAATAAACGAATCTGAAGAAAATAGTGACTTCTAAAATTTTTGTTTTAGTACTTATATATATGTAATTTTAAAGTGTAATTAACTTTATGAACATATTTATGAAATATACATTAATTTTATTTGTTGGTCAAATAGGTAACTAGTAGATTGCTCCAAAGAATGACATAAAATCAGGATAATTTAGAGTAAGGAAACCTGTTCTGTGATAGCAAGTTATTGTCCTTGTAACTCGTTCCAGAAACTCTCTCTTTCCCATATCTCCTTGTTGGTTCACAAAATACTGAGTTGCATGACAGGACCAATCCTTGCTCTGTAAGAGCCTATGGAGCTTTTACTGTCAATTATATGAGAAACAGGCCTGAGTCCAAAGTTCAGGTAGATTAATTTTAACTGGAACCATGGATACAGTGGTACTAATTTCCAAAGAGAGTTAAAAATCCTCTATATTTTCTAATATTTTGGAAGGTTTATGACAGTCTACCTGATGGGATATCTACAAAGGGGGTAGCGTGGGAGGGATTCCCAGACAGTGAGTACAGCATCAATGCAGCTCACATCTGAAGTTGTACCATTCAGCAGCTGGGAGATACGGCTGAAGATAAACAGCTCCAGGCTGAAACAAGTGATTTTGGCAGCTGAAACTGCATGTGGAAGTCACAGAGCCTAGGAAAGGTGTGATTTGTAAGCTAGATAGCAGGCATTTAAACAGGTTAGCAAAGAATTCAGGTTTCTCAGTGATTAACGTCTTTTAGAGAAATTATTTGTATCGGAGGAGTCTTTTTTATGTGAGAGAATGAGCCCATTCCCCATTCACTCTGTAGGCCATGAGATGAGGAGCTCCATGAGGAGCTCCATGTCTCAGCTGGAAGAGGGCCATGAACTTAGAGTTTTCTCTATCTGAGGAGTGCCCCGTGGCCTCTGGGTCACTGAATACTTTGGGGTTAACCTCCTAATCTCTCCTACTAAATTACTTCCATTTTGGCTAAGTAGGTGTACTTCAAGGTAGGCACATAGCTCTGCACCCACCAAGGCCCCAGTTAAATGTCCTTGTCAGCAGCATGGAGAATCAATCTGTGCCAGTCACTCCCCCACATCAATGATGTGATTCAAGTTCTTGCGTCGGTCTCTTATATGCCTTTGTGCTTTTACTATAAGATTTTAAATAAAATTGGAAAAAACAAATCTCTGGGAAAAAAATGTTCGCTGCAATCTATCTTCTTCAAGAATCTTCCTCTGACTGGTGTGGTCTGAGAACTCTTACAAGCAAAAGAGGTGAAGTGGCATCAACTGAAAATCCTTCATGGATTGTGTGGCACACCTGAGTGATTTTGTGGGTTAAGAACTTTTCTGCATGCCCACTAACTTAAATTTAGGTGTCTAGAAGATTAGAAAGTATCTGAGCATGCATATGGAGGAAGCTGAAGCAAGAGAAATTTAATGTTGTTGGAAAAAATTTAATGTTGTTGGGGTCAGTAACAGACTCACACTCTCATGATTTAGACTGTAGAGTCCAACTGAGTATCCAAGAACTTAAAAAGTTACCTTTTTTTGGGTACAGGGGCTAGGATTTGGCTTCCATTAATTGTCAAGTTTACAGAAATATTTAGGGAAAGGATAAAATTAAATATTCTTGGCTACCATTTCTATTTTCAGATTATCAGGTAACATTCCTCTTTCTAGATACAGGGAACTGGTAAATTTTCACACTTCTGTGTTCTCCAGATGCATTAAAAAGCTAATTTCCACTTGGGAGGACATGAATATGTTTGCATTAGTTATTTTTTCTGAAATTCTTCAAGCTGTGAACTATATATTGTAGTGAACAGTCACTCCAAATACACCCATCAATTTAATTTCCAATTTTTGAAACTGTATTGTTTCAGTTTGATGCAGACTGAAATGCACCTTCTTTTTGTACATTAGAAGCCCTTTACCCCAGCCACCCAGTACCTAAATACTAAATCTAAATCTAAATTTAGATCATTATACTTCTACATTACATTATATAAAGCTTTTTTTTAATCTTTATCCTATTTGCTGCATGTATCTTGGCCCCATACTTAGCAAATATTGAAGCAGAAGGATTCTAATGTTTTAATGTTGCCTTTCCTCAATAAAATACATGTTTTTATATACATATACTTCTTAATATTTATATTTAAAATACACTTTTCCCTTGAATTTTGAATCTATGCTGCCATATCCCACTGTCCTCCTTTCTGATTCCCTTCCATGCCTGTTTGCTTACCGCTGATATGTTTGCCAGAGCTATTTATGCGCTAATGTTTGTATAATGGTCCACCAGACACCTTCTACCTCCTGAAAATATCTATTAATACTTTCTCTTGACAAAGGCATTAAATTATGTCTCTCCCTCCTAAAATCATCCAGTTTTAATTGCTTGGAAAAATCTAGTGTCTTCCTCTAACAATTCTTCTGACAAGTTAGTTTCAAGTTGGCCAAAGGGTTCAAAAGTCGTTGGGGATGGACTGATAGGAACAAAACATTGTAAAAAAAATCATTACTGTCTTAGAAAACCAGACAGGAGCAACTGAGAGACTTGCGAAAAAGAAAACAGCATGTACAGAGTGGTGATGGACTGATCTACTGACCTGTTACAATTGAAGCAATGCACTGAATTCCGAGCTGCATCTGTGATTTCCACTTTTTCTAGAAACCAGCCACTTGCTGTAGAAAGAAAAAAAAAAGAGCAAATTTAATATAATCAAAACACAAATACAGCATAAGGAAGGTTTCTAATTTCATTTTCCAAACTCAAAATGCTCCCCTAGTGGGCATTCTATTACTCTTTTCCAATTAATATATTGATATGGATGTAAACCAAGTAGTGAAACTGAATGCTTCTCATACCCCTATTTTTCCAGCAGTCATGATTCAGCATTTTCATTTAGGCTAGCACTCATATTGGTTTCAGCTTTAAGAAAATACTAAATATTCTACTTTAATCTCCTATTTTGCTGTGTGAAGAAATACCTTCGTTCTTGTGATATAGAATTTTATTTAATAGAATATTAAAATTTTAATATTTTAAACCCAAAACTTTATTTTACATATACAATGTCTGTGCTGATATCTTTAGTTGTGTTTGCCAATGCAAATACTTAATAACAACATTTTTAAACTAATTAGGATCATAATGCTAGTAGCTGACAACCTTTTGGTATTCTTTGCTTGTCCTAGAGATAAAGAACTACATCCTATCTAATTATTTTGGTTTTCAAATATTTGGACAAAGTACTAAGTAGGCTAAAACCAATACAAATATTTCTAATTGTAAGTAGGCTAAAAATGTAATATAAAAATATTTGCAAATTATGTCAGTTTGGATAAAATGTAAAGGTACAGCGATGTTTCTTGTTTTTCAATGACATTTTCAAAAAAATAGCTGGGTTAAGTAGGCCATGAAGGTGTCTAGGTATTCCACCTTCAATTCACAAAATTCACTTATTGATATTGTGAAGTACTTTTGAAACTCTTTTAATGAAATCTTGTGAATGGTTTAATATATCATAGACCCTACTTGGAATAGATGACCTTTCATGAAATCTCTAAATCAGAGTCAAGATTATCAGCAATAAAATTTTACAGTCTCTCAAATTTACACGGCACTTCACAAAAGAATAGAAAGACAAGTTTGCTCTCTTGAAAAGATTAAAATCTAATGCTTGATCCTTTATTGACAAAACTCTAACAGACCTCACTGAAATCTCCAGGTATGGACAAATCTAGAGGTAGCTAGGAAATATTAGCAAACAGATGAAACATCTCAAAGAGGTGTAACATTTGAAGAAGCTTGTGGGGATAACAGCTGATGTGACAGGAGACACTTGGAGGTAATTTCAGGGAAATATTTAGAGGAAGGTAGTCATGTCTAAGATGAATCAACACACACCAGCTGTGCTAGGCAGGCACTATTAGCAGCTATGTGATGTTGACCAGGAAACATAGAGGAAAAATACTAATTTTGTTGATAGATCAGGACCCAGGAAATAAAAGTTCAATCTATTATTTCCCTTGCAGACTTCTGTGCAACTCTCTGAGTACTGAAAGTCTGCCAGTGTAGAGTTCCTTTCCTGGATCATATCTAAGTTGAACTGTGTGCATGTACGGCAGTTATCACAAATAAGATGAAAGTCAGCAGGACAATCTTGTTTATTATAGATATTTCAACAGGTTTGGTGTTTTTTTCTGTTTGAGTTTTCAACACCATGAAATATAAAACATGACTGGGTAGTTAGGAAAAAAAAAAAGCTGTTCAACTTTTTCCAAATAGGAATAGCTATTTGCAGAATTTTTCTTGGTTCATCCTAGAAATGGTAAACCCTTTGCCACTTTATTATGCCTCATGAACTTAGATTAATCAGATTTTATTGAACTTAAACCTATTTCTTTGAGATGGCTTAAGCAAACTTCACCTGACTAGAGTATCTTAATACAATCAGGCCTTTTTGAGTCAAGTTATACATTTCCTGCAAAGTCAGTTTATGTATTTGTATATCTCTGTATAGCTGTACATATCTTGATATCTGTATATCCCTAGGGTGTTTTTAGCACTATTCTATGAAAGCTCAAAAGATTATATGCCCTAGTCTCCAATTTTATTTTTATGTAAAATTCTGTGTTGAGAGATTAGTGTACACAGAAGCATTTTCCATCATCATGTGTGGTTATGTTCTATAGACACATCCTAACAACATCAGGGCAGGACCTGGTGCACACTGGTGTTCTCAGACTTTCACAAGAGGAGGAGATGTATGTGTGAGAGGGAGCTACAGCATGCTTTGACCAGAGCTCCCCAACTTGCTCAAATCATGGAAAGTTTAGCCTGCAGCTTGAAAATTCAATCCTGTCTTATATAAGACATCTAATAAGGGTGTTGGCTGAGCAATATTTGAAGGATAGAACTATCTGAGGTTTATTTTAACTAAATCTCTGTTATTGAAAACCCCATGGTATAGTCAAGGGAAATGTGATAGACAGAGGGGGTGAAAACAAGGTCAGTAAAGCTGACCTCATTTGTACACAGATTTGTATTAGCTAGCTGTAGCAGCAGTGTGACTTCAAGCACCTTTCCAAATGTCAGGCAGATCCTTAAGCAGAAGATGTTTGCAATGCTATTGGACACAGAATACTTACCAAATCCTTTCCCATCGTGGCCAATTTCAATTGAATGTAGAGTGCCTAATTTTTTTGTCTTAATCTTGAATGTATCAACCTTTAATATTAAAATACAGTGATTAAAAATATTATACCAATGTTTGGAAGCTTACAAATTTGTCTAGGTCAGTTCTGATACCAATTCAAGTGTAATAGTAGAAATTCAGAATAAGTGAACCACTAATGTGGTTTATTTTCTTTACTGATAATGTGTGGCATATATCCTCTCCTATTAGGTCTCAGTTTCAACACAAAAGATCCACTTTTCAACTTATAGTATGACAATCCCTACCTCTTTCTTGACTTTCATCTACGATAAAAAAATTTTTGGTCTTGTGAATTCTCAACCGATATAGTCTTCTAAAATGTTTTTAGTATATGTGAATAAAAAATTCAGGAACATAAAAGTTAAAGGCTTTTACTATGATAACCATTATTCCTCTCAAATATTATATACTTTAATTTAAAATATTACATTTTTTCATATTGAAGATTTTTAAAAAGAGATCCTTTTTTCCTAAGACCTTTGACATCACTGGCTACCCATTGACTTAGCTGGATTGCTAATGGGATTTCTATGTATCTACTCTTTTTTGAAGGGTAATGACACCTCCTGTGTAGTATCAGGCAAAAGGAAGTACTACTCAAGACACTTTTTTACTTGCTCCTTGTGCCTGTAGGTAACTAGATCTATTATCCTCCTCAGTATAGAAGACAATTCATGGGTAAGTATCTTTGCCTCAAAGATTTCCTAGCTGAAGAAACTCAGACCAACTCCAGGTAAAAAGATGTTTAATATTGCTGGAGATAATGAGGTAAGTCTCTTAAGGAATATATTTTCACTGGAGTTCTAATTGTTTAGTCACTACCTTTCAATAAATCCACAAGAGAAAGTTACAGAGAATATATATATTCCTTTTTTACTTAAGGGTAACAATCATTGTACTCCACTGCACATGTGGTGACCAAATGGAACAATTCTTTTGCCAGAGTAATATGTTAATTAAATTAGGAGAACATCCAGCCACGGTACTAGGACATCATGCAGAGAATCTTCATTCTTAATGCAAATATCTGTATCTCAACTAAGGGTCTCTGAATAACAGCCTAAAGCATGATGGATATCAGCATCAGGCTGATGTGTATGGTTCCATTTAATCTGGTTTTAAGTGTATGCATTCAGGGAGGCTCACAGCACCAGTTTCCCTGGCAAAGTAAAATCATAGGATGTAAGAGACTGAGATGTTCTCATGCACAATATTCAAAGTTTGTGCAACATCACAGGATAGTGCAGATACATGCACATGCACAGGCAATGTATGCTGTGCATTTCAGAAAGAGGAAATACATAAGTGGGCACAAAGTGGATGCAATATGAAGCTGTATTTGGGGCTAAGAGACAGAAGAGCAGCAGAGACAGCTAGATACCACAGAAGTAAAATGTTCCTTGTTGAATCTGGTGAAAAGAAGAAACACAGGGTGCACTGAGACTATACCTCGTGTAGTGATATGGAAAACAGAATAAATGCCTCAAGTTTTCTAAAGACCTTGCATAGATTTAAAGTTTGGTTTTCCAGTACAAAAATGGACACAACGTATGAAATCTGCGTACTCACCTTTCCTCTTTCAAAGGGGTTTTGATGCTCCAGTGACTGAGAGAGTTTAAATACCTCAGATCTGTCCTCATTCCCAAATAAAATAATATGCACATTGGCATCGGTCCCTGCTCCCCTTTTGTCACCTGTGTACACTTTAATAGTATACTCTGTCAAATGTTTTACTTGACTTCCTTCTTTATTCAAGTTGTTATCTATGTCATTCTTTTGTTTCTCTCCTCTAATAACAAAAGATCCTGGGATTTCTCTCTGTATTTTGGGCTTATTTGCATTCACAGAAAATTCTCTGAAAAACAGAACCACATATGTTTTTTTGGTAAGTAAATAATATGTTAAATGAAAAAAATCCTACTAATTTATGTGGAACAGCTGAAGATGGGCATATTTTTAAAATATATTTTGACAGAATCACTTTATGGTAGTTACTTTGCTTCAGTGTCTGCTCAGTGTTTTCAGCTATTATGCTTCAAAAAAAAAATTACTAGCTTTACATAATATACCTACTCATTCACTTCAAAAACATAGATAGGATGCTCCTTTGCAGCTTCTTGCACATGCAACTTTTTAACCTCCAGTTTGCAGTCTGCAAAGAAGGAAAGAAAATACAGTGAAAATGTTCCATTGCATGACAAGAGATTAGGTAGAGTGTTGTTGGTACAATGGTGTCATCCCTACTATATTAAAACTTCCTTTTTTAATTAATTTATGAGTGCCAAAAACTGAGTTGAGAGTGCTGGAACGACTACAAGATTGTTTGTTCCTATTTGTAAACCTCAACTTAAAAATTTAGGAGTAAGCATTTCCTTTGTCTGTTGTCCTCACTATCCTTGGACAGGCATGCAGAAAAGATTCAACATGACTCAGGCAGGCACATTTGAAATGGAAGAGCAGAAATGCACGTCTGCTGCTTCCTCCTCAGTGACCGGTTGACAAGAGGGTTGGATCTCTATTCCACAAGCAGCACAAAAAGGATCTCATTAGGTGGCGGGTAGGAAGGGAGTTCAGCAGCTCACTGTATCCCTCTGCTGTTTGGGAAAGATTGTTCTCTGACCTACACTGCTTTTTGAATTTTTTGCTGGGGGCTTCATCTGCATGGCCTGAATCTCTTGCCACTAGTTAGTCATGAAGACTATTCATTTTCCCTTCTCTTCTATTATTTGTTGCTTCAGCCCTGTTCAACAAACTGCATTCCAATCTCTTCTACTACTACCCAAGTCCCTTTAATTATATCAATAGGATATAATCAGGCTTCTGTGGAGGAATCCAGGACATTGTGTTACACTCATGACCTGCCAAGATAGTGCATGGAGAGAGTCAGAAGATTCAGGAAGGGATCTTGAACCATGTGATCTTAAAAACTTGCTCTGATAAGGAACGAAAGCATAAATGCACTAGGGAACATTGCCTGGGCTGATCAGTCCTGCAGGGTACATCTGACTTTAAAGAGATTTTATGGGGTTTGGGATTTTTGGTTCAAAGTCTTGGTCCAAACTAGTCTAGATACAATATGGACACCCTTACTCATCTGAAGTGTTTTATCATCTAAGAAACTCATCTGGAAGAAATATTTATTATACATCTGCCCAATCCTCTCTTCATAACACACACACACAGAGGCCATGAGCCCACTGTCCCTCCCGTGTGAATTGTGTTTTCAAACCCGAATGGAAAATCTTGCCTGTCACGCTCTCCGTGGTGCCCTTTGGCTACACACAATTGCCACACTCAGTGACTGTCAGTCAGACAGATGGCTGTAGTTAACTTTCACAACTGAAGCTGTGGGAAACAAAAGCAGGGAGCTGCAGGCCTTGCTCCCCGCAGCAGCACGGCAGGGCTGTCCCTGTCCTTGCCTTCCCCTCTAGAGTAACTGCAGGTCCGCACCGCGTCCCCGTGGGAGACCGAGGCAGCCTGCGCTGGGGCGCGCGATGTGCTGACCAGCCAGGCAGTTTGGACGTGCTCACTGCCCGAATGTCACCTTACATGCATGGTTGAAATCGGGTGGTGTGCCCAAAAGGCTTCTATGAGGAGCCTACAGATGGGCAAACAACAAAAAAAGAACAGATAAAGTGCAAACATGGAACCCTTGTTTCCCTAGAAAACTGTCTGAAAATGGTCGAGTGTAATACATAGTAGCGATGTGCAATTATATAGCAAATTTCATTAACGGATTTCAAAAAACTTTATAATTAATTCTTTGAATTGGTAGCACGATAGCCATCCTACAGATAAAGCAGAGAGATGTTGAGGTCAAGACAGTTTTAAGGAAGTTCAGTGACAAAACTTGCTGACTGCCAAACAGAGGTAAAATTTCCTTCTGAATGTCACAGGGAGAAAACAGAATAGGTGGGGAAAACAGTGAAAATAATTGAATCACAGAAGGAAAATTAAACAATACCAATTTCTTACTCGAGTTATAATTAGTATAACTTATTAGTAGAGCATGTATTAAGCGCAGAATATAATTATATTCATCTTAAATTTCTGTTCTTTTTTCTTGTATGCAAAGGAATAGTTTACTTTCTTGATGCAATAATGTTATAACCTTTAGATCTGAGGATTTTAATTTGTCAAAATGTAGAATTTTGCTTTGTAAAATATTACCCTTTAGCCAAAATGAATTAATTAGGATTTAACTCTATCAGTGACTTCATTGCCTTTAACAGGAGGCTAGTTGTGTGATTTACACCACTAACTTCAGAAAGTAAAAAGTATTTTACCTGTTTTACTGCTGATCAAAAGAACAATTTTTTCCAATTCTCCCAAGTCGACAGCATCCACAATAACTAGAAATGACTAAAATAAAATTATTCAGTCTTGTAATATTAAACCATGTTACTTAACTGTATAGGAAAATTTGAAAATAATATGTAGGAAGTACAAGAATGGGTTAAAGGGTAAATTTTAAAATACTTTAAGACAGAGTACCTCGTTTTTCTCTTCCTGCTGTACATTCTGCAATGACTGGAGAAGGGATCTGTCCCCTGTGTCACCATGAGTACCATATATACATGCAGTCATATGCACTAAATTTCTCTCATTCAAAATATTTCTTGAAAATACTGTTAGATGATATGTAATCACTGCAATATCAAGCAAAAAGAGATCTTGTTAAGACTATGCCACAACCTTGCACAGCTATTTGACAACATGGCATTGTACAGTCAGATGTCATTAAAAATTCAAGCGCTTGAAAATAATAGCAAAACTCAAAATTTTTGCAATCTTTTCCTTAATTTTGCCTTGTAATGGTTTTGCCACCGTCTCCCGGACCTGAAATTTGGGAAGTGAGGCTGGACCAGCCCAAAACAAAAATGAAGGGATTGCATTTGGAAGGTTTGATTCTTGGATCACTGTGTCAAAGAGCAGCAAGAGTGGGCCTGCCTTACTAGAGTGGACAAGATAGGAGCTGAGCACAACCCCAGCTCAGGCAGTGCCCTCTCTGACCAGGTTCTGCAGCATCTGCAGGTGGCAGGCAGAGCTGCCAACAGTCCCAGATGCAGCAAACAGTGAAAAAGACCCGGGATCCATCCTGATTGAGATGGGAGCAGAAGGAGAAAGGGCCAGAGAAGGAATGGGAATAAAGCTACAGCATAGGTCCAAAGTCTGTGCAGAAGAGGGGGGCAGAGACAGAACTAGAGAATGGCACATTGATATAGCTCAGGCATGATCTGACTGGGACGTCCTCTGCCCACCGTGGCTGGAGGTTCCAGGTGAGTCCAGCAAAGGCAAGTTAGATCTGTAGACTCATCAAGGCCCTGACACACTGGAGTCAAGTAGAGAGGTTGCATTCATGAACTTTGGATCAGATCATACAGTGGATAGCACTGGGAGAGTCCACTGTACAAAGGGCAATTGAAGGAGATTAATGTAGGCAAGGGTGTTGGGCCAAAATGCTTAAATAGTGCTCTTTGTTCACGTAGTGCGATCAGATCATCACAGGACAAGTGTAGCAGCCAAGCTTTTATCTCTTTAGTGTACTGAATAGATTGGAAAGGGAAAAAATTAAAGGAATCTCTGAAAAGAAATTATATACAATAAGGGTAACATATAGGAATGTTACAGCTCCATTAATTTTATAAAATTCTAATTATTTCATAATATCAATGTGAATTACGGCTCTCTGGTCAATTTATGGAAATAATCAGCTTGAAAGAAGCATAATAGTTTTTATTTCACCTTTTCAATATTTAATTGTTTTGCCTTAAAATTGCACCTTCTGAACAACCCTGTGTGTGAGAGGAGACAGACAGCACCATGTCATCTCTGGGGATTCCTGAGGTGTAAGCATCTCAAAGGAAGGTACAGTAAAGGGAAACTATTTATGTATATACTCAGCTGGAGGCCTCTGCTCATTAACACACCCAAAGGCACATGTGTGCACTGCCAGATCTCGAGGGTCTGTACTCTGTCAACTGCGTTTTGATGGCTTCAATTAGTCATTAGCATATGCTTCATCACAATCCCAAGCAGAAAATGTTTTTAAAAAGGAAAATATAACTGAGATAAAATACTAAGGCACTCAGTGAATGACAGAGCCGTATCTGAAATTTAACATCACATGGCTTCTGGTTATGGTAAGTGTGATTAGCTGCTTTCTATTCCAATTAATAAAATACTGGTTTTGCTTTTAGCTGAGAAAAGGGAGAAAATAAATTAGATTTAGAAAGCTGCCAAAAAACATATCTGTTTTTCACAATAAATTGCGAGTAAGTTTGTGTGTAAAGATCACTTTGAACTCCACGTGTACCACCTGCTGTGGAGCTGCTTAAAGCTGTCTTGGACATAAATGGCAAAGATTTGGGGGAATCGCTGTCCTAGTTTTTTTTCTTCACTGGTTACAAATCCCTCCTTGAAGACATCTAAAGCATGGGTGGAAAGAAATAAAAACCACAGAAATGAGCTATTTAGTTTGTTTGTTCTTTTACCTGAACTAATAGGTAACAATACCTACTCCTTGTTTGTGATTTTTTATCTCTTGATTTCAGAATATTTACAAAAAAAATAAGAATATTACAATAAATAAATAAATAAATAAATAAAGGAAAATAATGAGGAAATTATTTTTCAACCAAGAGGTCAGTGATAGAGACAGAGCCAAGGTCATAAAGACTCCGGTCTCACTGCCACTTTGTCACCCATGCTGCATCTTTCTCTCTTTATTTCTGTGTGCTTGTACCTGCATCCTGAATACTTCTGCATGTGACAGTGATCAGTCTTTTGCAAGGGGTGCACTCGTGCTTTATGTTAATCTGAAAGTCCTCTTTGTTTCAATCTTGTGTGTAGGAGATGAAAGCCATTGAGCCCTGTTCTATACCCATACTGTGTAAGTGGTCAAGTGAAAATAACACCTCTAAGCAAAATAAAATCTAAAGCCTAGATACAAATTTTAGATTTTCAGTTGCAGCCAAAAGATGCAAAAAACCCCCAAACCTCAATTTCTGTTACTTCTACTGAGATTACTCACATGCTTTCTTTTGGATGCATTCAGACACCTCACTGAAACTGGGTCATAAGGTCCGATTCAAAGTGTGTTGGGGTAGCTCATTTTACACCTACTTCAGCTCACTTTAGATGAGCTGACCTATTTTTTACCCAAATAATTCATTTGTTTTCTGCATAAAACCCAGGCACAAATTATTTTAATATTAAGTATCACTATCTGGTCCGTTAATTAAGTTAGTGTTTGTTCCATGATATGGCAGCATTCAGTAACCATCAAATTAGAGAACAGGGTGGATTTTAGGCGAGAGGATTTCTTTTATGTTACTTAACCAAGGTGACAAATGTAAGAATTGTTGAGCTAATTTTAGGAGGCATAAATATTTGGAGTGTATAAAGGTAATAAAGCTGAAGCTTATATGTAGTTTTCAGCTGTTATTTACTGAGAATATTTGTTTGGAATGTACAAACAAACAACAAAATCGCTTAATAGTAAATGAGCTATAAAAATCATGTTGTTAATGTCAGTAATATGAGCAGCTGAGGACTAAAGAAAAGAGAAGAGAAATATTACAATATTGCAAGAAGAGGATATTTCTTATGAAAAGTTCTCTGTTCTTTGTAACACATAATAATGTTTCTGTGCAATCCAATGAATATTGCATTATGGTACAGAAATTAAGCTGAGTGGGTAGTATTTTCCTTCATACATTTTAAATTCTTATCCAGTTTTTATGAATCACTAAATAAAAACAATAAAAATTTCTGTTTTGCTAAAGGTTTCTACTGTAATACTAGGATATGTTAACCTCCTGAACCACTCTACTGCTTTGAAATAGATTTATACCTACCAGAAAGTGCTTCTTTTAATGGCCACTGTATAGGGAATTCAATCCATCTGTCTCCATTAGGAGAAAGAGGAAGTGTTTTATTTATGGTGAGACTAAAGGTATCCAAGGTTGATGTCTTCTGTATTTTAAAGTGACGAAGAGACAACTGGGATATGTTGTTTTCCAAACTCTGGAGACCAAGTCTCAGTTTATAAAGCATTCCCAAATCAGATGGCAAATGAATCTAGAAATCCACGAAACAATGAGTTAGCACCCAAACAGAGGTGTACAGATAAATGCATAGGTAGTTTAGAGGAAGAGAGGAAGTTTGGTCTAAAGGAGTCAGTACAGTCCTGGATCCATTTGCATCAGTCTTGGTGCTAAAAGTCCCATTCCGTTCAAAAGCAGCAGAACCAGGTTGACTGCAGGCACTTAAGGACATTTTAGCTTTATCCTCTAGAGGCATTCATTGTAATTGTTCTATCAAATTCAAATTACATATGAAAATGATTTCTAATGTGAATAAGTAATGTTAATGCCATTTAAAATGATATGCATTATTAACTATGACTATTTGTTGAGGAAAAAAAATAAAATGCTGGATCATCCTGAACTTGAGAAAGCCAGAAATTAAAAATGAAATCTGGCATGCAACTGAAAACTTCAGTTCTGATTTTCTTGAATATTTAAACAATAATACCTCCAATATTTACAGCACTACATGATTATTTCTCTTTAAACGGAAACTCAAAGAAAATTTAAATATAG
This sequence comes from Melanocharis versteri, assembly GCA_013397845.1. NCBI lineage: Eukaryota > Metazoa > Chordata > Aves > Passeriformes > Melanocharitidae > Melanocharis > Melanocharis versteri. Next base: position 210,726 of record VZTG01002328.1, on the reverse strand, counting down.
GCAAATCTATATATTATTTTACATCATATGTTATTTGGTTCTCAGTCTGATGTTCCACTTTGTTTTCCATGGAAACTGGATTTGACTTGCCGTTGCTTCCATAAAAAACCATAACCATCTTGGATATATTTTCTGACAACTTTTCAAATTCTGATTTTGTTTCTTCTTGATGTTTTGTGAAATAAATCCTCCATCTGCCTTCTGAACAAATAAAATCAGGAAAATAAAAAGAAAAAAAATTAAGGATGTTGCTGTTTTCATATATTAACAAAGCTATCTGATATAAAATTTCTAAGACATGCCTTGTTCTACATGGGGAACATAATTTTATGAGCATGCCACCTGGGTATTGAGCATCTCTCTAAGCTTATTGCCATTTTTTATTATTACAAAGGGAAAACTATTGTCAGTACTAGTAAGGATAATGAGATATTGTGATGAAAATATTCTCAAATTATTATTTCAGAATCGATTAATAATGCAGTCAATGAAATGACAGAAGCTATACCTGAATTCATTTGCTCTCTTCTTAAAGGCCAGGCAGATGTACTTCTCCTCTCCTGAACTTCTAATTAAAAAAAGATCAAATTAATATTTTTGTAGAACAGTGTCTATATGATAATAAAGGTCTGTATTCATGTCTAGTGAGGCAATTGACTATTATATCATTTAGATTAAAGATTTAACTAGGAAGTGTACAATGTGATTTTCTATTTAAGCATAATCTCCTAAATATCATCCTATTACATGAACTGTCTCCAGGGCTGGCTCTTTACTAGGAAAGTGGTAGTAACATGAAGATTCAAGTATTTTTCATTTTAAAGCATTTCTGTTTCATTTGTACAATTTATGCTCTGGATGAATGAGCACTAATTGGATGTCTTTAATGCCCATTCTAGAGTCTGATGTTCCTCCCACAGATATTAGCACCCATTGATTTCATCGGGATTTGGTATAGATCAAAGCTGCTTGTAAACATTAGGTAGTGACCTGAACCAAAAATAAGAAGACTTCTTTTGAGTTCATAACAAAGATTGGATTTGCCAATTATTGTATAAAGAAACTGACAGGAACATTTATCCAAATCAATGAAATCTAGTAGAGACAGAACTAAATATTCCCCTTTTTTTTTTCAGAAAAGTCCTAACATACAAACTAAACCAAAGCTGAAATTATTTGCTTTTGCACACTAGCAGTTTCCTCCTTTTCTTTCTCGTTTCAAATGATCAAAAGTTAGAGATGGTAAAGAGGAAATTGATTGAACTGGAATCTTCGGTCTCAAGAGGCTATTGCTGGACAAGTGCCAGAAAATGCCCTGGGAGTTAGGAAGGAAAAAACTAGAACATGTGTTGTAATCCAAGGACTCATCTGTACTGTCAATTAACTTCTCTGAGAGGCAGGAGAATAAATACATCTGTCTTAGAGGTACATTCTGGGCTTTGGTGCCTACTGATCTGGTTGGAGTGTGCTGTGGTTCCTCCCAGCTTGCACACCAGATTGTATTGAAATCCATGCTTGGATCGAAACCATGACACAGCGAGGGAGGGAGGGTGTACATTCCCTTCCTGTCCTGACAAAGAGCCACAGGCAGCGGGGTCAAAACTGCTCCTCTCTGGCCTGATGACTCACATGGTGTCAGTCAAAAGTATCTCTGGTTTCTGGCAAAAGCTGTCCAAACAGTGTAGCATAAATAACGTAAATCAGTCATCTTGAATACAATGGAGACATTTTCTCCACTACTTAAATATAGTTTTCCCTACTTTTTTCCTCATTTTCACACTGCCTAGCAAGTAATCGGTATTAGAAGCTTAAAAAATCGTTTGCAAGTGTAGAAGTAAGACTTGGAGAGGCAGGAATTTGTAAAAAGGAATAGGACAAATTTGTTGCCATTTGCACCACTAAAAATCTGGAGTAACAAAGCAGAAATTATCCTCTGGCAAATAGTGGTTATTAAGCAGTACTAAAACACAAAGTGTTCAGACACACTAATTCCCTGTATAATGACAATGTTATACTGGAATATTTTAAACGACAACTTGTTTGTAGAAGCAAATCATATAGCTGATTTCTCCAGTTTGGAATGAATTTCTTAGCAGTTGATAGTCTGAAGATAGTGTTAACCTGTGGCATCCAGAGTTACTGAGGCAGATCTTTTTCCATCACGTCTGTCTTTAAGCCATGTTTGAGCCATAAACAATGTTTCTGTCCCTGAAGATGATGACTCTTTCACAATAATCTTCTCCAGAAGCCAGTCAGACCCTCTCCCTTTTTCAACAACCATCCTGTGCAGAATACCAATATCTACTGCCTCCACTTGAAAAATATCCACCTGAAAAATTCAGAATCAGAAATCATATGGAAACAGAACCATGTAACTAAATTATCATTGTATTTTGAAATATGAAAGTGAGAAGAAAATCAGAGTTTTTTTATTAATTCAATAAACACCAACAGAACTAGAGATGACAAGTTTAAACATGCTAAATGCCTGCATTAAGAAGTATTTATTCCCTTTGTGGTTCTGACATTTACAGCTAAACTACCTCTTTGCCCACAGAGATCTATCTGTTGCTTATGCTCACTTTGTGAGAAATTTTCCTTCCCAAAATTGATGTTTAATGATCTACAGGGAATATATTTTAAACATATCTTACTCTCAGCAAAATAGACCCCAAGGGCTACCATTTCAGAGATGAAATACAGGGAATGAGATGGGCAGAAATGAGCATCACAGAAGGAATCTCTTAGGAAAGAATGACAAACTTGGCTCCAGATTTGGATTAACTTGTAGGATTAGTTTCAATAAAAGTAATTGAATTTAAGGGAAAATATTAAATAAAACTGTGTTGAAATAAGTTCTGCTATTCTCTATCAGTTAAAAAAGCCACAATATTTTTACAATGTTTAGAACACTGAAGTAAGATTCATAAAGAAAATTCTGATATATCAGACATTAAACACTTTCACAGTATGTGATTCTGGAGTTTTGTGAGTGCTACACCTATTTCCTGTTTTCTCAACAGAAAAACAGGTATTAAATTCTTGGCACAGACACTTTCCACATTTTTTCGCTTTATAGATTTACAAATTCTCATCTCATTTCTACTGGGGTTGATAACTGTTAAAATTTAGTTTTACTTGTGATGGAATTTCTGGAAGGATTTAAAGATGCAAAGATGTTTTTGAAGGGACTAGGTAGCAAAAACGATGAAAACACTTGAGTCCTGAGAAGTCTTGAAGTCTTCCCAACATAATTCATACTGAAGTTGCTCTGCCAGAGCAAGAGGGCAGCAACCCGTAAAGGTTTACGCAGAGATGGAACAGAGAATAGCAGTTCTCTTGCTCCACCTGTCACAGTTTCTTTCCTGGACAGGTTTTCCAGCTGAAGAACTGATGAAAGATTTGTGTCACAAAGATGAGCCTAACCAGCTTGCACCTTAATAGGACACAGAATAAGCTCAAATATTGAGCATAAAATTTCAGATAATGTATGACCATCCACTTTTAAAAGAATCCCCAGAAACAGAAAAATTTTTAATTTGTTCAACTTATTTTTTCTCATTTTTCATTAGTATATATACATGTGAATATGAAAGCGTGTGTGTTTGTGAACTACACCTTCAACAGTCTCCTAAAAATAATAATCATCCTGTCACCGATTACTCCATAACTTCTAGACAGACAGATCCCGTTAGTCAAAAACTGCTGCAAAAACTGCAATCTAATCATCACATCTACATTATCACTCTTAAGTTATCATGTGAAATGGGAAAATCAGACAATGATATTAAGTAAAAAATCTGGAAGAGGCACTTGAGTAGTTCTACTTCCTCGCAAGGAGTCAAGGTTATCAGCTGCTTAGTGAATTTAGCGGCAGAGCGAATACATTGGAATGGCTGGAATTCTAGATGGAGTGCAGAACTGCAGGAAAAGAGGCTCCTCTTCATGTTTCCCTTAGCTAAATCAAAAAATTAAAGTTTAATGTCAACAGTACCACTTTATTTTATTACCTACTGGACTAATTTGATGATTGAATACCATTAATCTGAACTCTTAATTTACCTTAATTATGATATTAATTTGATCACTCCTTTATTCCGGCTTTAATTGGATTGGTAAAGTTATACCATCATGCCTGAACAAAATGAATTTGTTACACTTATTAAATAAAATGCGTTAAAAATACACACAGTTAGGAAATGACTGAAAAACACAGACTGAACTAAGAAACATACAGACCCCTCTGTCTGTCAGTAATAAAATATTTTAACTTCACAAAATATGAAAAATTTATCCTAGAATTGCTGCTAGTTCTTGCAAATGATTATACTTATATTAATGCATGATTGTTGAGGTTTAACCCCAGGCAGTATCCAAGCCCCACAGAGCTGCTCGTTCACCCCCTCACCAGCAAGATCAAGGAGAGAATGAGAATGGTAAAAGCTGAAAATTCATGGGTTGAGATAAAATTTCATACAGAAAGTAGCAGCCATGCACATAAACAGAGCAAAACAAGGAATGGATTCAGTGCTTCCCATGGGCAGGCAGGTGTTCAGCTGTCCCCAGGAGAGCAGGGCCCTATCACATGTAATGCTAACTTAGAAAGACAAATGCCATCACTCCAAAAGTCCCCCTTCTTCCTTCATCCCCCCACTTTATATACAGAGCATGTTGCCATAAGGTCAGGAATATCCCTTTGGTCAGTTGGGGTCACCTGTCCTGGCTGTGCCTCCTCCCACCCCCCCATGCACCCCCAGCCTCCTCACCAGCATGGAAGCACAAAAAGCAGAGAAGGTCTTGGCTCTGTGTATTCTCAACAATAACAAAAACATCTCTATATTATCAACCCTGTGTTCAGCACAAATCCAAAACAGAGACTCATACCAGATACTGGGAAGAAAATTAATTCTACCCCAACCGAAACAAGCGCAATCAATTATTTTATTGGAAATACATGAGAAAGATCTTGTCAGATACTTGTTAGAATCATTTCTTTTTAAGAGGAGAGAGTTTTCCAGAGAATGACTAATTTAGTGGCATGATCATCAGCATCTCCAAAAAAATCTGTTGTCAGTGATCTACTCTTGGAAAGGAGAGTTAGGAATATAGGAAAACTACAGACAATATTCCGTTGGCTTCTAGACTTCTGCCGTCTCCAGAAGGATAGTTGGGTTTGACTTGCACCAAGCTTGATGGCTAACAAACTTTTAGTACTTATAAACTTAGTGACTTAATAAATCAGGGGCAGCATATACTATGTGTTATCTATGACCTGGAGGATCCAGCCACAGAGAACAGCAAGTTTGTATGTTTAGTTAACACACAAAAGGTTTTCCAAATCCTTTTTCCTCTGAAAATAAGCATATTTTGATGGAATAAACGTTTGTGAAAACTTTGATGTTTGGTTTGTGTTAGACACACTACTTTATCATTTGGCAATGTGCCATTTTAACGAGCACACTTTAGAGCATGTAAAATCTCAGAAATCCATGGTGACATCTGCAGACTATTCAAACATCTAGTAATCTGCAAGTTAAGGAACTATTAGGTAGACTAGAAATTGTGTCATCTGGGGTAGACTCACTTCACAGACAAGATTACATTTTCTCTTTATGTGTACATTTGAAAATCTACATAGTGTAATGAGCTTTATTGTAGTCAAGAGACCAAAAAAGAACAGAGAAAGAGCAGCAACTATAATCATTAGAGGTAAAAACAATTGGCTGGAGATAATTTATTTGCTAAATTTAATTCACTTTTCTCCTCTCAAGCTGTCTGCAAACAGAGAGATTATGACATATATTTCATTCTAATTTTATGAAATTCAATTATTATTAATAATTTAGCTAATAGTTTTGTAGATTCATCTGAGACCATGGATTAGGCATAAAATTTTCTAAATACTCGAGTCGTTGACAGGTCTTGTACGTCATATGATACTCTATCTTTTATTTGACTTACAAATGGGGACCTTCTAAATTACTGGAGGGTTAATTCTTCTGGAAAAAGAGAAAGAGAGAGGAAGAAAACACACAGAAGATAAGCAAACCTATAGAATATGAAATTTATCTTTATCATTTTCCCCTAAGGAAAAAAATGTTAATTGTTTTTTAGTTACTACTAGCAAATTAGGTTTGAACGGAGAAAAGTCACCTTAAATATTGATAATAATACATATTGTGTAATTCAGCAGAGCTTATATTGAATTTTCTTAGAATGGCATTAAAGCAATTTGTATGTATGTACAGACCACTAAATTTTCTTAATTAACATTGCCTGGAGAAAGAAAGATATTCTCCAAGACTGAGCAGCTAAGATTGACAATGGTAGAGCCACACATCCTCTGTGACCCAGAAGAGCTGCCCTAGCAAAACCAGAATTGGCACTTTTCATACGTCTTGTCTAAGAAAATAAGGACTAAAAAATTCCTTTATAACAATCATTCCAGCAAACCTTTCAGAATGTTTAAAGTTTGTTTTTTTCTTAACTCCTTTTCATATTTTCTTCAAATGTTTCTTTCATTTTCTGGGACCCATGTTTTGAGCCTTTTCTTTGAATCTATGACCCAGTTTGACTTTATTCAGTAATCTTCTGTGTCAGTGCTGGCAACATATCACAGTCTGCAGCAGCTGCAATAGCTCTCGTAACAGAAGAAGCATTTGAACAGCCACTGTGCAATATTTACCTTTATAAATGCCAATCATTTTACAGGCTTGGTATTGAGACTTGATGGTTGGTTAATGATGATATTCCCAGCAGAACTGAAAATGGCAAGTCAAGACACACCATATGCTTCACTTCATCAACCTGTATGCACAAGTGATTTCCCATACTGCTAATGTTAGGATCATTTTAATAGGCTTCTATTGGAAAAGGAGTCAGAGTGTCTAGATAAAGGACCTTTTCTATTAAGCTTAGCCAACCTATTGATTTGCTGCCTGATTATTTTGATCTCACTTGTTAATTTGGAGAAACTCTGCTGAAAACAAAGGAGTTTTAACACAGGTAGGCAAAATAAAGGCCCCTGTGACACTGAGCCCAAATCAGAATCAGTGTGTGAACATTCCTGGGAAAGGAGAAAAAAGAGAAAAATTACTTTCACCCCTTCAGACTGTGGTCCTATGGGCTGTTCCAGTTGTGCTGAACAGAACTTCTCTGCCCTGTCCCAAATGCTTGTCACATCACTACCTTCTCTTAGATGGACGTTATCACCTTTTTACTTGTGCCAGGATAACCACAAAATCAGCTCCAGCCAAATTTTACCAAGACAGGCCAAGTGAAAAAGCCCAAATCATTAATGATATTAACTGCTTAAACTAAATAAACTTTTGGACAGAGCAAATGTATGTCACTGTGCCAGCAGACTTCAGAGGTGGAAATATTGGGTGGTAAGCAGCAGTGATGACAAGCACTGGTAGCAGTACTGTCTGGGCTCAGCTCAGTGGAAGGATGAAGAGTGCCTCTGACTGTGCCCTCACTGTCTTGTAGTCAGTGTTCTGTACAAATGCTTCTTTAAAAATAGGGGTTTTCATGCATCTGAAAAAGCCAATCCCAAAGTTCCGTCTAGACTCACATTTCTGCAAGTATGTTTTTTGTATTATGTTAAATTCTCAGCTATAAATTCATTGAAAAATTTTATGTCTGCATGTAAAAAGTAATGTAAATTATAATGAATGAATAATTAGAGGTTTCTGACAACCCACATTTATCATAGTTTATCAATCTTCAACAAGATTAGTGAAGAATCAGTGAAAGAATAGGGGTAGAAAAACCCCATATATATTTGCCCTGCACTGACCTTAGGTTAATTTGCTTAGTATAACTGGCAAGTAATCTTTTTGAAACAAGATTTCTATGCACAAAACAGCAACAGGAGTAAGAAAGAATAGGGGCATCCTATAATGATCAGCAGTTATGACTATTCAGCTAACTAGCTAAAGACATTTCAATCAGACTTTAAGTAAAATGTATTTAATAAAATGCAAAAGGACTACTATATAGATCAGTATCATCAGCTACATCCAAAGCTGTAATCATAAATTATATCAAACAAGAGAGATTAAAAAATCAAACCAAAACAACAACAAAACACAAACAAACAAAAGACAGCCATCACTTTGGACAGACTCAACCCCATCTGATGCAGCCTGATTGTCGGATTGATTTAATAACAGTCCAAGTTTGAGATCTGGTTTAACAGGCAAAGAAAATAGGATGAATGTAATTTTCTTCAACTTCAGCAATGCATATCATTGTATAATATTTTGATTAAGACACTATAATCAAATATAATAATGGGATAATAAAATGTCTAACTTGTATGTCTCCAAGTGCAGCTGTAAAAAGATAATATTTTCAAGTACATTTCATTGCAGTGAGGCCAGTTAATAAGCTTATGCTCTTTAGTATTTCCATGATTTATCTGGAAGAAAACAAGATTTCAGAGATTATGCAAATACAATCTCCAGTTATGACACTTGAAGAAGTAGGGTGCTAAATTGAAGAGTGCTCTGAAAAGATTTGTGAGAGTTAATAAATCACTGGAAAGCCTTCCTTTCAGTGAATCAAGCAGAATAATCTATTTAACTTGTCGAAGGCATGCTGATTTCCTTATTGTCATAAATACTGTCAAAAGCAGTAGAAATTTGGTGTAAGAGAGCTATCCAAACTAACAGTCAAAAATGTCACAAAATTCAGTTACTAAAGTTTGACAAATTTAGACAGAAAATACTGTGAATCTCTAATATTAAAAAAAAAAAAAAAAAAAAAAAATCTTAAAATNAAAAAAAAAAAAAAAGTATCCTTAAGCTTTGAAACAACTTTCCGGCTAGATTTAAATTTCATGACCCGTAGCCACTCATTTGGAGTTAGATATATTTTCCAAACTATTTAACTTGAACTGAATTTAATTTAGTTCTTTCTGCATTGAGGAAAATGATTGAATATTTTATTTCCTGAAAAATGCACACTTGTATCAACCATAACTATTTTAAGATTTTTTATAAATCAAGCTAATAAATTTAGCTGCATTTTATTTTAAAAATACCTTGTTTATCAAAACCCTGAAATAAACAGGGCATAAAATTCACTTACCCAGCTTGGTCAATCTAAAATAAGTCTGTATAATAAGAAAATTTCCTGCAAAGAAAGCAGCAGGTACTCTCTAAGGTTAACTAATTTTGTTTTAAGATAAATGTCCAAATGAAGAGAGAAAGTAATCATCACTCCCTTTGTGCAGCAGATGCTTAAACCATCGTGTTAGAACAAATGTGTACAATACAGGCAAGTAAAACTAAGTGAGATGCATTTCAGCTTTAGAAATGCCATTTACGCGAATTATTTTTAAGATCTATATAGACAGAAAGAAGTACTCGCCTCTTGTAGTTAATTTTAGCATTAATTAATTTTGTCCATTTTTAATTTTTTTGCAACAAAGTTTTACGTGTTTTCTCAGGAAACAAAAATTAATTATTTACACAGCTGTAACCATTGGCCAGTACTGTATAGGCAAGCTGGGAGATTGCAATGGGATGTTCTGACTCTGCCCCTTGTAAGTCTCTCACTGACCATAACCACTGACTGGGAAATGCCATCCTGGAGGGATCGCTGAGAACTGCACGTGACTCAGGTATTTGCCACTGTCTCCCAGGATTTTATAAAGCTTTAGTAATGTTCTTTCTTTCTGCGTTTCTCCTCACAGTTTCTGACAACCTTCACGAGTCTTTCCTTCACTATGGTGGTATTCCATATCTTCCTAGTTCCCATCTGATTAATCCTTCTGCTCGATGGATTTAAACATGGTGTAACCAAAAGTAGCAGTCAAGCGGCCAAGGTGAGCAGCTCCAGTGCTGGCACGATCAGCAGCTGAACACTGCAGTGTGGTACACAAGGGATCTTCCCAAAGGAACCTCAGGGGTAGCAGAGACAGCCCCCAGGAGCCTGCAGCTCATGCCACAGCAGGTAACAGGACGCAGGGCCAGGAGCAAGGGTGGCCAAGCTCCCCCCATGTATAGAAGAAGCCCTGAGGGAGTGCAAGCAACCAGGAGCACCACCAACACAGCAGGCAAAGGCTGAGGGAAAGGTTGAGGTGCTTACTGCCATCCCTTGGGCAATGGGATTCACCTAAGGGTACCTAGGGAGCTGGAAGAAGTGCTCACCAAGCCTCTTTCCACCATTTACAAGCAGTCCCAGCTAACTGGACAGGTCCCAGTTGACTGGAAATTACCAAATGTAACATCCATCTACAAGAAGGGTCGGAAAGAGGATCCAGGGAACTACAGGCCTGTTAGCCTGACCTTGGTGCCAGGGAAGGTCATGGCACAGATCACCTCAAATACCATCACACAACACACACAGGACAATCCAGGGATCAGGCTGAGCCATCATGGCTTTATGAAAGGCAGGTCCTGCTTGACCAACCTGATCTTCTTCTACGACAGAGTGACCTGCTTAATGAATGAAGGAAAGGCTGTGCAAGTTGTTTAGCTGGACTTTAAGAAAGCCTTCGATNGATCCAGGGAACTACAGGCCTGTTAGCCTGACCTTGGTGCCAGGGAAGGTCATGGCACAGATCACCTCAAATACCATCACACAACACACACAGGACAATCCAGGGATCAGGCTGAGCCATCATGGCTTTATGAAAGGCAGGTCCTGCTTGACCAACCTGATCTTCTTCTACGACAGAGTGACCTGCTTAATGAATGAAGGAAAGGCTGTGCAAGTTGTTTAGCTGGACTTTAAGAAAGCCTTCGATTCCATTTCCCACAGCATTCTCCTGGAGAAAATGGCTGCTCATGGCTTAGATGGGTCAAATCTGGCTGGATGGCCAGGCTCAGAGAGTGGTGGTGAATGGAATAAAACCCAGCTGGTGGCTGGCCACTACTGGTATTCCCCAGGGCTCAGGACTGGGGCCAGTCCTGTTTAATATCTTTATTGATGATTTGGAAAAGGAGATAGAGGGCACCCTCAGTCAGTTTGTGGACGCCACCAAGTCGGATCAGAGTATTGATCTGCTGCAGGGCAGAAAGGGTCTGCAACGGGACCTGGACAGGCTGGATCGATGGACCAAGGCCAATAGTATGAGGTATAGAAAGGCCAAGTGCCAGGTCTTGCACTTGGGTCTCAACAACCCCATGCAATGCTACAGGACTGGGCAAGAGTTGCTGGAAAACTGCCTGGTGGAAAAGGACTTGGAGGCTCTGGCTGACAGCTGCTGAACATGAGCCGCTGTGTGCCCAGGTGGCCAAGGCAGCCAAAGGCATCCTGACCTGTACCAGCAATAGTGTGGCCAGCAGGACCAGGGCAGGGATTGTTCCCCCCATACTCAGTACCGATGAGGCCACACCTTGAATCCCATGCTCAGTTTTGGGCCCCTCTCTACAAGAAAGACATCGAGGTGCTGGAGCGAGTTCAGAGAATGGTGATGGAGCTGGGGAAGGGTCTGGAGCAGAAATCCTATGAGAAGCAGCTGACAGAATGGGGGGTGTTTAGCCTGGAGAAAAGGATGCTCAGGGGAGACCTGACTGCTCTCTACAATGACCTGAAAGGAGGTCGCAACCAGGTTGGAGTTGGTCTCCTCTCGAAGGTAACAAGCCACAGCACAAGAAGAAATGACTTTGAGTTGCACCTGGGGAGGTTTAGGTTGGATATTAGGAAAAATTTCTTCACTGAAATTGTTGTCAAGCATTGGAACAGGCTGCCCAGGAAAACTGGTGAGTCACCATACCTGGAAATATTTAGAAGACATGTAGTCAGGGACATGGTTCAGTAGTGGACCTAGCATTGCTGGGTCAATGGTTGGACTTGATCTTAGAGGTCTCTTCCAAGCAAAACAATTCTATGATTCTATGATGACCAGACTGATTTAGTGTTCATTTCTGTACTACAGGAACTTGGCCAACCGCCTACCGCTGTGATTAATACATTTGGATCAATGACATTTGGCAATTATTTAATCATTATGTCAGGCATGCTTTAGATAAGAGAAGGTTTATCCGCAGTCACAAAATAGCAGCACTGTCAATGTGATGGGATGTGGACATTACAGGCAAATACTGGCTTCCTACTTGTGACCTCAGGATGCTGTCCCACATTCTGGCCCTTCTTAGTGTATTCTGGCACACATGGACTTTTTCCTGAAGTTTTTTTTTTTTTAATTGTCAGTGCTTAATCTGTAAGTGAGTACTGAAACTGAACACCAACAGTCACCTCTCACTGACAATTTTTGTATGTGCTGCAGTTACCATGGCACCAACCTGAGCAGTTGATGTCTAAATATAGGGCAGGATAAAGGATATATCTTTTCAAATTCTAATAGAATGAAGTAAAAATTGTCAGAGAATTTAGTGTTTCCGTAATGTGAAGTACTTAAAATACTGGCCACTTTCAAAAAACCTAGATTAAAGTACTTAAAATCAGTCATAACACATTCAGTGTAGTTTACTGGTTTTGATGGAACTGATCTGAAAAAAACCCCACATTCTCAAAGAGGAAATTTTTGGATAACTCACAGCCACATGACAGAGCATACAGCAAGTCTATCAAAGGCCACATAAAGAAGCATCAAGAATTAAATTTGCTAAAAAATGTTGCGTGTCAGAAGCAACATGGAGATACTGTAAGGATTTTACACAACTGGGCCCTGGTTTTCACAGAATGTCTGCGCTGAGTATACTTGGTTCAAGAAAGTGCTTATCGCAGGTAACATCTATCAGGCTTAAATTGACTCATGAAGCATGAATAAATACTATCAGGATTTCATGAAAGCTGAACTGCATGAAGAAGTGTGCTGAGATTGCTTTATCTATCCTCACAGTTTCTAGGAGAACATCAAACAAGGCATCAATGTCATAGCAATTTGAAAGAATATGGTTCTTGCAGGACAAGTCCTCACACTCATTTGTCTGAGTAGATCACCAGAAGCTCAGCCTTCTTGGTGACACTGCTGCTCTCTCTCAGGGGTGGGCTACAGGGGCTTACTGGTGAATTAATAATATGCACATTACTTTATCTACAAGTTCTCTGATGGTCTCGCAGGTGTAAGTACTTTGGAAAGGCACAAAGCAATTTTTCAGATATGAGACGCTAATTCACTCTTTTACTATCATGTAACTTAGCTCATGAAAATAAAAGACCTGTTAAATGAGAGAAGAATATCTACAAGCCACTGCAAATTTTGCTGAATATTTAAACATTTCTATGTATTTCTGCATAGCTAAACTGTTGCTTGTAGCAGCCCTGACATTCTGTGAGACTAACACCATATTTTGATGTGATTTCCAACAGAAACATTGTTCCAGTTCACTAGCTGTTACTGTATAGTCAGGGGAAAAATTATTGCAAGGAAAAGCACATTTTAAAATGTCAGAACAACTGTTAAGATTCAGAATGCAAATTCTGCCTGTTACACTCCAAATCCCCTAAACCACCAAGTGGAGACTCTCTGACTGCAGGGGTGCTTGGCACAATATGTGATTGGGCTGGTAGAGAAAGAGACATTCTACACTTGAGAGTTTTCTTGGAGATTACTTTTAAAGGGAAGAAAACATTGGGAAATTTCCAAAACATATCATGAAAAAATGCTGCTGCATAGGCAGGAGCCTTGCTTGCAGAATGTTTTTATACCTTTCAGTTTACCAAACACCTTTATTTTCACTGAACAAAGAGTTGATCAAGATTTTTATGTGTTTCTCTATTACTTATCTACAAGCAATTTCTTTTTAGAGCCCTAAAATACTGCTGTGCTGATATCTACATTTAGAAATATACGGATACTGTGTTACATTCACACACTGCTCCTATAAAATGTCAGATAAATAATGAAGAGATGGCTACATGCCAGATCTGCATCTTACTCTGTAAGACAGAAAAATCCTGAATTAAACTGAAGTAGATGCAAATGCTATAAATGCTATTTATAACTCTTCAGGTTATAAATCTTTGTGGTTCATTTCTGCTTTCTTAGTCAACATTTCTAGATGTGTATCCCTGGTTTCTCTTCATTAAAAACTACCAGTCAAAAAAATCAGATTGCTCAGATTGTGGGACTATGATTTAAGGAGAAATCCAGTAAAACTTATATTAAACTAACTTTAGGACAAAAAGGAGGACTAACTTGAGGACAAAAGGACTGCAGCTCTAAAATTTAGTTGAATCAGCTTATCAGTAAACCATAATCAGAATTTCAGCATTAGGGAAGACACATGTTACTTTATCAAAACTGAGTAGCTTTATCCACAGTATTTAATCCCTTAAAAATAAAGATTTAAACTGTCCAACTTTTCTTATGAATAAGTATTTCAAGTAGGTGAAACCCAGCAAGATAATACCCACTTTCAATTCCCACTGAATTGACGAGGCTAGGGGTAGTTAGGAGCTGAGCTCCGCCTAATCACACATCTCGTGTCTCTGCTTTGGCTATCTTTCTAGGCTGATTTGGAAGCTTGCATCCTTAGAGAAACTCTCATTTGTCTGGCAGCCAACACCAACAGAAGAAACTAACTTACTAGTTGCAAGACACTGGTGGATTTTTTTCTAAACTTTAACTATTCCAATCCAAATTTTCTGTAAGAGATGTTTGTTTCAGAATCTTTATAAAATCATTTCAATCCTCAGATTTGTTTTCAAATAAAGAGCTAGAGCAAATACAAGAAATTTGTTTATTCCATGTTTAAAATATCTTGTGATCGTTTCAGCTGAAAATTTCACTCCCTCTGTCCAGAGCTTCCAACAGGGACAAGGTTTTATGTCAAAGACATGCATTTTGCTGTAAATCTACCCATGTTTTTGCAGTACATTCAGTATCTAAATGCCCTCTAATTTCTGCTTATACTGAAAATGCATCAAGGAAATGCATCTCTGGCAGCAGTGTTGGACTTTGACTTGTCTATGTCTATGAGCTGCAAGACTCACTCACTCCCACACAGTGAATGAATGATGACCCTCCAGGTAGACCTAAGAAAACTATGGAGGGTAGTGTCTGACTGTCTGGAGAGAGACCAAGAGCCAGGCTGAGGGGTAGACAGCAGAAATCAGGGAAAGGTACCATAGTCTGAAGAATGGCATGGGCAGAAAAGAGGTATTAAAAGGAAATTGAGTCTTTTTATAGCTCTATTGTGAGGCAAATATGCAGGAAAACCAATGGCATGTCACCGACTACTTTCAATGTTTGCAAAATTGAATACAAAAGCACTTGATATAGTCACTTGCTTACCTGTCAGTATTGCTAGTGCCAGCCACACAAGGATTGGTATTTCCCACATAAGGCAGAGATACTGATAGGCACACACACTTACAATCACAGAGCATTGCAAGCTGGACGTTGTAGACATCCCTATTCCCACTAAATCCACACGAATTAGTCTGGGTTCTAAAAGTGAAAAATATCTTGCAGAACTTATAAGTATACCTTTCCTTCAGTGAAATTTTCATTTCCTTTTCTAATTAACTTTCTTCGTCCAGTATCTCCCAAGGGGCCTTGCAGCATGACATACACATCTGCATCTGTTCCTGACCCACGGGTAGCTCCCGTAGTGATGTAGAGAACATAGATTTTCACTGTGGGGAAAAAGAGATCAAAGGTTTACCAAACCTAAACTAGTTAAAACATATGTTTTTTAATAAATTACTACTGTTATATTTTCATTTTGCATCCTATCTGGAGTGATCAGAAGACCAAAATATGTTGTAATGCATGGAAAATCACATAGATGCATTGTAATTAGAATTTAAGAACAACTATTATAAAGAATAATAAGCTAAATTATTTGAGTGGGCCTGAAACACAGGCAGAGGAAAAGAAATTTAAAAATAAACACATGACAAATAGGTATAAAAACATGTAAATAATACTCTATCACCTCTTGTATGCATTTAAATACATGACACTCCAATGAAAAAGTTCCTCGGCTATGGATGAATCTAAACCACTCAACAAGTACATCTCTGCTCAGAGCCTCATGGAGTTCAAACGAAGCTGGCCTCTGTCAGAAAGCAAGCAATTTTTTTGCATTTCCTCTGGATCATGGTCCAGTCAGTGGCTGCTCACTCTACATGGTACCAGTCAGAGTCACTGGCCTCAGGAGAGGAGATGGCACATCAGAGAACACAGTGTGAACACACAACCCTCCAGCTGAGCACTCCTTCAAAGGCTGCTGATGTAAAGTACCTGTTTGTACTCCCAGAGAAATGCATAACAGACTGGTGATATGGCCCCTAAAATAAAAAAGAAATCACATCCCCAAAACATTCAATTGAAAATGAGAAAAAAATGTGGGGAGAGGTAAAGAAAAAGTACCTGTCCTCATGTTAAATGCTCCTCAGAAAAGGAGCAGCATTTTTAAAGATTTAAATATCTGTGCTCTTCCAGAAAGAAAAAAATCTAAGAGGTATTTAAAAGCAAAGAACTTTCCCAGGGAATATCCCAGCAGTACTCTTCTCAAATTCATATTCAAGAAGCTTCTGCCTAAGTGCTGTTTTTGATACTAACTTTGAAAGCACAGCAAAAGAGGCAAGGAATATACAGATTACTTCTGTGCTTCATCTAAACCCTCCACTTCTGGGGTAGCCTAGGATATTCTCATGGTAGAATATTCATTTAGGATAAGAGCTCTTCCACTCTTCTCTAACTTAGGCTATAAAACCTCATAAGAGACACAGAGCAAACTAAAAATATCCAGTCTTTAGGGGACCAAGGCACAACTCTGATGGAGCTTGATGACATGCGACTGCTAGGGCACAGAAAAAGAATGACTGAAATCCTAGGAACATAAACAACAAGAAATCTTTTGGGGTGGGGGGGGCATGGATCTCCTTCTTATCTGAAATTACAGTACAGGAGTTATTTCCTCTGTATTTCCCTTGTTTAGTCTTTGAGAGAACCAGATCATATTACTGAGAAAAAGCTGAACTCTGAGTACTGTTCAAAACCCTTTAATAGTTTCAGTGCCATATGCTTGCTCTTTTATGTGTCACAAACTGATACCAATCAGACTTGAGAGCACAATGCTCAGTTATAGGATCTAGGATACTGGTTTTAAACACTGGAGTGGACTGGACCTAGCCATGCATCACCAGGCAGAAATGAAGAGAAAATATCTGAGAAATACTTTGGACTACTCTGAAAATCAGCCATCATCACTGACCAAACCTCTTCCAGTGTTTCTGATTTGTGACAAACCTGCTGGAAAAGGACACCCAGCTGTGAGAACTGGAAGCTCAGTCACTCTCCTCCCTTCTTCATCGGCAAAGTTATGACAAAATGGGAATTCTAGAACATTTTTAGTTTCTCTGTGTTGAAGCTTTACCTTAGCAAAGAAATAAAAAGAAGTAACTTCAGCATCTGTTGTGCTCTAATGCAAACTATAGCTAAAGACAAAGTATTAAACAGCTATGACACATCATTTCAAAATTTGAAAATAAGAGGAAACAACTTTTTCTAAAATGTTTTTGAAAACAGCCTTTTAAATGAGAAGGAATAAATATCTTTCCCAATTAAATGTAATTAAAATGTTGTCAACATTATTGCTGCAGAGACTGCAGTGAAGAAAAAAATATTTGGAATTGTTCAAAAAGTTTCCTTTATGTAACCTATTCATCCAGTAAATGGAAGAAAAAGAAGCGTTGATATGGGCACATTTCATCTTCTGAGAAATGTCAATATGCCACAATATTTTTCAGCGCAGAATGTTTTCTTATTCTAAGTAACAGGAGAAAGAAAAAGAAGTGTTTCTGGGAAAAACTGAAATACAGAAATTAAGAAGGCTTTCTGACAGGTATATATATCAGTATATATGTATCACTTGAATATATAGAGTTTGATACTAATTTCAATCTCTATGGAATTCTGTTTATAGACTAAGAAAATGGTGATCCTGAGCTAAGTAGCTTATTCTTAATATAAGAAAACATATTTTCATAACAACATATCTTACACTATGGTACTACCAGCTACACTTAAGAGATAAATTCCCATTTTCTACACTATTTAAACTAGACCAGACAACTTATTTGAAAATACATTGCAGGATGTAACCCTGCTTTGAAAAGGGCACATATAATTCACTCATTCAATTCTTCATGACCTAACTCACAAAAATGTCCAAACCTTTAAGCCAGTAAGCAAAACTAACTTTGGTTAGGAATTGTTGCTGGGAGATGGTAGCATTATTTTGTCTTCAAAAGACTCTTAGTATTTTTCATTATGACAGACACACTGAAAAGATTTTTTTAAATGCACTGCGAAGTATAATGCTAGCACAATTTTCCCTTCATAATAACATCTACATTCCTGAACAGTTTATGGAAACTCAGGTTTCATTTACTGTGTTTTATTTCTTCAAGAAGTGAAAGAGGCAAGAATGAAGATGTTAGCTGTTACATGCTGCAGAAATAAAGCACACCTTAATTAATTTTCTTCTAGGTATTATTTTATAATTATCTCAATTTCCTCAAAAAATCAGGATTATAATTTTGTAGCTATGGCTATGAGAATGAATTCTGAATCTAAATATAGAATTCAACCAACTACACCTGCGTTTACTTTTGATAGAAGGAGGAAATCTCAGAATCTCTGGAGGCGCAATCTTGTAAAATCAAAGCAAAATAGCATAGAAATGACCACGCTGATTCTAACCAGCAGTGTAAATACACTGCTAAACTGTCTTTAATAATAGATATTATCCAGAACCTCCTATACCAACCTAGTTATTTCATACAAGGATTCAGCCAGTCCTGCTATAAAAACCATGGAATAAGAGGAAATGTCTTCCTAAAACCCAAATAATTTACGTGTATCCCACAGCAGGGAAATTTATAATTTCTTTCTCTACCTCTTCCTACCTAAGGTAAATGTGCATCTTTCCCTTATTTATATAAATGATGCTGATTTTTCTTAAACTGAGCTTTGAGTGATTGTTCTGAGCTAATGAAGTAAAGCAGACTAATAGATGTCACTGTTTTCAACTGCCAAATTTCTGTTCTGAAATTTTTGCTGTGATCTACTGTCTCCTACAATACTCCAGAAGCAGGCTTAATTTTGATAGATTTGTTGGATGACTATTTCATCTGGCCATGAAGATGAAATTAACAACCTGCCTACCATTTAAATGTCAGGGAGTTCAGCTCAGTAAAACCATGTATTGGAAAGGAAAATTATTTTTTCTCCAGTTTTTAATAAGAATAAAATAGAAACATTAATGGACAAAAGCATGTCTGCAATTTTAAAGAAGATGACTCTTTTCTTTAGAATTGTTTTTATTTTGCCAGCATAACAAGATGAAGATATTTTTTCGCATAGGGAAATGCCACACTAATATCAGCGTGATGTCGGATTTTAGCTGGATATCAGAAGAAAGATTGTCACTTTTGCTATTCTCTTCTTTTTTTCACATGCCAACTTAAAAGGCAGATAGTTTCATCAAAATGCATTTCTAGTGTCTGCGTTAATTATTTGCCATGGATCACTGAATCTACAACATGTAACAGCCAATTTGGAGTTACGTAAATACTGCAATGTATGCCAGTGAGTACAGTTCTGAAAAGACATGACTGGATATGCTACAGATGATGGCACATCTGTATATGTGCCTCTCCAGAAATCCATCCAAGTTTACAAGATTTTTGTTATCCTAGTGTTTTAAGCAGTCTCTGAAGTTAGCACTCTACAAGTGTCACAGCTTCTGTAGATTAAAAATTAAGCAATCTCAGACAGGACTCAAAATTGGAAGAAATAACAATAGAATATGGAAAGCAAAAAAAAAAAAAAAATAGAGACACAATAAATAATTGCTTTAGGTTTTAGTTTTTACCTCACGGCAATGCCAAGTCTCTCCTTCTCCAGCTTCTTCAATTTCTATGCGAATTTTGAATATAGTATTAAATTTCTTACTTAGTTCAATAGAAGTCTCATAAATCTGCTCTTTTTTAAGAGATCCTTCGGGGAATATGACTGAAGTACAAGTTCCTTTTTCACCACATACAGTTAGAGACATTTTAGGGTTCACGGAACTAGAAGAAATATCACTAGTTGTGACATGGACATCCCAAGTCCCTGTTGAAATAAGACAGCAGAAAAAAAATAATGAGTTCGCTGAATATCCAGAATAACACAGCGAGTTGTAGCAGGCTGAGTTAGTGAGTGACTAGAAACCCATTCCCACCTTTTTACTGAGCTCAAATACTGGCACATAGCAGGTCCAGTCACTATCACTGATTTAGTGAGAAGCAAAATTGGACAGCAGTCCTTCCATAGTGGTAGCTGTCACTTCAGAGATGGGCCAGTCCAAGAGCGCTGTGCAGATGAGACTGCCAGTTCTACATCAGAGACTTGTGAAGAGACATGCCAATCTGCTAATTTGCACCCCCTCCCTTATAAATATCTCCTGATGATTTTAAATACTTTTTGTCCCCAGTCACCATTCAAAAGCAGCATATTTTTGACAAGATACTACTGGTGATCAGGTTTGCCTTTGGTCAGGAAAGGGTATATTTTCATTTTAACTTCTTGGGGATTTACTTAAATGAACGTGTTAAAATTTGCTCCATACATACTGTAAGAAGGTGGTGATGAGATAAACTGGTTCAGAGCTTGAAATGTGATATTTCTATCACATCTCACCACAATTATCATGACAGTAAAGTACAAAACTTTATCCATTTCTTCTATGAAGAAGTAATGTTTGCTGAGAGATTAAAAATAGCCCTATATAGCAGCACATAGATTTGTCTACTTTAGGGACCCAGGAAACACTCCAGGAGAATTTTTTCTAGGTCTTTTTGAAGCGTTTATTCACTTAAGCATTGTAGATTAATTGACAGATCCCTGAAGGCTCAGAAGGACTGCAGACTGATGCCAGGTAGGCTCCTAAGTAACTTCTGCAACTCTGTATGGAACAGATATTTGCTTAAAGCCTCAATCAACAAGACAGTTTTGAAGATCAGAAACTTGTACCTGTCAAAAAAATCTCACTGATTAGGTAGCTTTAATGTTTTAATTCATGTTAATAGAATATATGGAAAATTCAGGGTTATCAAAATAATGGTTTCAATTTTAAAAAAAATTGTAAAAATCAGAATTTTTGGTCACCCGGGCTGCTGCAGAATTGAGCAGAATTTTTTAGTAACACGGCTTAGCTCTGTTTATGCAGAGTGAGACAAAGCATGGATCGGATCATTTCAAATAGCTATTTTGTAAAAGAGGTTGTTTGACTTTGAGTAATGGAATCAGAGACTCTCTGAGTTTATGTCCACAAACCTCAGCTTCCTATCTCAGCTTCAGAATGTTCTGTCACCTCAGCTTCCTAACCACAACAGGAAAGTCTTTGTCTCCTACTATAACTAATGCAAATAAAGCTTTATTTCTTTAGATCAGGTGAGGATCTGTGCCATAAATCCAGCACTCGTTGACATAAAAATTTAGTACTCACCATCTGTAAAATCATCTAAAATAACTTCAGTGTTACAACTTCATGAATAATCCTAAATCTATTTTCATGCCTATGAACATTAAATGTAAATGAAACCAACGATATGTCTGAAATAATGGAAGTCAAATGAAAATTTATCACATCCCATGTGACACAACGTAGGATATTTTAGCCCTTTAGTACTGAAATACTTGGCCTTTAAATTATCAATGTATAGCTGCCCAGGAAGACTGAATAGAAGGACAATGTCTGTTGGATTGTACAGTACCATATGCTGCTATATCACATAAATTAAATTGTATCATTTGTTAAGATAAATTGGTTAAGATTCAATTGAAAAGCAGCTTCCTTCTTTCCTTCTCCTTAGTTAAGGATAAAACAGTGTATTGGGTTTGCGTGGCCAGGTTTTAGTGGCAGGAGGGCTTCAGGGGTGGCTTCTGTGAGAAGCCACTAGAAGCCCCCCATGTCCAGCAGAGCCCATGCCTGCTTGCTCCAAGGCAGACCCGCCCCTGGCCAAGGCTGAGCCATCAGTGACGGTGAGAGCACCTCTGGGATAAGGTATTTAAGAAAGTGGAGGAAGAGACTTGCACAATTGCAACCAGAGAAGAGTGAGAAAATGCAAGAGAAACAATTCTGCAGTTCCTGAGGTCAGTGCAGAAGGAGGGGGAGCAGAGATTCCTCTGCAGCCCTTGGCGAAGACCGTAATGAGGCAGCTGTGCCCCTGTGGCCCATGGAGGTCTGCGGCGGAGCAGAGATCCATCTGCAGTCTGTGGGGGATCCCGTGACAGAGCAGGTGGATGTCCAAAGGAGGATGTGACCTCGTGGAAGCCTGCACTGGAGCAAACTCCCAGCAGGACCTTACGGCCCCATGGAGACAGCCTGTGCTGGAGCAGGTTTGCTCCTGAAGGACTGCACCCTATGGAAGGAACCCATGCAGGAGCAGTTCATGCAGAACTGCAGCCCATTAGAAGGCCTCACTTTGGAGAAGTTTGTGGAGGACTGTTTCTTGGGGGAGACACCCCATGCTGGAGCAGAAGAGGAAGGAGTAGTAGAGAAAACGTGATAAATTAACTGCAACCTTCATTTCCTGCCCCGCTGCACAGCTGGATGGGAAGAGGTAGAGAAAATTGGGAGAAAAGTTTAGCCCAGGAAGAAGGAGGAAAGGTGTTTTTAGATTTGGGTTTAATTCTCATTATCCTACTCTAATTTCATTGGTAATAAATTAAGTTAATTTCCCCTAGTCAAGTCTGTTTGGTCCATGACAGTAACTGCTGGGTGATCTCTCCCTGTCCTTATCTTGACTCATGAGCCTTTTGTTGTGTTTTTTCTTTCCTGTCCAGCTGAGGAGGGGAATGACGAGCAGCTTTGATGGGCACCTGGCATCCAGCCAGGGTCAACCCAACACAAAGAGAGCAATGCTAAAAATCTAATCTTTCTTTGTCTCTTTCTCAGAAATCTTGTAATTCTCTCAGAAAGGCGTTAATGGACTGCTGAAATCCATTTACTTTTATGACAACTTTGTTAGCTTAAATAACTCTTCCCTCCTTGATGTGTAAGCCACCATTAATTTGATAGATCACTACTGTGTCCATTTTGAGCATTTCATTAGCTCTTCTGAATCTCTCCCTTTTCTTCAATACCCTTTCACAACAAAGAGTTGCCATTTTCTCAGTCATCATATCTTCTTTACGACTATTCCAGCTTGATCCAGTCCTT
This sequence comes from Melanocharis versteri, assembly GCA_013397845.1. Lineage (NCBI taxonomy): Eukaryota > Metazoa > Chordata > Aves > Passeriformes > Melanocharitidae > Melanocharis > Melanocharis versteri. Next base: position 187,585 of record VZTG01002328.1, on the reverse strand, counting down.
CTGGACAGAGGTGGCCACAATTATACATGGCATTGCTGGTGAAATTTCACAGTTTCTCTGTAAAGCCAGTGATCCACTTTGATTTTGACTGATAATGCCTACATACACTGTGGGGTTGCAGCAACCCCATAGCCATGTCACATTACTGACTCAAAATTATCCTGTGATCTTATAACAAACCCAGATATTTCTCATAGTCCTCCTGCCGATGAATTTGTGTAGCAGAAATCACTTCAAAACACGGCAACACAGATCAAATACAATTTTTAGAACTTTAGCTACTACTTAGTTCCTAATTCTAAAAAAATCCCAAAACAATGGAAGTTAGGACCATGTATCACAATTGAGAGCTCAAATATCTAGTTGAGTTTACACCTAATTGTATACAAGCTGTTTGCCACAGAGTTCTGTTCAATTCCTTTCCTCCAGTTCTCAAAGTTTGTCACACAACCTCTTCATCTCTTGATAGCACTCTCAGCTTTGTAGCACCATAAGATTTCATTAACGTATTCATTGTCTCTTCTCCAGCTCTTTACAGTTCTTCCTTTTACTACTATTCACTTTCTTGTGATTACCTAATAATTTCCCATCGAGAAAATAAAATTCAATACAGGAATTTAGACAGATTAAATGTCATTACATTTGTCTTACTGCAAAATGTTTCTGGAGTATCATCGTGTTTTACAGCCTATCTTTAGTAAACTCATGGTGCATTCCTTCTCATTTCCTATTTGCCTCTATTGTCTCAACTATTCTTTTCTTCAAAAGTATGTTATAAAGGTTTTCATGTGAACAATTACTAGGTCTGTATTCACCTACATTATGCTTTCGATTTTTTAGATGGAGGCATTATGTTTGCTGATGTTAAGTCTTCATAAAATTGTTTTAAATTCTTGCTATTAAATCTGCCACTTCCTAATACCTTCGGTATTCTTTTTTCCTTCAGTGGACTAACAACTACTCTGGTTGTCACTGTTTGAGTAAATGGAACTCAAAGTTCAATTTGTGTTTCAGATTTGCTGATTTCCAATAAACTCATTCCCATTAGTAACTGTGCTTTTGCTTCCCTGGCCAACGTTATGGCTCCTCAATGAAAAGACAGACAAGGTATTCTATTTGTTTAGGGATTTTACCTACATGATCTTCAGTCTGAACTCTATTGTTCCTGAATAATTGCTCATCTTTGAAGGTTTTTTCATAAGTAAATAGTTGAAGAACCTTTACTATTTGTTTTACTTCTTTTATAAAATCTGATTTAGCTTGAAATTTAGTAAGTTCCATTGTATCCATATAGTCTCTGACCCCTAAGGTATATTGTTCTTTGCTGATTTGTCTTTTATTTCTCCATTCCTCATAGGCTCTCTGCTTACTTGTCATATAATTTCTGGATTTATTGTACACCCAGACCAAAAACGATTTTCAATAGATACAGCACTGAGTATTAATAACTATAGACATGAAATTATTAGCAAGTCTGTACTCAGATTTTTGAGGACTAGGTGTGTGTAGAAAACCGAGGAAGGAAATTGTTTTTACCCAGCTATATTCAGACATTAATCAAGGTGCATAAACAAGGATGCAAGATTTCTCTCACTTTTCATATTATCAGTGAAGAAAGATGTGACAGACTTGGACCAACCTGGGGCTTCTGCTCTGAATTACCCACAGGAGACACCTGCCTTGCTCTGTGGATTATGTAGGACACCTATGGAATCTGCTTAATAGAGACTTAGAATACTTGCAGTGGTGAAATACAGCAATTTCTTGTTCTGAGATTGTCACTACTCTAGCTGCTCATAGTATGCTTATATTTCCGTGGTTTCCTGTTCTTCTCTTGTATCAGTAACATTATTTCTGTTTTGTTGGATGATATGAGATATTCACTAGTGGACTAACTATAGATGGCTAAATATGAGGATATAATCTATTAGTTTTGTCTGCAACTATGTATAATAGAACACTCTCTGAACATAAAAGGAAACATCCAGGAGCATGGAAGTTAATAGAGATGGGTTTACAAAATGGTTGATACAGAATGCAAATTCACACCTTCAGATTAGTTAAACTTTACATAGCTTGGTCTGTCAGTTCTGATTCAGTTTTCATAAATGGACCCAAACCAGCATTTTACACCTCTTCAAAAAACACACATGAGAAAGCTAAAAAATCCAGTACCCTGGCAAAGCATGTTTTCAGTGTCTTAGTTGTTTCTGAATTTCAGTTGTTTGTTAATTAAACAATTTGAATAGAATATTGAGTTCAGGTCAACTAACTGTTTGCAAGAACTTGTGCCATTGATATAAGTAAAAAAGAAAACTGCAAATAAAAGCAAATGCTTTCTGCAAATATATGAACATAAGGGAAAATCACATTCTGCTAAAAGAGTTTTTGTATCTCCTCTTGTGATTTCATCACTGTTGCAGGAGCCTTCTGCTCTGCATTGAATGCCATATGGAACAACCTACTTCTTTCTGCTTCAGCTTTTTTCCTAACCTCAACTAAAATCATAGTACCATCATTGCTTCTATCACTTAATAGCTCCCTTATGCTCTAGTTTTTCTTCCCTGAGCATTGTATTTACCATCTCAGGAAAGTATTTGGAGAGACAATTGGTGTGAGAGAGGCAGTTCACACTCAAGCTATGCTGTTTCTGTAGTTTGGTTTTAACCTTAAAAATAACAACAAAAAATATTATGGATTTCAATTAAAACAAAAGCTGGAAGGAGTTTTGAGGATTTTGGACCTTACCATAAATCTTTCCTGTCAACATTCCATTCCTGAGTTTTCCAAGAAGTTTCAATGTTCGTTCCATCTGTGCATCACCAACTCCACTGTCTAACCATTGCTGGCAAAGAAATACATATTGTTCGTCAGTCTTGCCTGATTCATGGATGACAATGTGGTCCAGGTACCATCCGGCTCCATAACCCACATTATGGTGCTCAACAAGCACTTTGCTTAACTGTCCAAGGTCTACTGCCCTCATTTCGGAGATACAAACCTGAGAAGAGAGAGGCAAAAGAACAGCAAACTGGTTAGACCATGTATCTTATCTTCTGTCTTTGAGAAGTTTGCATTCGGAAAGACAGATTCCTTTCAATGCTGAAGTATCTTTTTCTGAGAATAAGGAAGAGGTTATAGGCTGACATTCATATTTGGAGAACCTGTTCAGAAACTATGTGGATCCTTGAATACATACATTTTTTCTTTTTCATGATCACTTCAGCTCAGGTTTTATTACAAAAAACATCCCCCTGTTTCAGGTAGAAAGAAACCTCTGATCAAATAACCTAGAGAAATCTCATGAAAATTGAAGTTCAACTAATCCCTCATAACTGAAACAAAGGGAATTCTTCAAGAATCAGGATAGATCTGGTAACTTAAATTTTTGTTTAGATAAGGCATTTTATTTTTAGACATTTTCAAGTATTTTACATTCTAAGACACCCTATTATTCAAATAGGAAATGTCGTATTATTCAACTCTGAACAGAAATACTGTTGATGACTATGCAAACAAAGGAAGATACTGACATTAGAAACTATAACTAAGGCTGTGCACGCATACAGGCAAGAATTGATGTCCTCCTCGGATGTAAATAGACATCTGTTTAAATATTGCTACGGCTACCAGTAAACAAAAGCTAAATGGCAACTGCACTAGTGCATGTTGGGATGAATAAATTATGTGAGTGAGAGAATGAATGTGTTCTGTGCGAGATAATATAAGTGGGTGGGTAGATACATGGGCATGTGTGTGGGTGACATTAAAAAAACCCCAGATGGATAGTAGAAGCAGACGCTATAATTTTTATTTGTTGCCAACCAATTTGCCACTAGGCAGGAAAAAGCATGAGGACCAGAAAGCAATGAAGGAAGAGATGATTTTTAGAACGAATTATGTCATCTGGTCCATTCTCCTGTCTGTGTCAGACTATTCTCCACCAAGTGATCAGAAAAAGAAAACATCCAAGTTATTATTCCTATCACAGCCTTAGGACTTCCAGCATTCATACCTTGTTATATCCACGATATCCTCAAACAGTTACCATGGCAAGTTATACCCCTGCATGTAAGTATGCGTAGCCCAAAATAAGATCTAGCTGGGAGGAATATCTTGCAAATAACTTTTCAGGAGCACTCATTACTTTTTAATTTTATTCTTTGTAGTTCCAAGCCAAATATAATTTTCCTGTCAGTCTACGTGACCTTTGACTTAGAGGAAATAGCCGGTATTGCTAATATTCATGTTCCTTCACAGCTAACTCTAATTGAGAAAGGGACCTATCATTAGTTTCAGTCTTTGTGATAATAATTAACATTCATTAGACAACAGTGGTCATAATCACCCATTGTTATCAATGAATTCTCATAATAATACAAGAAATTGCCTACTCCCTCAGCATTAGTAAGAATGTACTTTTGGTTGATGTCATCACATTTCTTTTTTTCCCTTCAGTATAAAGACATTTGGAACTGCATTCAACACACTACTGGAAGTACAATTAATGAAAGCCAAAAGGATTTTTTTAAACTGGTTTGCAAACCGATTTTGCTCTGTTTTCTTACACTTTGGTGAAATTTTCTGTCTTCCTAGCTTTTACTTATATTCATGTTCTTTATCAGTCGAGAGATCCTTTTGTTTTGTATCTCAACTTTCCTCAACTTTGCTTTCTTTGCCTGTCCGTTCCACATTTTTCAGGGATATTGCTGACATAATCTTGTCTCTCAAGACAGCTTGCCCTTTACATTCCTTCCTTTCACCTTCTATTCTTAGAAACTCTCACTAAAACCCCATTCCAACCTTTTCATTGATGTACTTCTATGTAAAAAGAATGTAAGACTGGCAGTAATATTTTAAATTGCAGATCCATCCAGTCCAGTATAGTGTTGCCAACAGCTACCAGTAACAGATTTCTAGGGAAGAGTTGAAAAGCAGGGCAAATATATAGAGATGCTTCTTGAATATAAAGTCTCTCAGCCTTTCGCAATTTGTGGTTCAGAGATTGCCTGAGCCAGAGATTACGTCTTTGCACTTAACAGCCTCAGTGGAAAGTTGTCTTCCACGACAATGTGCAATGGCTTTTTGCACCAATATGTCTTTTACCATCTGCAACATCTTGTGTCAGAGAGTAAAATGTGTTAAATACACACTGAGCAAAAGGCCGCCTCCTTTTGTTTTGAATCTGCCACCTGCACATTACATTGAATGCTCTTGAGCTCTTGTATTTCATGAAGAAGTAAAAATGTTCATTTTCTCTATGCCATTTTATATTTCTTATATCCCTCACCTTTCCTCTTATCATCCCTTTTCCAGACCAAATGTACTTGTTTGCTTTGTTGTTCTTTGCATGGAAGATATTTCGTATCACCTGACATTCTTCTTGCGCTTTTTAAGACAAGTGAATCAGAACAGAACACAGCATCTATTATGCATCTGCACCAGAGAACATCTTTGGAGGCATGACTGTGTTTTCTGCCGTGAAGTGGCTGTTTTTTTCTTTTTTTTTAATAATTTCTAAACATTTTATTTGTCTGTTTTCCTTTTGTTTTACTTCTACTGAGACAACATCCTACTACTTTCATATTTCAGAGCCCATCATTTTGCAAATTTGAGGGGTTATTCCCCCTCACAGCCACTGCTTTTCATTTAGCTACAAAGAACTTAATCTGCCATTTTATTACCCATTCATTCTGTACAAAGTTCTTCTGCAATGTCTGCCACCAGCTTTAATATTTATTACCTTAAATAGCTCAGTATGGTCAGAACATTTTGCCATCCCACTGCTCAACCCTTTCCCAGTAACCTATCGAACAATGAAGAATGTGAACACACAAAATACCTAAGCTGAAGAACACTTTCATTGTCTACAACACAAAAACTGCTCCCTAAAAACAAAGGAACTGCTTGGGAAGACACTCAGCACTCTGCTTCTCATAGTGGCTCTGACTTCTTTAACACTAACAGCTGCATCACTGACTCTGTATTAACATCCAGTATGAAATGCCATGTGAATTATTTCTTTTCAGACTTCTTTTCCAGATTGTGTCACTGACTATGTGCCTTTACACCTTTTATTAACCCTTCTAATTGTCCATAAACATTTGCCCTCAAAAATGCCAAGGATTAACCTGTATTTTTAATAATATCATCCAGATAATCAACATCATTAAGCTCTTCCTATATTATTATAGCACAGCTTGGACTAAGACAGCAGGATTCTGAAAAAAATGGCATCTTAAAAAAAAAAGAAAGTATTATTGAAGAGTCAGAAAAAACATATAGAAAAGTCTAAGCAGGATGATTAAACAAATGTTCTATGCAAGGAACAATGCAGCAACAAGACAAGTCGGCAGAGGATAGAGGTCTATAAAAGCAAGAGAGAAGATAAGAGCAGGTGACATGGAAGAAAACATTCATCGTGTCTTCCAAAAACAGACGTGGAATGAGATTCAAGTAGTATGTGAAAGTTTAGTTTTACTCAGATAGCAGATCAAATGCAATTAAATTGATACAGGAGACTATGGAGGCTTATCACAGGTCTATAGAAGAATTTATACAAATTCATGGAAGAAAAAGAATCAGTGACTCTGGAACAAAATGATGTAGCTGGTTTCTAAGTTTATAAGCTCAAGAAGACATAATAAATCTAGTGCAGGAAGAGTTGTTAAATGCAAAGCTAGGAAAGCAGTGGAACAGGTTGCCTAGGAAAGTTATGGCATCTCAGGCATGAGAGAGCATAAGAAACAGTTTGAAAACATACAGAGCATTCTGCTTTATTGTACAGCATGAATTGAATCAAGTGAGTTCAGGGTATGGGTAAACATGTTGTATAGATATAATCATTAATATGGTAATAAGGAAAGGTTGACCAGAATATCTCTCCTAGGATTTATCTTGAGCAGACAATTATGTTTACAACCAGATTTACCTGTTTGCAATTCTAGATAAATGGATTAATTAACATATATTAGCTAACACATTTAAAATCTTTCTTTCAACTCTATCTGGGCAGATAAAAAAAAAAAAAAACAACAAAAACACAAACAAATTTTAAAAAACTACAACAAATTTAAAGGAGCAGTCACAGGAAATAGCCCTGATATTTCTATACTAGCTTCAAAAATAGGTGAAAATTAAGCCATAGAATTTTATATATCATTGGATTCAGTTCCAGATTCTAAGAACATTTACTGATGGTTTGTGGATTTCAAATTTATTGGTATTCAAACTATTCTTAAACTGTAATCTCAATTCAGGTAAAACGCCCATACTTAGTAAGAAACACATTCTTTCCACAGGTTACCAGAGTGTAACATCCATGCTGGTATTTCATAATTGAAAAAAAAAAATGGTATTAGAAAATAATAAAATTAAAAACATCAAACAAACATGTGAGGAAAATGGCTCAGTACTAACCTGCCCTCTTTCAAAATGTGAGTGCTGTAGTCTCCTTTTGCAGGAATCTCCCCACTCTCCAAACACTGTGATAAATACCTCTGCATCAGTTCCTGATGCAGGCAATGTTCCTGTATGGACATTGATCGAGTAAAGGACTTCTGCCATGAAAAATCAGTGACACAAGACATTACCAAATCACATTATTAGCAATGTAATTATCAAACATTATAAACCAATATATTTTAGATACAAGATTAATTTCAAGACTAAGGAATTAAGTTATAGGAATTGACATCAATTTTCTGAGTTTCATCTAGATTGCTAGCTATCTCACAGCACCCACTACAGCATTAGGGATTAAATGTCCTTTATGAATCAATGCAACAATCCATGCTTGCATTACAGAAGGAGAAAATGTCCTACTTCTGGATTCTGAAATCACCTGAAAGACTCACACTGATTTTATCATGCTTTGTAAAAAAACAGGAGTTCTTGTAGGAATGATAGGTCTTAAACTGAGTTAGGATTTATCAACTCTAACATTTTACCAAGGAAAAAACAGAGACATAACAGATGATGAAACCACTTTTTATTCTGAATCATCTGAATTGTGTTTTATTCTCATATTTTGAGAATTATGGCCAACATCATTTAATACGTTCAGCCGAAATGGCTCAGCTATTTATACAAATATGCACTGTTATTATTCTTCTTCACAACAAAGGATGGCTTGCCATCACTTTTGTCTGATGAGTTATACAGTACATGTTCCTTGAGGCAGCATGACAGAGGATTTTTAATGGATTCTGTGAAGAATTAAATGTTATAACAGGCTCTTAAGATATATTTCCATTTGCAGTCTAGCCTCCAGTTAGATATTACATGCAAAAAGTTTTAAATATTTTAACTAAGACTTCTGTTCATAGACTATAATGAATGAGAATTCTTTTCTACATATTTTATAAAATGTAATCTGAACAAAGGAAGATTTTACCATATTTTAAATACAATGATGAAATGAAATATGGCTTCAAGGGCAGAAATGGGGCTTGAAGAAAACCTCAAAAAAGCCTGAATTTTCTCTTTGTGATTCATGCCATTATGACTTTGCACCTGCCTTTTTTTAAACTGTGATTTAGTCCCTCATTAAGTGTAAATCAGTCATTTTCTGAAAACTGCAATTAAAATATACTAACTGGGCTTTGTGCATTTTTCAGACTTTCAATTGGTACTTAGTCTAGTGAAAACAATACATGTCAGTTGTTTTAAAATAGGAGAAAATGCTTTAACTAGATACATATAAAGACCCCACAGTTTACTGAATGAATATTTTAAAGTAATTTTGACTGGTTTTTTAATACATATAAAATTCTTTGCAATCTTGTCCCTTGTGTTCATCCTATTAGTCAGTTTACAATTTGTGTGTGCGTGCACTTCGGACGTATTTATTTTTCATTTCAGCAGCATACCCCTGAGTGGTGGCTGGTCTGGCCGGACCGCAGCAAGCTCTGTCACAGTCTCAGATCCATCTTCTCCAAACAGACATGGTGCTTCAGTGTGGAAGCCCAACACTTGTTTAGTGTCCAGGTCTTTTAGCTGAAGCTGCAGGCAGAATCAGAGAAAGAAATTCATTCATTTGAATTATTTAATTTCCTATTTCCATCCCAATAGAAACTGGCATTTCTTCCTTTTACTAACTCCCGCACACACTTTATAACAGCTACCTGATTCTGCATAATAGTTACAGCAGCTTCTGCAAGCTGCTAATTCTGCAGCCTGATGTTTATAGGTGTATTCTTCATTGCATATCAACACGAACATAGGACCCATTTGGAAAGAACCAATGAAAGACACAGCTTAAATTGACCTGTATGTGCTTGCAATTTCAGAATGTCAAACGAATGAATGTGGTTACATCAATCTTAATAGCATATGCCCATTTTGCAAAAACATTTGCTTTGCTACTTTCTATTTATTTAAATCAGTCTTGCTATGTCTCAGGTAGGATTTTCAAAGTTGACAGAAATTAGGTGTCCAGTGGCTTTCAGGGCTGCCTGTGGAAATAAGTTATATGAAGAATGAATTTCAATAGAATGGGCAAGCGTAGGTCCAGCTTCATTCCACTTGGCTTTAAATATTTATTGGAGAGTGAAGAAATTATGTCCTATGTTTGTGGACTTAGAACCTCCAAACCAGCTGAGGAGGCACAGCCTTAGGAGCTCACATATCCCAGCTGAGAGGGTCAATGTGGAAATCAGATTCACAGGAGGTCAACTCAGATCATGCACGCTATCCTAGGTCAGGTTATAAAATACAGAATGAAAATCTATCAAGTATATGCAGAAACATTTCTTGTAACTATTACATGCAATATTGAACTTCATAAATAGCTAATGACTGCAAGTTTGCAGAAATAGTTTCTTTAGTCTTTAGAATCTCTTTGTCTAGAAATAGAATATCCAAGACATCCAAAACAAAACAAAATGAAACAAAAAGAAACAAAAACTTAATTTCGTCAGGACAGTAAGTAATTGAAATTCTTCGGCAGAGATTCCCAAAATTATCATGGTCACTTCTTTCCAGTACTGACAGCAGCTGCAACAGCAAAACTTTGTGTTCATAGTAAAGGATACACATAAAAGTGTTTGGAAATCCTGAGTACAGGTTTCCTCACATAGATTTCAACTGCAAGCTTTGAGATGTATAAATATTTACATAATTGAATGATATAAATTAAATTATTGGGAATTTGACTGTTCCACTCTGAAAAAGTTTGTCAGACTGTCTTGCCCTTGAGTTCTTAGAAATGCAATGACCTAACATTTTCCATTATTGCTTATTTGTTCTGTCCAGTGCTTTACAAGACCAGTCACAGGGCTTCCAGATGAAAGTAAACAATACCCCATGACCATTTCCAGAATTAAACCATTAATTACTTGAATAAAAGGTAGCTTCATTTAGATAGTAAAAAAATCTACTAAAAATGCAGCCCGTTGTTTACGTATTTTTTGCGCTTGCAATAACAAAATTTTCTAACACTAAATGTGTTACTTCTTCTTATACAAAAATATCCCCCCTAACTTCTATCAATATATAGAACCCTAAATAAATACCAATACATGTCACAAACTCCTATCTGCCTTAAAATTGCACAAAAGTTTGCCTGCATATGCAGGCAGACAGCCAGCAGAAACTGGACTCATAAAAATGAGGTGTGCAAATTTATGCAGACTTTGGCCTTAAAATAAAACATACCTGACAAATTCTTGCTGGTTCTAAGATTACATCTAAATGTGAACTTTATCTTCAAATCATATAGTGTTTCTATATTCTAAACAAACATAAAAAATGGGTTCATATCCTATTTTAGGAAGGGCCAGAAACTATTTTTGAGCAAGAAAAAGCTACTCATTCTGTAGTACATAAATCTTCAAAAGTTACAGAGAGTACATAAATTTTAGCTAAGGTTATGTAATTTGCTACAGAATTTTGCAGAAAACTGTAGGAGGTAACAGGAAAAACTCTGGTACTTGGAAGAACCATGTAAATATCAAAATAGAGAAAACAGAGAGTAGCAAAGTGAATGTAGGGATTTTATCTCCTTTTTACTGTTTCATCTGTGTTTCTGAGAAATTTCTGAAACTTTAGATATTACTTCTTTCACTTAAAAAAGAAATCAAAGAAGGGAATTTTATTTAGTTGGGGCTGGGTTTGACCACTGATTCACAGTAAGCTTACACATCCTGAGAGCTGCCTGTAATTTTTCTGTTTCTATACAACATCTCTATTTTTTACTGCACTGTAAGAGTCCTATTAGAGTGAGACCAACTTGTTTCATTTTTGATTATGCTTCCATGAATAAATAATCTATAAATAGGCTAATAAATTAGTATTAGATATTATAAGCATATTAGTGGCAAAAGCAATATGTGTTATTGTGGCTTATGCTGTGGGTTGCACATGCACACCAGTACAAGAGACTACTTAGGTCTATAGCAACCTACTGACTTCTTGTAGATTGTAACAATTTATAGCTACTAGCAAACCAATTATTAAATAAATTGTGAATTATTTGAAAGAATGGACAAAAATCACTTAGCCAGTTGCATAGGGTTGTTTTGGAAAAGAAAGCAGAAAGCAAATTTATGAATTTTCTGCCATGTTTTGAGCCACCAGGTCTGGAGGCTGAAATCTTATATTACATAATGGATATATCAAAAGTAGTGTCAACATATTTTTGGAATGCTTTATCAAATGGCCTAGAGATGCATATTTAAAATGAGAACTTAGCTTTGCTTGCCTATTCTTTCAATTTTTATAGCCTAAATTGAGACTACAAAATTAGCTGACACAGAACACATTTGGGGATAAAATATAAGTAAGATAAACTCCTCCTCTATCCTCAGAGGAGCTCATAAATTCAGACTCAATATTCCTTTGAGTACCACAAGCCCATTCAGATTTTAGTCTGGAATGCAGCTGTCTCTAGCATTTCCCATCAGAACAGTTTCAGGAATCTTCATGCATTAAAGGAATCACCTTGATCTTTCAAATCCATAGCAGGGTTAAGGGACTCTGTGGCACAGCTCAGGAAAGCATTCTTCTACTGACTTCAGATTAATTCAGTGCTATGTCCACAATGGGGTTTTTTGCCCTTGCCTATAGGCAGAGCTCATTGACACAATTTTTCCTTGAATTAACCTTCAAGTTAAAGTATTAAGTATACTTTTAAATTCTAATTCTATTTTAAGATTGACAGCATTAAGTCCTTTCTCCATTCCTTTTTACGAGAATTCTTAAAGACATATTAAACTACAATCAGAGGTTTAAGGCCCACCGATGGCCATATTGCAAAGAATACATACTGAATATTAGCTTAATTGGCTTCCACAGGTAGGTTGGTCTGTGTCTGGAGACTGTCAATAGTTCCATGCAGGGATCAACATTTCCTAACATCAGCAGAAAACACTGCCTTCCATGTCACGATGAACTGTGCAGAATGGGTCTGCAGTGAAGAGCTATAGCTATAAGCACTTCGGCAGGGGCAAACAAGGTCGAGCTGCCCACAAAGAGATCTGCAAGCTGTAGGCAGTCATCTGTAGATACCAGGTAACTGAGACAAAAGGTGCCTGGCTTTGCTAGTGCGTCACAAAGCAAAGCTATCCATCTGTGTCTCAATAAAACTAATTTACTGCTATGTTGAAAAATAGTGCAAGTTTGTATGTGGTATATTTGGAATACCTTGTGAAGTTTAATTCCTCTTCTCAAGGATGGACCACATAACATGAAGGAGACTTTTGTTATATCTCCAATGACACCAATGGTCAACTGTTAGAAAAAAAATAGTAATAATTAACTATATGTTGTATGCAACAGTTTGCATGGCATAATTTAAACCCAATAAAAGCATAAATACAACGGGTAAAAATATTAGTCAATGAGGTTGGTGCTAGAGTGAGGAAGTCATATTAAGAGTGCAAGTTAATTTGGACTCACACCTGTATCATAAATTATGTCTATTTTTTACTGAGGGAATTGGTTGCAGAACATAGGCCAACACAACAAAAGGAAGGAAATTTATAACTGAATTCTGTATTTTCAAGCCCAGTTCTTTTCTCCTCACTTTCATATTTACATCCTCTCCACCACATCGTTATTCTCAAGCATGAACTGAAAATTTGAACTCATGACAATTCTTATCCCTGGCTGTGGGTTGTGTTCTCAGTTATTCTAGTGCTCAAAAGAAAGGATGGCTGCTATCTGCAATTCCTATCATATGATGCTGCTTGTAGCTTTTCATCTTGCAAAAGTTAAGCAAGTGATGTTTACGCTGCCATTTTGCAAAAGATGTGTAAAGAGGTTTTCCCCCATATTTAAGAATAAAAACCTTGTGAAAGGGGTAGACCAGGTTCATAAAAATGTGCAGAAGATGCCATAAACTTTGTATGAAATCTACAGAATTGATATTTGCCCAGATGCAAGTTCCTTATAATGAGACACAGTTTCTAAGTAGTGCAAACAGATTAGTTGAGGTTTCAGAAGTGGAATGTAAAGAAAGTAGGGAATAGCTTCGTTATTGCTTGCCTCACTCTTAAGGCCTACCAGTCTTAATTCAAAGTTAACAACATTTTTAACATAAAATTTGGCATTTCCTCAAGAGAGTTTTCCTAAGCAAAATGCTTTGGCCCACAACTAAGAAGTTCTCCAAGCTGTGTTTATTTAAGATATAGAGGTATAAACAGTAACTCTCACAAACAAACAATCAGTCCACATAATGTTGTACCGATTGGCTACAATTCTTATTTTACCGAAACTATTTGGTAAGACTTGTATGAAATAGAAAAGAAACCAACCAAAAAGGGAGTATCACACAGATTTTGAACTTTCTGTGCTGGGGATTTCCCTTTTCTTCCAAATGCAACAACTTGAATGCTAGGAACATCTTCCGGTACTTGTGTGCAGTGCACCCATGTCTGCCATTGTCCTCTACTTTTCGTATCAAAATGTTTCGTGGGAAGAGATGTCACAGATGTTTCTGCAATAAAAACACCTATATTTAGAGCCCATGCCTGTTATAAGGCAGTATAAACCAAAAGATTATATTGCCCGGTAGTGCTGGATCTAGCACAGGAAATTCAGGTAACAAAGCCGCCAACTCCTCATTAATCATGTTAGTCCCATGGAGAGGTTGAAAACCAGGCCAGTGGCTTCATGAATCCATGTCACTCGCACTCACACAGAGACCATGCCTGTTTTCTCTGTGTTGTTCCAAGGACAGGAAATGTCCCACCAGAGGAGAATCTTTCAATACTGCCACTGCCAATTTCTCCATCCCAGGCATAATTTCTTCCCCTTTGTTTACAGAAGGCATGGTTCACCTTGGTCCAGGCCCATGCCCCTCACCATTGGAGTGCCAAAGCTAAGTTCTTTCTACTGTGTGAAGTAACCTCATACCAGTTGTGATCTGCTCTGCCACACAGGAGTGATTCATGGAAACGAAGGACACTTCTGCTTGTATTACCTTTGAGCGGAATTGCGACTTCTACAAAATCTTCCTTGGAGCGTTTATTGATCCAGCCATTGTGAAAAAAAACATGTGCAGAAAAAGGGTAGAAGACTTCTTTTATAACAATTTTTTCCAAAAACCATCCATCTGATTGAAAATAAACAAGACATTATTAATTTATACCTTTTAAACAACAAAATATTCGGTGTATGCAGTCATAAGTTTCTACCTTCATCAAATCAATAAAAGGTTTTCTTTTGACAGACTTCTTAAGGAAATAAAACTTCTGCAAATATATTGGCTATGTGTATGTGTTTCTGTCTGTTCCACTACACTCCAAAATAGTCAATGTTTTAGCAGCTATTGTGAAATTAAATGTAGGGATCAATTTGCTGTAATGATCTATTACATCTCAAAGTATGGAAACACTTCTGTATGCAATCTCTAGACACAAGAAGACCTCAATAGGAAATTATACTATCAATGTCTTAATGGAAAAAGGATCAGGATTTCTGACGTTAGCCATCAGCAAATCCACTCAACCAGCAGCTTTCTTTCTGATGAGGTTCCATTCTATGCAACAAGGAACAAACTTCAGCTACTTTTATCTTGATTGAGACCATGATTCTTTGGAAACAAAGCATTTGTAGAGACAGATCTCTGAGTCTTGGTAAACTCGGTTACACTCCCCGTCTTACTGAAGTGAATGAAAGTTTGATTGTTCATTTTAATGTTACCATCTACTAAATAGTCTCCCAGCCTATTTGTCTGAGTTTAGCCTACAGAGTAATTTTGTAATCTTGGGGTTTTTTAGAAAAGAAGAAAGAACAAGAAAGTCAGGTTATCATACTCTGGAACAACCATTTCCATTATCAACATTATCTGCAGGAGTAAAATATCTGTAGAATCTCTGTTCTGCTGCCTTTAAAAAACAATGGGCCAAAATTGCAGCCAAAGGATTGAATAAAGTACCAGTTTGTGATACTCTTTGCTGTTGGTATTTATTTTCAAGAAATAAGCAATTTTTTTTGGCTACAGCTGCTGCTTTGGAGTCAGAAGCAGGATGAGAAAAAATGCTGCAGGAATACAGCCTTTTTATCTGCCAGTCAACCTCACATATGCAGGATCCCTTAAAAAATATTTTGTATGGATTAGAAGGAAAGAAGCTGTGAGGCCAGAACAGCCTTTCTTCCGTGTTCCACTTCTCAATCTAATGAACTGATTTTATGCTCTTATCTTTACCTAGAAGTATATAGCCCTGAAAATAAATTCCTTTTTCTGACTTATCCATCATCTAAAAACGTCCAGGAAGACAAAATTTACAAAAGTTTCAAAAGCATGATGTCATATTGCTTCCTGAAAAACAAAGGCTTTGTTAACTGTCCTTATAAAAAGATAGAAACTTCAGTGGAGAAAAGTTTCATATATAATTTTACCATTTTACATTGTCACAACATTTCCTTGGAATCCCTTGCACATTGTAGTAAAACCAAGCTGGATCTGGATACTTGACATGTATAATCCAACAGAAATAATGAACAGCAGAAAACGGAAAGCATTTTCATATTTTCTAGATATTTTTTTTTAAAAACACTTTTGTGTTAAATTTCAGTCATTTCTGAAGTACTAGGATCACCTAAATCTAATAATCTACACCATTATTACCTTACATTAACTGAAAAAATTACCGACCTTTTCTTAGACTTTTGAATCCAACACGAACTTGATTCAACTCGTCAAGGTATACTGATTTAATTTTGAAAATATCCACCTGCAATATGAAAATAATCAAAATTATATTTTAGTTAAACTTAATAGGGCTCTGGTTTTGAGTATTTATCAGTTTAGCCTTGTGTGTCTGGTCATTGTTTTGTATCTCGATGGAAGCAAATTTATCTCATCTACGCCATTTAATTGTCTTTGACATCATAATTAAACATTATGTACTATAGCTCATCTTTTCTTATCCAGTTAAAATTATGAATTATGAGTTTCAGAATGTCTCTGTATTTAGTAGGAAGTAATTTTGGAAACATCAGGTACTACACACACTAGCAATAAAGTTCTCATTTCTCATAACTTCATGGACTGAAATAAACAAATCAGATCAATTACTAGTATGCTAAAAGTTTCTTTGGTCCAGAGCCTAACTTGTAATGAAACTGATAACTAATAGATGTCTAATAATTCTGAAAATCTGGAGCAATATCATTTTCACTAAAATTCACAGTTAATTTAGTGGGAATTAGGCATGTAAATGGGAATGAAGAGAATGGTATCTGTGAAGATTTCAACCACTGTGCTTTTGGGATAAGGATGCCTCATTGAAATCATCTCTATAATAGGTCTCTACATACAACAGACTTTAATGATTAATAGATTTCATGGAGTCTTTCCTTTTTTCCATACTGTAAATCTTCACAGATTATTCACCTTCTTGCCTATATATGCTCATCTTCTTCTTTGAGCAGTCATCTTCATAATCTCTGGGAAAGTTCACATAAGTATGCTCACTGACACTGGGAACAGACATTGCTTAAAATGTGTACTCTTTGGCTTTTTTTAACTGGGCCTGAAGGAATGAGGTTTGGAAACACTATTCATAAATGGATTCATCTAATCTTTTGGGAAACCAGCTGCGAAATTAACTCTCTACAGCTAACACTTTTATTTCATGTGACTTCATGAGTTATCCTGATGTACACAGAAGCAGTTGTCTTGGGAAGTTGGGTTGAAAATGCAAGTTTGAATACAGTTGAGCACTAGTTTGTGGGTTCGGAAAAAAATAATAAAACCTTTGAATTGTTCCCATAGTCACATACTTCCCAAAATTCAATGTCTGTGAGAATAATATTGATCAAAAGAATCATCTAGAAAAAAAGAGCAATGACTAAGAGCAGAGCATTAGTCATTTGTGGGTAAACTGGAGTAAAGAGAACTGCAAGAGAGTGAATACTCGAGGAGTTGTTACTCGAAATCTTTTCTATAAGAAGCAGATTAGGGTGTTATAGCCCAGGATATAGAAAAGCCCTTTAGAATTTCAGAGGAAGAATTTAGCATCCTGAACAAGCCTGTTCAAAAACTGATACAGAATCTGGATTATACAGAAAAAATCCTTGTGCATTTGCAGACGAGTTGTACTTCCACAAGAGTGAGTATTCACAGAAGCCAAATGCTATTGTTCAGGTTTTTCTCTACAAGTTTTATTCTTAGCAAAAAAGCAAGACATTCTTTTAAAACAAAGAATTTTTTAAGAGGTCAGGACAGTTCGGTTTTTTGAAAGAAACAGGGATCTGTCCCTCTTCCATTCTGTACTGGTACTTTATCCATTGTAGCAGGTAGTCTTCCTGTTCAGATTTCTCTAAGACACTATCCTTAAGACATACTACATAGGACTATTATCTATTATCATCAAAAAGACTAATTTATACAACTTCCTACATTACTTCTTAAAGCAAGATGAGCTCTACTATCCTGTCATTATTTTCAAATTTATCTCGTGAACTCTGAGCTACAAGTTTGATAAGCTCTTGACGAGCGTGACATTGGGCATGCATATTCTCTTCCACAGTGGAGAAAGAAAATACAGGAATACAGAGGACATAATGACTAAGATCTGGGTTTGTTTTCATACAAAAACCTTGTATCTTCTAGAATTTTAAAAAATATTAAGAAAAGCAGATAAAATAAACACATGTGTGTGTAAAGACTAAATGAAGAATATATTGAGCAGATTTCTCTAGCTTTCTGCACCGGAGAAGAAATTACTCTAGGCTGGCTGCTAACAGTGAAATATTCTCTCCCACCCTCCCTAAAAGAAGATTTCTAGGTACTTCATAATGATTTCATGATTTCCTTAAAATAAAAAAAATTCTCCAAGCTGAAATTCTAAACGCTAGGGTCTAATAAAGTATCAGCTAGACAGGTTCTTTTGATCTGAAAGAGATATTTCCTTTTGATCTGAAATTTGTTTTAGTTACTTTGTTCTTATGCCAATAACTACTCGAGGAGTTACTCTTCTAGGAAAACCCATTTAATCTCAAAAAACAACAATACGTTTACCATGTTAAAAAGCAATAAGTGGGTGGAAAAATTGGAAACATGAAAAATAAGACACTTCTTGGAACACTGACAGTGTACAGAAAAGTTAACGAGAAAAGTTCACAGGCTACTTTGGATGGAGTGGTTACAAATGCAAGTTATCCTACAGAAATGTTATCAGTTCTAAAAATCAGGCATATTTTAATAAAGCAGTGATGCCTCCCTGGCCTTAAAAGTCTGGACTATTAAAACAAAACTCTTAGAGATCATTTAGTCCAACTCAAAATTACTTCATCACCTTAATTATTTTACTGTAGCACAACAGTGATGATGCTCAAAAACAATATGTTAGCTATGGAGACAATCACTCTATGGAATATAAAACATTCATATTTTTGATAGTCTATCCGTGAAAGGTTTTCTGAAAACATAAGTTCTAACAAAAAGACACTCACAGATTCAGTTACATTTTTCCTCATTATTTTACCTGCCCTCTAGCAAAAGTGATCAGGCTGTTTTTCGAGGTAAGCCATCGCTTTCCCGAGTCACTTTTTTCTCCTTGTATACGAAGATAAACCTCTCCAGTGGCACCTGCCTTCTTCAAGTCTCCCGTGTGCAAATGGATTTCATATTCCACAACTTCAGAAAAAACAGACAAAAAAAGTCAGCAGGAGAAAATGCTCCCTGTCCTTTTGCCTGACACCTGCATTATATACCAATTCTTGGTAGAAACCATTGCAGATTTCACCCAAATCCCATCCTGTACCACCAAACAAGGAGCACAGGTCCCTTCAGTCCTGGTGGCATGCATAACCAAAACACATTCCTGCTGCATAACAGGATGGCAATCTACAGAATATAGATTTTCTTTGCTCTGACACCACTCCCAGAAAATAAGCATTACTGGTTGCTGTTTGGGGCACAGGATCTCTTGTGTACTGTCCCCTTCCCTGTAAAGCAGGAAGTTCCTTTTTAAGAGAAAAGCCATGCTTACATCCACTTCTGAAAGTCTAATTTTTTCTTTCTAAGACTATTTACTGATATTTCTTTGGTTTTCCCTCCCTCTATTTTTATTTATCACTAGGTAGACCATAATACTATCACAATATTCTTAAGTTAAAATATGTTAATGTGAAACAAAAATAATGAATTAAAAATTCTTTCAACATTAGCTTTAACATATAAATAGAAAAGCCTCCCTACATTTTGTACCATTCTCCGAAGAACCTTCCATTAACCATATAATAGCCCACAAATTCAGATCAGCTAAATGAATTTTGAGTTCAAGGGAAAACATTCCTGATTTTCTCAGCTGTGGTCCTAGTATAGAGATTAGAAGAGACGCCTATGCCCCCTACATGAAGCTTCTGCTTCCTTGCCTCTTGTGACAATACACAGGGAAATGATTCAGATGAGATCAGATTGAATTCACGCCAAAGAAACTTCATGGAAATCTCCTATGTTCACTTTTAAAATTATCTATTTTAGCTGCTGAGTTTATCATGGAAACAAGGAAACACTTCAAAGAAGCAGGTCACGATCTCAACATTCATTATTATTAGCATCATTTTAACAACAAGGATCCCAGGACAAAATAAGAAGGGTTTTTGGGGGATTGATTTTATTTTCCTTCTGGTGTTGTGTGCTCTAATTCAGATTATAATAATAAGTATCATTTGTATAGTGTGTTCATTTGGGCTCATTTGTGTAACGAGCTGGTACTATCAATTTAGGAATCTATCTTCAGTGGCTATATTAGGACTGAGATTCCTAAATTGACAGCAGGGAAAGGCAGGTGCTATAGAAAACACCTCTGATGGGTTCCCATACATTCTAGAGATAAACACTAGAACTCAGGAGTCTAAACTTAGATGGTCTAAATGTTCCTCTGCTTCCAACCGCTGGCATCATTTCTTCAGCCTAAGAATAAAAGATATGCTCTTGTAGCAACACGTGTTTGTAAAACACGACTGTCTAATATTTTTAATAAGGACAAGATTTTTCTCTGCTGTAAAATGCAAAGTCACATTTGGGATGCAGGTGATGAGCGATGCACATGTACCAAGAATGTATTTGGGAATGTTTGTACTATCTCTTGAACTTTTTTTATCACAAACATGAAGACTTTTTTTTTTTTTTAAAGAACTGAGCAGCCTTAAAATCCAGCATTTTACAAGTATTGAGCTATCTTTGACTACCACAAATTATCAGCCTTTACTCCCACAACCTTCATCACTGTAGCAGTAAAACATAGACAACATCTAGACTATGTGACATTTACATGCTGGAGAAAGTCTTGCAGCCTCACTCTGCCTCTTGTCCCTCCCTGGAACTTGGCTGGCTCTACGACATCTGCTTGCCTGCTTTCCCAGGCAAGTCATGCGTGCAGAGGAGGGGAATGGTGCTTCAGACAGACATGAAAGCAAGGAGAAACGAAGCGCTTTCAGTTTCACAACTCACAGTACAAGCCAGGGAGCACAGAGTCTGAAACATATATTTCAGTCTAATGTACATCATAGGATACATGAATATCTAAGTATACATCCTGGAAACGTCTGATTTTTTGGTACATTTTTCTTCTTCGATCAAATTTTTTTCCAAGATAGAAATGATTTATTTAAACAAATTGTACATTCTTTAAAAAGATTATAATTATGAGAAAATTCTAGTAGGTTTAAGAATGATTCAATGAACCCAGAAGTTAAAGCTGTCATTTAGTTTCATGCGTAGGTGATAGGAAAACAGGGAGGGAAAAAAAAGTGTTTTGAGGATATTTATTTTTAAGCTTTTCTTACAGCTCTTTTCACAAGTTGGTGCTATTCATGTTGAGTGTTATAATCAAAAGGTCTGAATTCAAATATTGTGACATCTTATATAGCTACTTCTTTCTATTTCTAAAATAAGAAGGTCGAATAATGGGATTAACAGTTTTAAAGAGTGGGTTTGTATACTGACTGTAAAATTAATATTTAAAAGGATTCATTAAATAATAAGGGCTGTATAAGTCTGCTAATAAAAGTGTGCTCATTTCAATAAACTTCTGAAATGTATTTTTTTCACTTTACCTTTTACTACATGAGGATGATGTCTGAGAAAATCTGTTTGCTTAAAAGTAGCTTTAGTTTACTGCAGCACTATTTGCTTCAGGGACTCCCCCGGGACTTCTTTTTTTTTAAATAATTTAAACTAACAGCTGGGAAAGTTCTTATAATTGATGGTATCACTCATTTTTGATTATAAGAAGTAAACCAAGAGTTTTCCCAGCCTGGGGCCCTAACATATCTCATTCCTTTCTTCAAGAGAGTTAAATATACACTGCCAGGTAAAAGACAACATAGCTGCATTCAAGTCAGCGCAGCTACACAGACTTGATCATTCTGGAGTTCCAGATGGTTGGAAATACACGAGCTGTCCAGGTGACACTTTAGTTAGCATCTAGCCAATGGCATTTCTGCTTTCAGGGGAGTTAGGACACAAAGGCAAGTTTCTGTGTTGTTCTTTCAGTGTTGCCTTGTCTGTGTAACTGGGCTGTGTGAGCAGATTCGTTGAAGTCAAAAGGCTACTTGTATAATTAAGATCAAAATATCCTGGTCTATGTGTCTGACCACTCCTGTGGGGGTAGATTAGAAATCATGGTGCTCACATCGTTACTGCTTTTGTCCATTAATATTTGAATCATTAATATACAGAATCATGAGCTTAGCTTAGAAACATATATAGTGTTTCTGCTGAGTCGGTAATTTCAGCTGAATCTGCTGAATCTATTGATGCATAATTTAAAGCTCAATGTAGTCATAGCAAATATTTCCTATTAATTTTCCACTGTTTAATTGAAATAAAAGTATACAAAGTAGCCCCCATGAAAGGAGTCATAACAGAAAGGGGATGCTGGGAAATGGGGTAAAAATTTTTAAGCTGAGTTTGAGACTATTCTGCTTGTCTTCTGTATGAACAACATACTCCAACAACAAAAATCTACTAAGATAAGGTATTCTGTTCAACCTTGCCATTCTTTGTCTCTTCCCAATCCTATTTTTAAAAATTCTCTTTCGGATGTAATCCAACATATTGCAAAACTGAAAGTGATCACCTAATGCTCATTTAAAAAGGAAAAAAAAAAACCCCATAAATTAAAGATAGGAGAGTAAATACACATTAATTTTTTTAATTAGTATTTTGTATTAATTTCTTCTCTCTGTATCTAGGAATAAAACCAGAATATAGCAAAGAAGAAATTTTAGGCTGAAGTAGTACTGGGACCACAGAGAATAAAACTGATATTAACACTTCCAGTTGTAAATCACTGAGCACCACAAAATGGTTGGTGAGAAACTTCCTAGGTTTCTAGATACTCCCGTCCATGGATTAATTTTTGAGGGAGAATATATACATATCTTTTCCCAGAAACTTTCCTAGAAAAACACCCTAACTTACTAATATACCTCAATAATTAATTATTTTACACATCAGAATAATGCTTTCAGATAGTATCTCCATTTTGCTCATAGTATAATAGAAGCTTTGAGGGGTGTATTCAAGAATTATTATTTTTTTTTTAATTTCTGGACTTTTTATATGCAGTAAAAAATTTAACAAATTTGAGTTCAGAAACCAATTGTCCATATTTATAGTTCTTCCCATTTTTTCTTAAATAAATTAGGGAAATAGGGGTTTTTAGTAAGGTCTAGAATTACTATATTCATGATTGTACATCCAGCATATATTACATCCAACATCCAACGTTTTTTTGAATCTAGTGGATCAAAAGCCTAAAATGGTAAGATTTTTCAGTAAATGAATACAAGGTGACTATTTTTTTTAATTATGCAAACCCACACAAAACCAGAAATTTAAAAGGTCTTCACTGGTTTTGTTTAAGTTTCAACTTTAAGTTGGATGGAATATTTAGGAAACTCTCCTTAGAGAATGGTCTGCAAAAGTCCATGTGATCTATTTTATTTCTTTTTATGGGCTGCTTCTATCTTTTTCTATTAGTTTCCATTTAAGCCGAACACTCTTTGTACTATAGCCTCTAGCAATAAACCTCTTAACTGGCACTAAAAGCCGCAATATATGATCTTTACTATCTCTATCAATCCTCTTTATTCTAATGAGCTGGATAAATAGGAAGCCTGTTCTTACGTACTAGTGATCAAGTTATCAGTACACAATTGGTTGTTCTAAGGGGAGGGGTGGGGGGTGGTTGGCAGAAATCACTTAATTTTCTCTCTGGCATCATACCATTCACATGTGTTACTAGCAGCAGAGAAACATGCAACTTAATATATATTTTTGTAGAACATCACTCGCTGGGTTATAAATTTCCCATTGACATCAATAAAACACTGGTGTAATTGAAATTCTTGGATATCTCTTCACTGGCTGTGATGCATTTTAAAAATTCTACCTTTGTTGTGTAGGGAGTCTGCAATTCTTTCCTTTCTTACTGTGTTTCTAGATCACATGTATTTCTTTGTGAATAGGAAGAGACAAGTAATATCACACAGCAGATGATATTTTGTACCCACCTTCCACTGACACAGCATTGATTTGAAGAGGTAATAAATAATCAAGAGCTAAAACTGGAACATCATCTAACATTAAAGAAGCCAAATACTATGTTTGGTATCAGCAGTTAAGAGCATCTCTCATAATCCTCATACAAATGCTTTCTCTTTCGTGGTAAATGCACGTGCAAAACCATCACATTCCTTAATATTCTTATGGAAATCCTCATGCAGTATTTTAGGCCCAAAAGAGATATACTGGTATTCCAGAGACAGATCCTGACCCCAGTGACAAAAAGGACATAGCTCACCAGGCAAAGGCTCCTGATCTGCATAGAGAGCTGGCAGCTCCACACATTTGTCTTCCTTAGGGTTGAACCAGCAGTCAAAAGCTAAATACATCTCTTCCTTTGTGCCTGTGTGCTTCATATGCAGTAAATCTAAGTGCCACGGCTGTTTTAGCTCACTGTGTGGGCCAGTTACCTGAACTTTGTATATTGAGCCAATATCTGCCAGTTCAACCTGTGCGAGTAGAAAGAGAAGATGAATGGATCTCATTTCAATTGTGCCAGAACAAATGTAGTTGGCAGCCGTATGCAACAGTTGAACAAACTTCAATAGTTAAAAAATTGGGGCAGATTTATAACTAGTACTATTTTCCCCCTTTCTAATCAATATAAAATTGATTTAAAAACATGAATGAGGAGATGGAATGCTTGAAGTCTGATATTAAGGAACAAGCAATGGAAGTCACCGCAAAAATTTGTACACAGAACAAGGCACAATGTTCATATATATATTACACAGATTCAGTAGACTATTTTCAGGCACAGAAGCTTTAGTCAATTCTTAAAATTTTGGATGCTATTGGAAATATTTCTTACAACAATAAAAATGATGCAATTAATTATAAACTTGAAAGAAAGCTAATCCAATTTTGAGGAAACATCCAAGAGATCCTTCATCTTCACTCTAGATCATACAGAAGTTGTACATTAAAATCTTGCATTCATACTTGAGAAAAAAACCAATCTAGTTCTACTGGGGATAAAGCAGCATCTCTAGGACATACCATTGCTTGAGTAAGTGAAATTAGAGGAGGCCTTAGAAATTATAATTATTGGTGTAAAGCAAATATTTTTTTGCCTGTAAGGAATAAAATGGGTGAAAACAGAAGTAGTCTTTTCCTCTTCCTATTTGATACTTCTTGGATTCTTTCTCCTGCTCTTTCATTTTAGATATGCTCAGATAATAGAAGTCCATGTGACCTGACTTCAGCCTTTCCTCTGACAGAGCACTCCCAGTTTCATAATATTTTTTTTTTGTATTTACCAGAGGTTCTTGGAAATAACTCAGAAAACCCCTCTGAGTACTCCGCATTTTGGATCATATTTGTGATTAGTTTAGCTTGCTTAGTTTCTCTTTCATTAAAGAAAAGAGGAGCATCAAAATACAACAAATGATTTCTTTAGCTCAACCATAAAATTCAATTGATTAAGATGAAAAAGGAAGAGATGATAAATAACAGGGGGGAAAAAAAGAAAGAAACCATACTAGAAAAAGCAGTTCAGAGAAACTGGTGGCAGGGATGAATAAATTACATGGGAGAAAAGAGAAAAATTAACCTTCTGTACATTTCATCTCATTTATGATTCTTCCTTCTCTATCATTAGCCCCAAAAGGTCTACAGTATCCCGTGGCATATTGTATGCTTACAAATTGCTGATTTTTGTGAGATCAACAAAGCCTGTAAATCAGTACCTGCCGTGTGGTATACACTGTGATATGCACCAAGGGACCAATTCGCTCACTTAAACATTCTCAGTATGAGACTCTGGGAGAATTTGCTCATTCGAAAACCATTGTTCATGTGTTGCTACCGACAAACAAAAATGATGATCTGTGCCAAACTACACAGAGGACTTAAAAATCAATTTGGTAGATTAGTTTAAAGAAACAATTTATCTCAGAATTAAGTGGATTATTGGCTACATGATTCGTAGGCTTTTCTTGCAACAGAGAAAGGTTGAAGTACTTTGATCTGAATTGCTTTTCCTGTGACTTGAAGTGGAAACCTTTTGTGACTCAGGTTGCCGTAGAAGATGAAAGAAAGGCATATTGGATCCTCTTCACCACTCAAGTCAGATCCAGTGATATCCATTATCCAGAGACCTGATGACTTCACGTTGATTTCAGGCAGTTTAGGACTAAGAGTAGGCCTTCTACCTTTAAAAATTATTAGAGAGAAAGGTAAGATGACAGCATGAGAGAATGGCATAATCTAGCAGGACCATAGCCTTTACAGTACACAAACAAAGCTCTTTTTGCAGGTTATATTGTATCTATAGCAACTGCTCACTAAGAATAACACATCAATATCTTTATTATGTTTTTTGTGAAGATTTTAGCAGCTTAATGTTCTTTCTGTGTTTAAAATTTAGTTTCAATGGCATTTTTTGATGTCAGAGTATTTTCCTTGTCATGTTTGGAAGTAATTGCTAAGAGAATATTCAGTCACCTTTCAGAAGTCTAAGTAATTGTTCTTTAAAAAGCAATCAGTGTTACCAAAGCAAATTTATCATTTACAAGCATGTAGCCATATGTAGCATGTAGGCACCTAATGCAAAACGAACAATTCTAATGAACTTTGCTTGTCACTAGATGTTACCCAGCAATATAATAGGTGCTGTAATAGCGTGAGACTGACAGGTAACCTATAATAAACACACAAAATTATTTGCCGGATCCTCAGAAAATCAATATTACTATCTTCCTCTCTTTTTCTTCATTAATTGCTGTTATTCTTCATTTTAATTCTGTTTTAACCAGTCTAGACAAAGTGAAAATGATTTCATGAAGAGGAAAAGCTCAGAAAAATGTACTTTCTACAACTCA
The DNA here is from genome assembly GCA_013397845.1 of Melanocharis versteri. Classification (NCBI taxonomy): domain Eukaryota; kingdom Metazoa; phylum Chordata; class Aves; order Passeriformes; family Melanocharitidae; genus Melanocharis; species Melanocharis versteri. The sequence continues at coordinate 160,735 of VZTG01002328.1, read as the reverse complement.
GAAACACTGTACAACTGAATCAAGGACACCTTACGTCTTACTTCCTCTGGACAAAGTTTTGTAGTTCATTTCCTTTGCATTAAATTCTTTTCACAGGATTGAAGGAAGAAATCTTTTACTACTTCTGAGTGACTAAAGGTGCAGCTGTAAATGTTCTTTTGCCAAGTACATCCAGGTCTAGATTTGCACAAATCGTGGCCTAGTAGTAGGTGTGAAATGAGCAGAAATGAGCATACCAGAACTGCTGCTTTGTGCTGTGGAATACTCTCACAGGTAAAGACCAGGCTCATTTCACTAAAGTAATTTTTCTTTGGATTTCAAATGAGATTCTAGGCTGAAAAATAGTGCATAAAATTTAAGCTATTTATCCCCATGAGGTGCACATCCCAAGCTTGGCTTTTTATCTCTCATTGAAATATGCTGTGTTTAATATGGAAGGCAAGCGTTCCACACACAACACATTGACAAGACAGAATTATATTAACTTTGACCTTACCAGATGTGTCTCTGCTATAACACTGAGATCAAACTGAAAATTCACATTTTCAATGAAAGAAAGATGCCATAGAGATATGAATGAGCTGTAGTCAAATATGTATATCCATAAATAAATGGGCAGGTCAGTTTTGAAGAACTTACCAACTGTAACAATCTCACAAACAGTCTCACATAAGCCCAAATGTGTATCAAGCCAGTTCCACAGTGGAAAGACCCATTCTTGGTCTGAATCTTGTGATTCCTTGACTGTTACCATCTTGAGGTACATCCCCGCCCCGTAGCCTTCTCCATCATGACCTATGACCACTTTTTGCAAGTGACTCAGAGAAACAGCTTCCACTAAAAATGAATCCACCTGAAAAACAGGGAAATACTTAATGAAACAGAATTTTGACTTGAACTTCAAGGAAAATATAGGCCTGGATTAATCTGAGAATTTTAAGTTTGTGTCTGTTTTTTTGTAAAATTTAACATAACATCTCCCTGCTGAATCTAAGAAAGCACGCACTGATTATTACTGACATTTAATCCTATATTCATCATTAATGATGCATTTTAATTTCATTTGATCTTTGGTCAATATGGATCACTGCATCAATCATTTCATATTACATTAAAATCTATATACCTCAACTTTCTGACAGTCAGTTACAACAAGATTTTGGTTCTAATCAAATTTCTATCTTTCAGATATCTAGTTTCTAAAACTTTTCATACAAGTCTAGATATATATTAATAGTTCTAAAGAAAGGTTAGAAATCTAAAAAGAGTGTGTTCACTCCAACTTCTAAACTATAACTTCTAAATTCTTCTACAGTAGTCAAAAAGCCTTACTTTTTGCTGTCCTTACAGATTGAAAATAATTGTGGAAACAGCAAATTGAGAAGAGTAAGGGAGGAAGTTAAAATGATAGTGAAGAGTAAAAGATGAGAAATGGGAAGGAAAGCAGAATGGAGAAGGCAGAGAAAGACATGAGAGAAGTAAACACAAGCAGCAGTAGATGAGAATAGGGACCAGAAAAACAAGACAAGGAAAAATGTGAAATGCAAAGAAAGAAATTATATGCCCCACTAAATTTTTGCTTGTTTGCAAGAAAGCCAGATGCTCTGTATAAGGCCCAGCCAGGGGCCAGATGGTAACTGGTAAAGGTTAGAAAGTTATGAACAACTGGAGTTTGAATAGCAATGTCTAGGATTATAATTAACACCGTAATTCAAATAAAACAATTCAATAGTAGGAACTTACTAAACCAGATGTCAAAACAATTAAAAACCCAAGATATTGGCAAACACATCTCTAAAAAAATACAGTAGTTGACAAAGTCCTATGTGTTGTCCCTATTACTTTTTAAATAAAAATATTGGAGAAGTAGATTTTCTGCTACTAATATTCATAGTACTTTCATACGACAAAAAAAAGATTTTTTTTTTCCTAATAATAGTTAGAAACCAACAGCAGATTGTGAGCAGAAATCATTAACTTTGTTAATTAAGATATTTTAGGAAATAAATCCATGGAGGAACATAAATTAAAATAATTACAATAGAGTGCTGTCTTCTGTATATAGGCATAGTTCTGAGAAATACACAGAAATGAAATTTTGAAATTCTCTCAGTTCATTACTGATTCCACTTTTACCCTAACAAGTGCTGTGGTAATTACCTAATAAAATTATTTCACAGAAATCTAAGCCTCTCCTTGATAATGGACATTTTGGCAGTGAGTTTTTTCAAACTTCCTTGTTCAGTGAGTGAAAGTCTAATTCACAAGAGAAGAATTTTATTTATAGTGGTCATCTAGAAACACTGGGTTTATATGCATTCTTTTTCTAAGTGGAATTTTTGTTTTTTGTCTAAACTTACTGATAGATAATGAGTTGGTGTTTCATGTGGGATTGTGGTTTCAGAAACATCATAGACTGCAAACGTCTCATGGAAATTTCTGTAATTCATTTTGAATCACTGATTTTTCAATTCTTTACTACCTGTTCTGTCTTAAATTTGGAACAGAAGTCAGAAGCATGGTCACCGAGATTCTCCCCACTAATCTGCTTTGTATTGCTCGTGTGGAGCCTTTATTGCCATGTGGCTATGTTCTTGTACAGGAAATAAATAACACTGGCCTTGGTCTATTGTGAATATCTGGAAGATAAATTCTCTGAATGTTTCCAAATTCTTGCCTATCTAGCCAGATGTATTCCGAGCAGGCATTAAGTAACACTTAATGCAGTGCTAACCCTTGCACATGTAAGACTGCATTATTGTGCAATTACCTTATTTCTTTGAAATTTTCTTCCTCTCGTTAAAGATGTATGAAGTTTCCTCACACCTGTGTCCCCTCTTTTGCCATAGAGAGTGATATAAACGTTTGCAAAAGTCTCTGCTCCCCAGCGGTCACCAATATGTACAGAAACAACATACTTACAGACTGTACAAAAAGAAAAGAAAAAGTTTAATTAAGGCTGATTAAGTACAGTACATTAAGGTGTCCCTAAAATAAAACAGCAACACAGAGTATTTAGTAAGACTACTGCTTTTTTTTACTTCTGCAGCTCAGCAAAAACCTGCTACAAAGTGATAGAAATAATCAGGTTACTCTTTATGAATCAGATCTCTTCATGCTAAAGTCAATGAAGACTTTCCATTCACTTTCTCAGAAATTTGAAGGAAATTGGACTTGGACAATTAAGACTTATGAATCTAGGCAAATTCTGCTCGATTCTGTTTTATTGTGCAAGATCTGGAAAATAAGAAGTCATTTGAGTTTGTTCAGGGACTGTTAGAAACTGAATTATCTTTGCAGTAAGTAATAACTAACACAGGTCAAAGAATAAGAATAAAGTTATGCAAATTTAAATAAGAAACAGATGCAACATAGCATCTGGATGCATGACATGACATATAAGTATAAACATTTACAAAATGCACTTATTAACTTAAGGCAGGAAACTATAAACTCTTTGCCTCTATATTGATCCCATATGAATTAGCTCCTAAAGTCAGATCAGATTTTCTTCTGAGGAAGATCATTAAATTGCATATATATTCAGGCTCATACAAAAAGAATAACCAAAAATTTTCAAATGTCATTTTTAATGTACAGTCCTGCAGAGTTAACATTTAACTAATGTAACACTATCCTTTCTTTTAAGGTCATGAATAGGTCTGAGTCTGCAGGGACCAGAACTTCTGGACTTCAGTTTAGCAAAGAAGTCATGTCTCTAATTACTTTTATCTCATGTGTAACTGCTACCTTTTCTGAACAAATGCAGGTCATCTGTAAGTTTTCACATTCCAAGGGCATCTCGGAGTACATCCTGAAACTCTCAACATGGCAAAAAAAAGTAGTCCTCAGGAAAAAAAAACAACTTTCTCTGCAAAAAAGCTTACTTCTGATACTTATGTTAGCAAATAAAGCTATTGTAAGCTAAGTAATTCAATAGTAACTCTAGAACAAATCATTTCCATGGCTTTGAACATGTTCTTTTTCTTTAAAAGTCCAATTATATTGTTCAGTTTTTCTCACTTAGAATCATGCAGAAGATTTAGCAACTGTAAAATTCAATATGCAACTTAACTGGAAAATTAAAATTTAAGTGGCCAGCATTCTTGCAGTGCATATGTGAAGACAGGTGCAACAGAGCCACTGAAGGTATCAAATCCAGACAAAGTGCTATATTATATCTGTGGCATTGATTTATTTTCAAGAAGTCAATTTACAGTGTTTATGTCTTCTCAGTACTTTTACCTGGTAAAGTTTTCTGGTCCTCAGTGACTGCAGGGAATTCTTTTACCAGCTCCTTGTCTTCTCTCTTAAGAGTGAGCCAGCAGTTACACTCAAAGTTCAGTTCTTGTTTTGTATGCAACTCTTCTAAGTGAAAAGACTTCAGATGCCAGCCCTCAAAGCCTGGCACATCATCACAGCTGACTCGAATCTTGTATACATCTCCCAGATCTCCAGTCTCGACCTGCACCAAACAGCACGAGGAAGAGTGTACTGTCAAGGCTGGTTCACTCAGCGAGATTTTCCCCAATCCCAGTGTAGAATTCCTAAACTTAACAGTAAATAATGGAAAAGTTGAGTTTGAGGCTGGGATAAGATAGAATCAATCCTTTTCTTTTCATGGTATAACCATGGGTGAGATTGTATCCTTATTAGTGTTGTAAGCATGACGCTCTGTAAGCATACATGCTGTAAGCATGATAACTTTAGTGTGAGGCATGGTTAAAATTAGTAAGATCTGTGCATTTAGGCTCTTTAGACAAAAGGTAATACGGAAAGTTGTGACCCTACTGGATAAAGAGAGCATTAACTTACAATCAAAGATTCTAATATCAGCAGCCAACTGAGGTATTAATTTAAAGATGATTACTATGACCCTGGGATCACAGAATTGTTTCGGTTGGAAAAGACCTTTTAGATCATCTAGTCCACCAATAAACCATGTCCCTGAGTGCCACATCAACATGTTTTTAAATACCTCCAGGATGGTTATTAAACCACTGCCCTGGACAGCCTGTCCCAGTGCTTGACAACTGTATGGGTGAAGTAGATTTAACTAAATTCTCATTTGCTGAATGATTTTGTTTAGAACATAAAACTACTTTATAACCAATTCCTCATTATAGGAAAGGGATATTTCTGAATAAAATAAATCATTGATATTACAGAAATAACTCTGTAGGGCAATACAGCCCCGTTCCCATAATACGTGTAGGAAATTCAATAACTGGTTGAATAACTGATCGTGGATAATGATCTGCATGACATTAATCACTGCATGATGGGTCTTCTGAACAGCAGGAAGTAATGTGGCAGCCATTCACTGGGCAACTACAAAAAAGACAGGATGGGAAGTGATTTTTGAATGAAACAACTGAGAACTAGTATTTTTTAAGGCAACAATTACTTTAATTAAGTATCAGAAATACTTAATGCAGAAAATGTTGCCAGCGGCTTTGTTCTTCTCCCATATTGCTGCTCTTTTTTTTCCACACCAGTCACAACATAAGATTTCATGACTTTCCAGGGAATAAATCCTTGGTGCACCCTGTAGCATCACAATAAGACACTGAAATTAGCCTTACACAATCATGCCCTGGCTCTGGCAGCACCACCAGCAGATTGGCTCCTAAGACAGAGCACAGACCTCCTAACAGATTCATTTATTCTGCTTCTCAACAGAGCTCTGAACGTGACAGCCCTTCACTGCTGACCTCTCTTGCTGAAAGCTAGTTCATGTGCATTTGCACAGAGAACACACGCATGTAGGGAAGTATCAGCTACCTTATTCTCACTAGAGGGGTAATAAAAAAATGTGCTTTTGTCATTCTGGGAGAGCTGTACACCATTTTTAATAACTGTTATGCAAATAAGAAATAATAAAATATCAGAGTATGAAGAGGAATAATTAATTGAAAATAAAGCTCCCTGCCCAAACTGTTTTACAGGAGCTTTATGAACGGTTTATGATGCAGAACTTATGAAAAGTGGCCTTTGGTAGGAAGGAATTGTACTTGTTGGATTAAAAGATCTCTTCCAGTTGGAATTTCTTGAGGTGAGTATTATAAGTGGTTGCCATGCCACCCCTACACAATTTCAAGACTCAGGGCATTGTTTAAGGAGCAGGGAAGAACTCCTTTCCATTGCCTGTATAACACCCCTGGGCTGCACAGAACCTCTCAGCTCCTGAATTGTAACTCCACAGTACTCACGAAGGCCACACAGCAGCAGTCTTACACCAAAGAAGAGGGCACCAGACTTGTCTTCTCTCTAAGCCCAGCCTGCCCTGCCTGTCTCTGTGCCATCATGCTTAACAGAGATCAAAGCTGTCCCTGACTTGGTCTCCACTCCTGCACCGTGAAAAGGGAAATGCGTGGGCAGAATTTCGCATCAAGATTTTTCATTCATGCTGTGTATGTTGCAAAGGATATCATTAGCTATGTTTCATTAGCTGTGGTGGACTAAGTGGATTAAACTTAACGGGAATTATTTGGGTTCATTGAGAGGAGAGTGCACAGGTTCTTCACCCATCTAAACTATGGTTCTTTCACGGGCAACAAAATCATTGCTTCTTCTCTTTCAGAACCAGAGTACTGGCTTTTAAAATTACTGCCTGCAGATTTTCTTTCTCAGACATGGACCCCACGACTGTATCACACAGCTACTCTAAATGCCGTGAACAACTTCTTCTATAAAGCTCTCTGTTTGGGAGTTGCAAAAGTACAGAACGTGGTTATTTTTATGTGACAGGGCAAGCTGTAATTCACATTTTACTTTGTCTTCTGCTACCCAAATTTGCAATTCGCTAGGATTCTAAGTTGTTATAAATACATGTGCTATAATCCTTGTAGGAAATGCACAGAGGAGATTTATAGGAGAATAATTCCAGAATATAGGACAGACTATTTAGAAGCCACAATTGTCCGTTTTGTTTCTAGAATCACAATTTCAATTAATTCCCTGACTGCCTTTGAAGCAGCAAGTACTAATAATCATACTGTTTATGATCCGTGGAATTAAACACCAACTATTTTCAATTGAGTGTATTAGATAATTCCCCTTTTTCCATAGATTTGTTTTTTCACTTACAGTTGTGGCCAGTTTTAGCCTTTTTGTTCAGATTCATCATTGTACCCAGCGCTGCCAGGACATAATTCTCGTAGTCCTTTTCTAAACAATTTAATACAAGCGGTTGCCCTTTGGAATATGATATTCTATCTTTGATCCCAAAATTATCTGTTCCCTCCATCGGTGTCTATTAATTGATGCAACGTGAACTTCGAAGCAGAGACAGACATGTAATCCATGACAAAGTATATATCCAGGGAATACTGTGGTTTTAAATTTGTTGAATATTTGCAAGAAGATACTTTACCTCGTTCATTATTATAATTTCCTAATTAATTTTTTTGCTTTATTTCTTCTGAATAGTTTTATGTAATATTCAGAACTTGAAATCTTAGCTGATATGGTGCGATTTGTCGTATACTAAACAATACAATATGTTTTCCATCACACGACTGAAGGAGCATGGCTCTTAAAATCAGAAGGAGCCATTGGGATTCTGAAGATCTCAGAGACAGGTGACTTTTAAAGATGATTTGAGAATTTCATAACATTTTAAATCTTTTCCTTTTTGACTCACATAGGGCTTCTCAAGATATCATGCCTAAAGTAATTAAAGACTTGTAAATTTTATTGTTTGGGTGCATATTTAAATTTAATTCTTTTTCATTCTTTTCCCTGTTAAAACCAAAAAATCCCCAAACATGTCCCACACACACCCACATACACCCACATCTCCCCCACACACAGACCCCTAATAAATTATTCTAGTTAACAGGATTTGGTCAAAGCATCCTAAAATTCAATTGGACAGCCATCTGTCATATACTCCAGAAATCCTTCTGCTTGTTGTTTGGAGCATCATCTCATACTATGGAAAACACACAGATTATTGTATTATGTGATTTGAAAGTTTCTGTCACCTTCTTGGTCCTTAACACAAAATGTATTCAGTATTTATTCTGTATTTACCAATAGTCCTACTTGAAGAGCACTATTGCTCATTTTGTACTACCTGTGCAAGTGTTTTGGACAATAGTTTTGGGCATCCTAATCTCACACTCTGTCCCATGTATTTTATGATTCTCTGGAGAATAGAATGTGCACGATACAGTAGGACTTTCCGAAGGCATGCTCTGACAAGCTTACTCTGCTAGCAACCAAGAAACAAAGACGACTGTGAGAAAGATCTATATACTTTTCAAATCTATTTGTTTCATGTGAGATCAGTGATTGATTCCAACCATCACCAGACTACCAAGGAAAAAAATCCACCTCTTCACTGGTTTCTTGCCATGCTGCCTCTGGTGCTACAACTCCTGTCAGATTTCATAACATTGACACATTCACCTATTTTTCAATTTGTTTTCTAAAACTAAGGTGTTCTAATTAAATTCATTCTTCTTTAAGCAGCTCAACTACCATACTACACATTTCTGAGACCACTGAAACCCAATTGTACCTAAGAGCATGCTGCTATTTTCTCTCTTTTAATTTATTCTTTATGCTTGCTATGTGCAATTAAACTACACCTGTTCTTTCATAGGAGTTGATTGGATATATTTTCGATGGAGTGATCATTCTGAATATGATACACATCTGTGCATATACTTGTGTAAGAGCACCTGGAAAATCAGGAATTTACATGCCTTTCTGTCCTCGGTGTGCAATAAGTGTATCTCTGAGATCGAAATTAGGCTTACTGTTTCAAAACTATGTGAGCTGCTTATAGCACATAACCTGTTGTTCTTTTTACTTCACTATATTATTAAGGATGTTCGTCTAGGACCAGGATCTTGGAGGGAGGTTAAAAGTTCATTTATTCCTGCTTGTTGGAAAGCTGAATTCACAGCTTGTCCTCCTTGTGATATCACGTTCGTGCCTCCAGCCTGCTGCTACAGTGAGAAAACATAAGCAAAGTTTCTGCATTCTTCTGCATAGTCTTAGTAAGAACAAAGAAAGGGAAAGCAAAAAGAAATTTGGTTTATTGGCTCAAGCACCTAAAGAGGCATGAGGGTGTTTATGGAGATACCTATGAATCCCCAAATGCCCCTTTATACCAGAGCTGCTACTCTGTAAGCTGCACTGTAAGCAATGTGGCAAAGAGATAAAATGTCATGCATGGTAAATAATGCTCAAATAGTACCAACTTCTCCATACAAAACAATAAAAACAAGGACACAAATAGCTGTGGGGAAAACACAGGCACTAACCCAAAGTCTATTCAAAGTATGAACAAGCGTTCAGAAAGGGTGGAAGGGTACAATGGATAATGTACTGTGTACCAAGGATAGTAGACTGTGAGGGACAACCACGACTGACACACAGAAATACTAATTTCTCCTAGTGTGATACCCAATCATTGAAATTAGGCAGCCTTAACAAGGAATACGTGCCATTTGGGAAATTACCAACATGTTGGATGTAGCAAAGGCCTGCTTTATGCAATGATGCTTGCCAAAATTCAGTCAGCTGGTGTTGTTGCTCCATAGATAGATTCTGCCACTACTGACCTCTTCAGTTTATGCTCATGGCATAGGAAAAGAAGCTCATTTTGTTGCTCTGTGTGTTTTCTGTGTGTTTTCTGATAAGCAGCTGCTTCCCTGTCTTTAAGAAATGCCATTTATCTTTTCATTTACTCCCCATAAAGTTCCTAAATTGCTTTAGCTTGTTATTTAAACTTAAAATTCAGCCTGGATCAGGTCGTTACAATGAAGCTTTGACATAATTTTCTAAATGTAGTTTTGCCATTGTTTTCAGAATGTTTATTGCAGCCATTGAAAAGTCTTTCTGAGCTGTATAAAACTGCCTCAAATTGCAAGCTATTTCTCCCGTCTTGCTGGCTAGAAGCTGTACTTCATGCCAATCAACAGAATTTACAATGACTTAGCCTAGAAAGCCAGGACAGAATGTGAAGATTTAAAAGATGCCCCAGATGAATCCTCTCAAAGCAGCAGCATGTGTGTCAGGTGCACGGGCGGTCAGGACTGTGTTAGGGTTGATTTTAAAACTGGCCATATACAAGCTATTGCTTCAGAGTTCACCACACTTTGGTATGCATGAATGCATTCTCCAGTGATTTGTGATTATCCAGAAAAATCCTCTGCCTGCTGGCCCGAGAGGCAGAGCTATCCTGGGGAGAGTGGATACTACTCTACAAAGATGGAAATGAAGGAAAGAAAAGCCCACTTATGTCCCCTGGGAATGCTGCCCAATCCTTCATCTTCTGCATTCACAAATAATTGTATATTGCCTTTTGTATGAACTTCAAGTCAGGACTCTTTAGGGAATTAGAAAAAATGCAAGATGAGCTGGTGAATGCAAAAAATAACACAAAAGAGTCCATGGAGCTGGCTATAGTAGAACAGGACTAGCAGCAGGAGATGACCCAAGACCCATAATTATGTCATTCCACCTTCTTAAATAATTACATCATTTTTTACCAGGCAAATCAACTGTATATATGTAATGCTAGTTAAGTATACACACACACATATATATACATATATCTATATCTATTTGTCTATATATATCCTAGAGGGCAATGTCATGATGAGTTCTGTGTAGTACTGTGTATTTCTGACTTACAATGAATTCATCAGTTGCTCTGGGGAGAAAGCACACGTATCCCGGGGTTTGTGGAGAAAGCAGAAGCTCATCACTTTTGCCCTTTGAGCCATAAATCACAAGGGTCCTTTTACACTCCTGTGGCTCTGGGGAATCTCCATCTGTTTTAACCCGCACTCTCCACCGTTGTGCTAGAACAGGAAAAACATTTTTAGCATCAATGGATCAATTAAACATTTTTAGTATCAATGGTAGAGAGCAATGGATGCCTTTGTTACTATCACAACAAAGAATTATAGATCACCATGAGTTTACATCCCAATTAATATAAATAAATAATTAATACTTAATTTTAAAAAAATCTTGAAGATGTGTATAGCTTAGACTTGATAAACACAAGACAGTTGTTGAAGTGGGTATGAAAATAGAAATTAACACCAAGGAAGCAGAAAAAAGACACTTTGCCTAGGGGTGTTTTTCGCATTCTTTGTAACAGAATAGTTACTTTAATTACAGTAATTATTTTAATAATTTCCAGTTCTTAGAATATTCTTACGTAACATGAAAAGAAAATTAATATTTTGAAAGACTTGTATGTGATCCATTTGTAAGACCTGCTGGTTAATACATAACTAGCTAAACAATGAAACTTCAATATTTTTCTCAGATTTTTCTGACTTAATTTGTCATGTCCAGTTCGCTCATTTGTCAGATCAGATCACTCATTAGGGTTGAATGCAAAATTCAGGAAATATTGAAGAGGTGTTTGCACTGACCTGACCTCATGGCTTGGGCCTGTTAGAGGTTGTTTTTTTGTAAGTCACCTGTACTCATAACAGTGTTAGAAGTCCAGTATGCAACTGGGAAGCTGTTCCAGGTGTGGGAAAAGTACAGTGCCTTACATGGACAGTATAGGGTAGGAAGCTACTTAACAGCTTGAAGGTAAATCATCCCCTGAATTCAAACGAATTATTTGTTGAAAAGACACTTGATCCTGCACGGCAAGAGGAATTTAACAGTGGAAGCAAATTAAAAGCTTTTGTTTAGACTGTGGCTAATACAATAATTTGCTAATGGGATTGATGTAAAAGAGAACTATTTTGTGATGGCGTGTAAGCCCACAATACAATATGCTGATAAAATGAATTTTAGAATCATTTAATTCAGAAATTAATTGCATGTGACTTTTTCTTACAGAACTGTGTGCTTTTTTCCTACCTTTTGTTTTTCTCTGCCTGCTTAAAGATGAAGACTAGATGAAAACCTGATCTGGTCCCCTTGGTTCATAATTTTCCTCTTTTTTCTTATTGTTTTTTTCAGATAATCCTGTTTTCCCTCTTGTAATAGAACCTGTTTCTGCATTACATTTGACTGTTCCCTGACTCTTCTGGGCTCAGCTAGAAAACAGCAGGCAAATACTCATCTCACAGCCAGTCTTCTGAGTAACACACTAGCTGAAAGTACCCTTCCATCTGAACTCATTTTTTAAGGTCATTTCCAGCAATGAGTCAGATGTAGTGTGTGGAAGATCCACACTCTGCCTAGTGAGGAACTTTTGCTGTTTGATATATGTGCCAGCTTTGAATTTTATCTCCTTGTGCCAGGTTGGCATGTGGTACTCTTCAGGGTGTCACACTTGGTGAAGTCAACCATTGTTCGAGCTTTTGCTGTTCCTAGGCACTCCAAGGGTTTATGAGGAGCTTCAGATTTTTACAAAGACTCCCAACATAGCCTCAAATCTCCTATCCTGTCCAACTATGCCCTGTTTTGAAGGCTGTCCCAGGAACATAGCAGAGAGGAAATTAAGATAATTTTTCAGTTCTGTATTTCCCAAGTGGGGTTTTTTTTCCTCTGTGTAATATCCCTCTGCTCCAGGACAGAGCAAACCTCAAGCTAAGAGAAAGCACAGATGCATAACTGCCTGTTCCCTCCTTAAAGAGGCAGCATGTTCAGAGAAGGTACTTCAGGCAAGGTGATTTATTTTAATTAATATCCATGATTGTATTTTTAATTATTATTTCAGTAGGAAGGCTAAGACACCAGTTGGGAGTTTTCCAGGGAATAAATCAATGGTTACAGATTTAAAGCCTCTTAGTGTCTGTGATTATTTATTCTCCTACATTTACTTTTAATGGTTCTATAGTTTGGTGAGTGAACCAACACAGACTGGCTGCATTTTCTCTCAGTTCAACAAATTCATTTAACCTGCTCATGCCAGAAGAATCAAAAAATCCTTTGTCTAATATTCCATTCATTTGACATCCACTTCGTAAGGATGGCTATATGAGACAGAAGACTGATGCCAAGTATTTATTGTGTTGAGTGATTTCTATATCTCTTCAGGAGTAAAGTTGTGGAAATGAGATAGCTGGGCTTCAGTCGGTAGTTTTCTGTGTTTCATATATGTGGCCACATTAAAAAAGACTTTTTCCCTTGATATCACTGAACTGTGTTAACTTCCTTTCAGAGTGATTAGTGTGTTAGTGTGTTGTACTTTTACAGCTTATGTGTAAAGCTATAGCCACTTACTTTGAGACATCAAAGCAGGAAGCACTACAATTAATAGTAGGGGAGAAAAACAGAGTTCTGGGAGGAAAAAAGACTCAGAATTCTCTCCTTTCTATAATGATATAGCCAAGAATCTGATTCATATTACATAGATTTATGCAGAGATATGTTAGAATTAGAAATAATTTCTTGACTTTCAGAAATTAAATGGGATCAGTCATAACAATTTCCTGCCAGAAATTCTTTCAACCACTAGTCTGTAACCTTAAAGTTCTTTCAAGTAAAACTGTGAAAATCAAACCTGCAATGATTTCTGTACGTAGAAATCTAGGCATGGCAAAACCTGAAGGGAACATTTCATAATGTAATTCAGAAAGCTGAAAAAGAAGGTTTATTTTCTGTTGGTTTTTTTTTTAAATACGAGCCATTTATGTATTTTTAAAGGATTACCAAAACTGTGTTTACAATGCACTATTTCAGGGGTTTTTTTCACTCTGGTGTTTTTTGGTCTTAAGACCTAGAATGACATTCACACTTTGCAAGACGTAGGAGTAGGTTGCTTATTTCCTGGAGACTGTAGAAATTTGTGTTTCCTTGAGGCAGAGCAGTCAGTCTGCTTAATTCTTTTTCTTAGGGATTTCCGCCTCCATCTGGCAACGGAAACACACTGTTGTTGCTTTTTAGAAGCAGGTCCATTCCATTTCAAATCTGGGAATTCTGTGATTATTCTTAGTCCATTATCAAGTACTTGCAAGGTAGGGAATAATTCCAAAACAAAATTAGTCACAGCAGAATTTACTGAATATTTTCTCCTTTCACATGGATTTTCTATATGCCTCAATACCAAAAACCTTGCACAACACAAGAGCCAACTGAGAAATATCTATCAACTGAACTCTGTTACTGAACCATACTTTTTTTACCACCTACGAAACCCCACAAAACCTCAGGACACCCTACAGACATCACATTACAAGAACCCAGCTCCTTTTAGCTGACTGCAGTGAGGATATCATTGGAACATAGTGTGTCTCGTCTCCTTGCTCTGAGAGAAAATTCTTTCCTATGTGCTATTACAATACTTCGTCTATTTTGAGGCAGAAAAGGAAAACATACAGAGAAAACAGAATGAAAAAGTAGTAAAATATCCCTACCATGTAGGAGACTTTTAGAGAGTGACATAAAGTCAAATTCAAATCAACTTCAAACCCCTCGAATCAACTCCATTTGAGAGCTGAGAGAACCTATCTGCCTTCTCTACAAGGGCAATACACTTTCTCCATTTATCCTGCATCAAACATACAAGGAGGAATCAGAGGCATACAAATAAATCTATTCCTATGCCTGATTTGCCAGAGCCTCTCTGTAATGTACAAAGGTTACTGAGAAAACTTGATATGGGCAGACTGCATTCTGGCAGAATCCATAGCCAGCAGCAGCAGTCACAGGGATCTGGGATTTATGCTTCATTAAATCTGGCATAAGGCCAGCCTGGCTGAAAAAGGACAAAGAGCCCTCAAGTAACCTACCTAGTAACGATGACTTTCAAAGTTTCCTCTTTGGCTAGGTGGTTGAACAGATTACTAGCCTCATCCAAGGTGAATGAGATTTCTGACCTTCAGAGTGACTTATAAAGTGCTCTGTTCTGTAACCGTTGCTGGAGACCTGACCTAAGCACATTGATTGTAGCCTGAAAATCAGCAAACATTGAATTATGTCAATCAGCTTTTTATGACTTCCCCTGAAGCCCATTTGCAGAGTGCAGCTCATACAGAATATGACCACATGAGTGCCTAAAACATTGGCTCCCTAACATCAGAACTTCCACCTGCGTCTTATTCAGTAAATATATGTTACACGGAAAGTTTTCTCCTCCACTCTGAAGGGAACTGCTTATCACTATTCTACCATGTAAAATCTTCACTGCTACAGGTGCTGGGAGAATCTAAGGGAATATTTTTTCTCCTGGGACTCTGCATCTCTAGAATGTGCTCTTACCAGCTCTGACATTGGCACTGTGTCACGATAGAATGACACTGAACTCACTGCAGGATATCTTTCCAAACCTCTTGTGATTGTTACCCTCCTATAAAGCTCAGTCATGCAAGGTCTATGAGATCACTAATATGACAACACAAATTAAACTGTGAAAAATCTGTCCCAATTATCATCTTTTTCACATAAGGCATAAAAGTCCAATCTCTAACCTATCTCAGTTCCTCACTGGAATGAGCCCATGGGTAAAACAAGGATGGATGAAGAGCAGCTCAAGCCAAGCTCTCATATAACTGACAGATAACTTCCTAAAAATGTTCTTCTCTTTAATAAGTTCTTTTTTCAGAAGCTCTGATCTCAACAGTCCCTGGGTCCTCCTGGACATCTTGACAGTGTGACGTTTCATTCTAGTTAAGAACAAGCCATCCCTTTCTCCTCGTAATCAGCATATTGGGTCTGATCACTCTTGACGCTCATAGACACTGAGCAGTCTGTGCATCTGCGCCTGCTTACTATAACACAACAAAGAATGAAGCTGTGCTGGAAAAAAAATTGAATTGGTAGTAAAATATAGTCTGTTTTCTGAACATAAGGTGAAACAGATATTATAGTTGTCTCTCAGAACTGAGCACTTAGCAGAATGCAGAATCCAATTCCAAGTCACTCGTGAAAATCAACTTTCTCTGTGAGAAAGTCTTTACTTACCCGAGTTCATCATTCTCCTCTTGTCAAAGTTATGTTTTTGTGGAATAATAAAGCTGTTGGCTAAACCATTTGATTGAATGCAAATGATTCAATTTTCGCTGAAACTGGAACTAGATTGAGAGACTAGGACTCATCCTACAAAAAGCAAGTCACTGTTTGAAGAGACAAATGTAAACACTACTTTTTTTAGTTTAGTTGCTCCCATAAAATTCCCAGATACAGTTGCACAGAATAGCCATTTACAGTTAAATGTTCATTAAAAATACATATATTAGTCTGTTTCTCTTTTCTGGTTAGGAAGAAACATAGAGATGGTATCTCAAATTTTAAACACTTGGGAGGAAGTAGTGCATTACAGGGATGAGACGTCTTTGTAGATATAAAAACAGAAAGCTGGGTGGGGAGTTTTTTATTAATGTCTTTTTATTAATTCAAGCAGATTTAGCCAACTGAATGCATATACTTCATTTAGCTTCACTGGAGGATTTGGAGTTTAAGCTTGCATTATTTCTGGCTACTTTGGAATTTTGACCTGAAAATGTTTCCACTGACACTTCACAACACATTTTTCAACTTGCTGATGTTTGCTAGGGGACCTGTCCCCAAGTATTAAATGACAGTGACATTGGGGTAAACAAAACAATACTTGAATCTCTTCTCAGAGGAATTCCTCGTTGATTTCAGGACAGAATAGTAGAAATAGGAAGAAAACCAGAAATGGTTTATGTTTTTTTCTCAATTGGTTATAAAGGCCTAGTCCTTTCTGTAGACTATTGCCAGCCAATTTGTCATTTTCTCTCGCTGCTGATATACAAGACAACACATATACAAATGAGGTCACTTGCTCACATATTTGTCACAATACTGATTTAAATTCAAACAGCAAAAACTGTGGTGTAGAAAACAACAGCTGGAAAACAATTCTTACCTTTAAGGAATGCCTTCATTGAAGTGCCATCCTCTAAAATATGAACAGAAAAAATAATTGTGAGCTAGCTTTATTATTGTTTTTTCTTAAGTTATGGTCTTATCTGGAAGGGTTCTTCAGTAATAACTAGGGACTAAGTATATACTGTATTGCTATAACAAATATTCTTTAACAAAATACTTACTATTGGCAGTTAGCTCCCTCTCTGTTTTCCCATCATCTTGATATTCATCTAACCATCTTTCATTGCAAAAACAAAAATAATAAGATTAATAAAAACTATTAGTATAGTATATATCATCTGACCATTACCTTTTGTCTCCAATAGTATTTTTTATACTTATTTTATATACTTCTTTTATCAAGTTACACCTTGAAACTACTTCCAAGATCAAATTTTCTTTTATACCTTCATCACAGTAGGCCTTATTCTTATAAGAAGAATTTGGTTTGATTTGCTCCAGGCAAAGAAGAATTTTCATGGTAGCTGTATGAAGTGCTGTAGTACTATATGGAGTACACTATATGAAACACTAATTATTTACTGGTTCAGAGACTCAGCTGTACCTGTGAGGAAGTTATAAAACCTGCAGTGGTTAGTTGTATTCATTGTACTTAAAATTATATATAAAACCTGCAGGTCTGGAAGTTTCTAAAACTTTTGGAGATCTGTAGCAACAAACTGAACTTCTGTTCTTACTTTACTTTTCTTTTATATTGATGAATTTAAGGAGCTTTTCTACAATATCATCTCACTGCAAACATACATTCATACTCCTTCAGTTGAACCCTCTTGTTCACATAATATTTCCCAATTTTCAACAACCTCACTTATTTAAAAATAAATAAATACATGCTCACTATCAGCTTCTATTCTATTGACTCCATGTTGATGTTGTATTTGTTTAAACCCAAGAATCCATAACACATTTCATTTCTTGTATGTAACAAAACTCTATGAATAAATCTCTTATGCATGAAGTCTAAACTCCACTGTATTTCAACTCTTGTTGCAATAAATAGCTTGATTAAGTTTTGAGACCTATCTCCTCATTCCATCCTAAGAAACAAAAGATCACTAGCAGTTCCCAAAAGTAGAAAGCAATTTCTGACAAAAACCAGACACAGGATTCGAGATGCAGCCTCACCAGTGCCGAGTACAGGGGGACAATCACTGCCTCGGTCCTGTTGGCCACACTATTGCTGGTCCAAGCCAGGATGCCATTAACTTTCTTGGCTACCTGGGCACACACTGGCTGTGTGTGTGTTCAGCTGGCTGTTGACCAGTGCTCCCAGATTCTTTTCCACCAGGCAGCTTTCCAGCCACTCATCCCCAGGTCGGTAGCACTGCATGGGGCAGTTGTGACCCAAGTGCATTTCCCTCCGTACCCTTGTGTGGATCACATCCAGCCCAATAGACTTGTAAATGTCTAAGTGCTGCAGCAGGTCACTGACTATTTCCGCTTGGCTTGTGGGGGATTCCTTCTGCTCCCCATCCCTTTCTTCTAGCTTGGAGGGCTGGCTACCAGGAGAACGGGTGTTACTGTTGAAGGCTGAGGGGAAGAAGGCATTAAGTGGCTCAGCCTTTCCTTTATCTCGTGGGTATCTACCCTACTTGGCTACCTCACCAGCTGTGTCAGGAGGTTCTCTTCCACAGGCTCCCGGAGCCTCCTAAACTCCTTCTTCTCTGCTGTATTGTATTTGCAGCAGACATAATTCCCTCATGAGAGGGAACAGTTTGAGATTGTGAAATAACTTCTGGCAGCTCATAGTACATTTCATCTGCCTCTTCCTCCTTGTTGGCTGGTCTGTAGCAGACCTAGGTGCTACTACCACGACATCAGCCTTGTTGGCCTTCCCCCTGATTCTTACCCATAAACACCCAACTCTGTCATCACCATCATCAAGCTCTAGACGATAAAGAACATCCTAAAATACAGAGCTGCCCCACCTCCTCTCCTTCCTTGCCCCTCCCTATAAGAGTTTATAGTCATCCATGGCAGCTCTGCAGCTGTGCAAGTCATCCCACCACGTTCCCACGAGGGCAACTATGTCATTTCTGATCTTTATACACAATACTTCTTAAAAGATTGAGAACTGAAAGCTTATTTATTTTAACGTGGTTTCTGTATAATTCAGATTAAAAAAAAAAATCAATGCACCTTTCCTCTTATGCAACATTTGTTTTGGGGCTTCTCTGCATTAGGCTATGACTCCCTCCCATGCCAATACAGGAACTTTTTTTCTTGTCTTCAGTTGTAAAATTTTGCATCACTTGTATGTTTAAAAACTCTGGTGCATTGCTCAGACATCTAGGTTGTGTGCACATATCTGCTCTAAAACTTTTTCATTACATTGCTGGCAGGTAACAAATTCTTTTTCTCCATGAATGACATACCTATTACAAGGAAATACAACCTCCTGAGCTTCCTCTCCTTCTTTATGTTTGATGACAATCTTATCCAGGAACCATCCACTGCCTGTGTTGAAATGACAAAAGTTTGTCACGTGAAATCATACTTTTTTTTTTCTTAATAAATTTTAAGAAAAAAACCCCAGATTATCTTTTTCTAGCAGAAACATAGATCATATTAAGACAGATCTCATCTAAATAAGTAAGATATATTAACAGAATGAAAGCTTTATTATTTTTAGTCTCTCATAAGAGATGCAATTCCTCTCTGCCTTACCCTGTTTTAATTTTAAGAGGGGTGGGTTTTTCCCTGGGAGACAAATACATGCATACATCTCTGAACTGTCAACACCATTCCCATCCCAGCCTACATCTTTTGATTCCCTGTAATCAGGCACAAGGATGTTGGGACAAATTGTTTATGCCAATAATCAAGACTTGTGTGAATGCTGAAAATTTTGGTCCTCTGTGAGTGAACTTTTTATTGCATATATAAAAATATTAATTAACAAATCTTTAGAACTTATGCTCTCATGTGCAAATGGAGTAGGTCTGCAGCCTTGGAGGGGCTTTGTATGTCTTGGTGCCAGTAACTGGCAATACTGAGGATCCAAGGATCCAGAGCCAGCAACCAGATAGACTGACTGCCTAAGGCCAGCTACTGGAGGCCTTATACATCCATCCTGTACATATTTTTTTGTATTTGACATCGATGGACTGTTGTTCTGATCAGCTGGACAGGGTAACAGGGAAAGACCACTTGTACTGTTTGTGTACATGCTGAGTTCCTGTCTGTGTTGGTCTGCATGGCCAGCCACGTGCACACATATATGTATTTTATAAATGTGTTTGTGCGCACGTCTACTGGGAACACACTCAGCCTTGCTACTGTGAGACCAGCAGGCACGGAGCTGTGCAGTCTCACTTCTGCTGGGCTACTGAATTTGTCTTCTCTGAACTGCAGTAACCACTGGCACATCCATGCTGGTCTTTTAGATCACTTCCAATGACCATCCCAGTGATTGGTCTGGTTGTCCTGCGACACCCTTCTCAAATATCCTGTTCTCATTGTGCCTGCACCACTCACAACTTATATTTCTTATGAGGTTTCTCCCAGCTCACACCATGACCTATCAGCACATTGCAGCAAAACAGCACGAGGGATGTTTTGGTCAGAAGCAAACAATCATCCTGTTTATCCTTACGCTTTGCCTCCCTGGCTGCATCTGAGTCTGGAAGTCCCTAAAGGCAGCAGTTTCTGTCACATAGGAAGGGCATCCCCAGGCAGTGCATGGAGCAAACCCTGTTCTCTAGGACAAAAGTCCTTTACTTTACTCATTCACCCTTCTTCCTCCCTCTCAACCCCCAAAAGGTTGAGTCTCTCCTGAGCCACCATCCTTTTCCAGCTCTCAACCCCTCAGTCACCCCAGGCTAGGCTTATGTGGGGCTGGTCTTGGATACAGTTCAAAAGATGTCTGTGAGGCCTGTCTGTGCTGAGTACAATGAACAAACTTCTGAATTACCAAGGCATATATTTTGTTATAGATAGAATTCAATCTGTTGTCCTGTTTAGACAGCCCTCCAAACATACAGATTTGAACTCCAATGTCAAAGAACATCTTGAGATAGCTGGCTTGGGTTACAGATTTGTAATGCTGATCCTGCTGATCTGTGCTGCCTATTAAAGGAGAGATGAGGGAAGAGAGCATGGTATGCTGCTGTGGGGAATAGAGGGAAGGTGGACCCCACCACAGTACCTTTTGTGTTATGTCTTGGGTTACTACAATGTGAAACTCTCAGGTGTACAATCATCCATGTTGCGGAGGGCAGCAAACTCTATGGAACTACAGATACAGGAAACAAGACTACACACCATCCCAAGGCTGCACTGTTATGGCTATTTCTCTAATAGTCACAAGCCTGTGCAGAGCCTTAGGCAGTACAGACAGCAAGACGGGTGCTGCCTGGGGCCATTTCAGAACACAGTAGGGTAAAAGGGCTTTTCTAATCTGTTATCTGTGGAACTGCCTTACAAATTCTTCTCTTTACTTAGCTTCTTCCTAGATATTAATCTGCAAACATATTAGCAGTATTTACATCTTTGGTGCTTTTAAATGCTAACTTTCTCTTCATTTACATCATTCCAGGGATGGCCACTTCTTCAAGCGCCTGTACCAAAAATTCATCTCGTTACTAAATTCTCTCTTTTCTTCTGGAAAACCTCCAAATTGAATGCAATGTTACTCACTGGAACAGCTCCACATTGATTTGCACAGATCAAATATATAATCAAATCTTCCACAATTGCCCAAAGCAGCAAGGACATTGTGCTATAGCTACTCAAATTTTGTCAGGTAGCAAATCAGCTGCTGAATATCTTTCATTCCATCCTGGATAGTTTTCACTGTTTGTCTAATGAAAGATTGTCTTACCAGTGTGAGCCACACTTTTGAGAGTTTTCTACTTGCAAATAAACACTGTTTTCTTATAAATAATCTTGAAAACAAAGAGTGGAATGACAGTATATGACATTAAACTCATGCCCTTTTTTCTGTCCATTACCACAGTTTTTCATCATCCCATCACAGTGATCAACCTGCAGGAAGACTTTTTATCACCACAAGACCTTCTGTCACATTTTCTATGAAGGATGCAACATAAACAAGTGCATTGGGTTTGAAAAGGAATTGAAAACAGACTCATCTCTAGGAAGTTAAATCCTACCTGGACCAGCTCCATCATGGCTAATCAGAACTTTTTCCAAGTCTCCCAGTGAGACAGCCTTTATGCAGAAAATATCCATCTGTGGAACCATACAAGGAAAATGAAAAAGGTCTTAAACATAGCTATTGCTTTGTCTCTAACAATGTAGAAAAGGCTTTTTTCTCTCTATCTTTTTTTTTTCTTTTTTTTTTTCCAAAATAAATATAGTCATTTTATGTTGGTCCTGGCCAGACAGTGAGGATCCTTTAAAACTTTCTAAGGTAAATAACACCTGAAAATTACTCCACGGAGATAGCATTGATATCTTTGGCATGACACAATGATCAGTTTCAAACAATTATTTGGTTGTGTCTATATTACATTTTCTAGCCCTATCTGCCTCACCAAGATTGGAAAATATACATAGGAACATAGATGTAGAACTTGATTCTAAAATTCACAGTGATCTGTTCAGGACAACAAAAATGCTATGGTTACCATTTTATCTACATGTGCAATAAAAATAACCAAGAATGCCCAAATTCTAATATCTAAAGCTGTCAGTAAATTGTTGATCAGGCAGAAAAAAATTATCCATATGATGTAATTATGCAAGCAATTTTGAATAAGGTAAATGGTAAATGCTTGAGTGAACCTTGTAAATAAAAAGATATTTACATTTGTTGATGAAACAGTTTTCTAGCCGTAATTTATTCTTATTTATCAGAAGAAGCATTGTTTTTACTTCACCTGTCCAAGTCGAAATTTAACATTATTATTCTTAGATCTATGAAGCTTCCTTTTGCCAGCATCTCCTCTTGTCCCAATGAGGTTGATATAAACATTGGAATCTGTTTCAGCACCAAGTTTAGCACCTGTGTATACATGGACCTCATATACCAACACTACAAGAAGAAAAAGAGTTGAGATTATCCTTGCAGTTTGCACAAGACTCAAAAGTTTCCTCACTAAAATTTTGCCAGAAGACTGTACTGATTTTCAAGTTTGCAAGTAGCAACAGCTATCCATGAATTTGCCACTTCTAGGTTCAAATCTTTTAATTCTCTTCACAAAAGTATGAAAACAACAAGCTTAAGAAAACCACATTATGCTGAGCATTGCTATGCATTGCTCAACAAAGCAGCTCATCAAGCAATATTTCCCTAACGCTCAGTTTTCTTCTCTTACTCCCTGTTTATCCATGATTTCAGGACCTAATTCACAAAGTCTTTCTTTGCAATTTATCTGGACACCACCTAACGATGTCTAGTCACCATCTGAAATAATAGCTATTTTCACTGGTACTAAAGCACTTTCAGCCTCCAGATTTGTGCAAAACAATTATCTGGGTTGTTAACCTTCATTTCATCTTAAAAGAGGAATAACAACCACAAATCCTAGGGGGTTTTAGACTTTCTCCCCACATACAAAGGTGGGCAAGCAGATGAACAGCTCCCACACCTATAAAAAATGAACAGTCATCTTGCTTCTGAAGGTTTCAACATATGTCACTAGTGAATGACAGCACTTTCAAAAACAGCTCTGTTAAAATATATTTACAACTTTTTAATGCCTCTCCTTATAGCCTAGACCGAAGTCTTACACATGAAAAACATATACACCTTCAAAGAATTCTGGAATATAATTTAGAATTACTGTATTAACATGATCTGTACCACACTAATATTATTTTTATAGTTATCCAGATGTGCAACTTTATTTTTTTAAAATTCTTTGCAGTGATCATATACTATTATATTCCATTTCAGTTTTTCTTACTGTGACTTAAAAAAACCCAACAAACTCCTGTTTACATTTTAATGGCAATTTTTCCATGCAGTTTTTCTATTCTAATCACAGCTGGCCATTTCTGCTGCTATGTAGTAGATCACAAAGATTACTGTTTCATTAATGTGTAATTTTGATACTTCTTGGGAGTGAAGAAAGGTAATAGAAGTCCTAACAAATACAATTAGTTCCTTTTAAGAAGGAAAGAAGACGAAAACAGAGTATGATAATGAAATTCTTGAAACTGGACAATACTCTACAAAAACTAGTCAAAATACTGTTACCCTTTAACTACCAAATAGCTACTAGAGGAGTCTGACATTTGCATAAATTTTTTATTCACTGGATCCCAAGTCAGCTTGTAAAACTCAAATATCATGTCATCCAGCATCACTGAAGAGCAGGTATTTCTGATTCCTAGTGGATAAGTGGTAAAATAATACTGCAAGAACTTGAGGGGAAAAAATAGCCCCACATGTATTAAAAGATAGGAGAAATGTTGATGGATAGACTCTATGCTTAACCAAATTAGGGTACTTCTTTCAATCTGTGTAAAATGATCCTAAAACACAGTGTCTCCAACTTTTTAGCACTATTACAACTGGGACTCTAAATAGGAGTGATTGCGTTCCTTGACCGATTTTATTATTTTCTGTAATTCCAAGCATTCATGGCAGCTCTCAAATCCATGCATTAATGTACCGACACCGTCTGTGACGTACAATTGATGTCAATAACACACACATCTTCAATAATTTGAAGAGTCCTATAAAAACTAGATTCAAGGTTCTTAACATTAAAAAATCATGTTAAAACAAATTGTAGATATGAATAGCAAGTAGCAAAGATAAATTGACCTGATAATTAGCATAATTGAGCTATATATCCAAATTACATTTTAAATCATAACTGCTAATATAATCATAGCTGGCCAAAGGGAAGAGGATAAGGGGGGGCAGCAAACTATGACAGAAAATGTGCAGCAAAGCAAAGAGCCACACTGATCACGAAGGGGCAAAATCTTTAGAAGTGTGGAAGGAGAGAGGTTACATTTTCAGAAAAAAAGGTAAAAATTTTAATAATCTGTTACCAGAAATTTTAGTAACAGAGCTGCACTACCAATGAAGCAAGATGCTGCAGGTAGTAAAAAAGGGGACATATTGACATGAAGTCTTCTCCACGCTTTTACATTCTTATTTACATTCTTAGTTTTGAAAACTCAAAACATCTGTGGGAGAAAAGGTTACAGACTATTTATGTTATGACTGTTCACATAGAAAGACTGATATCTGTATTACTTACAACTACAAGTAATTTCCATGATCAGAAATAAAAAAATTAAGTAACTATAAGCACAATTTTAAAGCATATTCAAGGCTTTTTTTTTAAGAAACCATTTAACAATAAATGTTTACAAAACCAGAATACCAACAAGTCCTTTCATGATGGAGGAAGGATACACAGGAAGAGAACAAGAGGTAATTATAACACAACACAAAGATATTAACAGATAAATAAATTACAGTTCGTTTTGTAGCACTGTGCGTCTCTGTGGTAACCAGAGAGATGGTAATGATCTAATCATTAAATAGAGCTTTCTTTTGCTACCAGCCTAAATAAATCAGTCTAAAGTAGACAGCATGCACATCTTGAAATGTAAAAAACTGGAAAATATTTTCAATGGTTTCTTGTGTATATACATCTCTTGCCATCTGTAAAATGTTAGGTCTGACATTTATTTAAGCTACCCAATCTGCATTATTTATACAGGAACCTTCTTAACAAAAAAGCCCAGTTTGCACTCTAAATTTTACTACAAATATAGGCTACTACAATACAGGCTATTATATTAGGATAAAAAAAGAAATGTTTATATCCCTTAACTCGAGTACATGCTACAATGCATTTCATAGGAATCACACAAAAAATGAAGCAAGGAAAATATTCTCCAAAACACACATGCCTAATTAGAACATGGTGAACATGGCCACTATGGTGAAAACGCCTGCACATTCAAATAAACATTCACTAAATAGATTGTAGACATTAAGCCTTGTCTGTGCAAATGAAAACCTAGGCACAGACCAGCCTGAGAGGATTAAAATTTTTCAGATTTTATCAAGCAGTTCCTTCAGATTGCAGAACAGCTACAAAAGGTGCTAGTGTTAAAGGCTCCTGAGCTACGGATTGCTTAAAACTAAGAACAAGAGCGACGGTGCCACTTTGTAACAGATAAGACGAGGTGCACCAATTGTTTGATGGGGCAATACAACCAAATCTGGAGCACAAACCTACCCATTGAATGTACTGCTGAGAAAAAAAAGACTCACCAAATGTGAAATTTTTCCATTGGTAATTTTCTGTATATTGTTCACAAAACACAGTTTGTTGTGTAGAGAGTAAAGTAAAATGATCCTAGATAATATGTTCAGCCTCTGTGACTGTGGTTTCATTTCTTTTGAGTAACCAGGCTATTCTAAGGCCCCCGCTGCAGGCCCATCTGCAATGGAGACCTCCTTCACTGCAGGACGAAAAAGCCATCCCAAAACTCTGAAAATTAGAACTGTATGGCCTGATCCCCTATTCTGTAGCAGTAATTTCATTTTACTATATGCTGATTCAGTGAAACTATGCCAGCTGTAAACTGGGGTGACAAAACACCCAGAGAGAGGTAAACCCATAGGGAAAAAAAAAAGGCAAAAAAAGTTGAAAATTATTTCATAAAACCAGCTACTCAACAGAAGTCAGGAAACAGTGTTTCAGCATTGTGAGGGACCTGTGAGACTCACATCTAGGCATCTGTCCAATGTGGAGCACATCAAAGTAAAAGAAGAAATGTCTTGGAAAACACAGTAACTTCGATAAAGGACATAAGAGGATTAATTAATACAGAATAGCAGGGAAAAAAATGTCATCTCGAACTCAGTAAAAATGAAAATGACCTTTCAGAAAATAAGTGATTGAAATCTTCAAATTGCTCACAGGGTAACCTTAGATAAGCTCTAGAAACCAAACAGAAAAATCTGCAACATGGATGCATGGATGAAATAGATGAAAAAGGGGAAGTGAAGTGTTTTCAGACAGAGTTGAGGAGTTTGTAAAAGGCAGACTTTAAAGCAGTATAATAACTGTGCTAAAAAATGACAGAACCAAATATATAAAAAATACTCTAGGAGTCATATGAGCAGTCAAGTGTAATAGTACCAAATTTCTAGTTGCTCTGTCTATAAAAATGCTATCTCTTGAGATACTATCATGAAGCTTCAGGAGTTTTTTAAATCCCAACTCCAGCTTCTGGCATCTATTGATAACATAGGAAATGAACTGCCTTGGACAAAAGAGAGAGAGAAAGGAAGTTTTCCTCGTTATGAAGAAGAGGTAACCTAAGGGCTTACTAAGGGCAATAGAATGTGAGTCAGAGAACCCTTTTTTCCAGATTTCCCGTTCTGGGCACCTGAATCAGGGTTTCCAATACACAAAATTGATATATTCCTGAGCCTTCCCCAGTGACAAGAGAATCTGGTCCCAGTTTGCAGGCATGGTATATAATTATCAATTCCTTTTGAAGAAGTAATGTACAGAATTCAGCGACTTATGACACTTGCCTTTGGAAAATATAAATGGTAAACAAACACCTCGGGTTGCTTTGCACTAAAGACTAAGTTAATATTTTGATATGTTTTGGGAGAAGATAACAAACCTAATAGAATTAAAGAATTTGTTGTTGAGAATAAAAAAACAAAAGTTTTCACGGCAGAAACATTGATCTCTTTCTGCTGACTTTGTACAAACTGCTGTCCCATTGTCAGCTCTTTTCAAAGTAATTCTACTAAAAGTACAGTCATTATTTGAGAATTCTAGCTAAGAGCAAATGAATTGAAAATCCTCAGCTGTCTGTGCCTAATGACAGTGGTTTGCCTACAACAGCACTGAATCCCCTGGTTGGCTCTCCTTCCTTCTTTCTAGTGTGCAGCAGGGAGTGGTTTTAGAGCAAATAACTAGGTTCTTTTTGGATGAAACTACACCAGATAATACATTCCAGGAACACAATGACAACAATCTTGACACAAACTGGCAGTCAGTCTGTGGGAACAGACTAGAACAAGCCTGAAGTAACTTCCCTCTAAACTCCCAAAAAGAGGGCATTGGACACTTAACAAAGCGGGGTTTTAGCACTAAGCGCTTCACTGAGCAAATCCACTCCCACCAGGCTGCCGGTGTAAACAGACAAACTGGCCAAAGAGCACAAAACCTGGAGAGATGTTAAATGACACACAACATTAAAATTGTCCAACTGTTTCTATTCAGTCCTCCCTTTATGCTGGCGTACCAAGACCACAGAACGGTATTGCACAGTATTGCTGCAGGTTCTGCCTTTTTTCCATATGACATGCCCGCTTGAATTTGGCTTGATCTGTCAAACAGCAAGGTTGAATCTCTGGTTTTATCACTTGGTGTTTACAACCTGGATTTCACAAAGGGTGTTTAGCATTTTACCATGACAGAAAGGTAAACATACAGGTTAGTGCAGTATTAAGGCTAAAAGAGAACAAATTCTTAATGGCTGACACTGGTTAAGAGGGAGTATCTTCCTCAGAAGTGGTGCATACATTAATTTAGAAGACACAAATACAGAAACAATATCAAGTTAGGACATTTCAGTTAGAATTACAGTTCTCACTCTAATCTCCACTTAATGCTATCTAATCTTCCCTAGTACTATTTGGAGCAATAGTCTAAAAAATATATATACTTCATGACATGCAAGAAAATTATCAGCTTTGAAAAAACACACTTGCTAATGAATTTTACAAGAAGACAAGCTTGACTATTTACCTATGTAGTTGGTGCCTCCCAAGTGATAAAACAGGGATAAAAAATTTGTAGAGATAATACTTGTGTTATTACTATTTCCTTTGGTCAGCTTTTGCACTATTTCAGTCAGTGGCCACCTTCTAACCTTTCTGTGTTTGCCTTCATATTTATCCAAGTGGAAAAGAATACTATGTCTTTGCAGTTGGAATTTTTCTTGCCTCAGTCGCAGTATTTGTCTTTTATCTCATTTCAGTACACTTATTCCTTCGAATATATGAAGGAGAACAGGACACATCTATCCTCATTTGACATTTATGTTCACATAAACACAGCAGTAAGAAAATTCAATACCTCTTACGTCAGGTACCCCTCTAGAACAAAAGTTCAGCCATAACTGAAGACAGCCCATGTTAGGACGTGCGATAAAGGTCTGCACATGTACAAAGGAAAACAAGCAGGGGGCAGTCCAGGGAACACCCTGCTCTGGCTTCCCCCACGCCCATCACAGGAACCATCAGCCCATCTCCACAATCACAGCTGCACAAGGGCAGCTGGGAACCCACAGAGACTTAGAGAAAGGGAACCCTCTTCCAGCCCCTGCAGGGCTGTACCAGGAGTCTCAGTCTGGGCATGAAAGCCACCACAATGAGACAATCTGGAGTATCTGTCATACTTATGAGATTTGATGCCCAAGGGTGTCAGAAAAAATATAGGGCAGAGGTGGAGAGCATTTTGTTTGCAGAGGACTTATGAGACATTTAGGAGAGGAGCTAAAGGCAGGGAAATAGATGGATCTAGGTGACTCGGGGAGGAACTGGTGTTAGAAAATAGAGAGATCACATCAGTTCTCTGTGTGTGTGCATGTGTGGGTAGGGAGTCTAAGTACCAGCAGCTGGACTTGGAGCCCTGCATGGCAGCAACTGGGGAGACTGAAGGGAATAAAACTGTCAGCAACAGGAGTGGGACTAGGGGTCAGAGGCCCGTGTCTCTGAGTGCAAGGCCACATGAGCAGCCAAGTGTTGGAGGCACCATGGGAGTCCCGCTCAGCTGTCAGAGACACCCTGACTATCTTTAGGGGTGAGACCTGCTGGGGTGGGCATGAGGGAAATAGTCTGTACCAGCAGCTGGATTAGGGCTGCAGCCCCGGGGGCTCATATGTCCAGTTGCCAGTAACTGGGGAGACTGGGATCCAGGGGCAACTGCGGATTAGACAGAGTGTGAGCCCAGCTGTTGGATCTACCTTGTACCCATCTATACACACATATAGCCCCAGTGCTGGACATTTATCCTGCTCAGCCAGAGAGGGGAGCAGGCTGAGGCTGCTGGTGCTGTGTTTGTGCAACTGCCCTGTGTGTCTGGGTGAGCTGTGCAGCTGGCCTTGATGTGTGGTACATACGTGTGCCCTGTGGGTGCTGGCTGGGAGCGTGCTGAGCCTTGCTGCTGGCTGGACCCTGGGCCATGCAGCTGTGGCAGCCTCACTGAGCTGCCACATCTGCTCTGATTCTCCTAATACTCCTGTGTTATAAAGCTAAGTCAAAAGCATTCAAAATCTTCTATCTTATTTTCGTTGAGTGACACTTAAAATTCACCCAGCTCAGGGAATGATTACTAATTTCCAACACCTATCACCTAGAAAATAGTTGGATAACTTTTATTTTGTGCATCACAGTGTAACTAGGGGATGAAACCATATTAAAAGAGCAACAAGTAAAAAATCCAATACTTGTAAAGTTTGGTAAACTAAAAGCATCTGGAGTTGCCAGAAGGGGAAAAAAGAAAAACAAAATGCACAGAGTGCATAGAAGAACCACAGAAAAAAAAAAAAAACCAAAACAGGTTGGAGGAAACCTCCAGGGATCACCTGGTTCAACAACATGCTGAATTCAGAGACAACTTCAAAGACAGATCAGGTGAAGTTTTTTAAATCTCCAGCACTGGAAAAGCAAAAGAGAAGATGTAATAGGAAGAGAAAAAGAAACCACGGACCAGAAGCCTTGGCAATGGGGAAAAGATAAGAAAGGGGAAGACAAAGGCAGAGAGGCATTGGGGGGATAAGAAACTTGAGTTAGGAAAGGAAGCTGAGGCTGGTGTGATGGAGAGAGAAAGAACTGAAATCAGTACTTGGAGTAGGAGACCAGATTAGTGTCAATTTTTTGAAGTGGTTGAGGGACAGTCAGAGAAACTAAGAGGGGTTATCAAGGTGAGAAATTTGAATGGAAAAGAAGCAAGTTCAGAGAGGAAGGTAAAGAAAAACCAACAGATCCAGGAAATAAATTCAGATCTCAAGATGAGATGCTAGAAAAAAAAGAAATCCAAGGAATCCAAAAACTGTTCCAAGGCTTTGGGTCCATATTGGTTACATAGAAAACTTTGGCTGGGGAAAGGGAGAAAAAGGATAAGGAAAAATTACCCTTTCTTCTGAGAGGGAAGCTGAGCAATGAGGAAAGTGTTTAAGAACAGCAATTAAAAGACCAATGCCTTCTGTGCTTTGTTTACATTTGTTCCCTTTGTTTAAAGTTTCCAGCACATGACTTTTATACTTAAGCAAATCTAGTATCACCAGAAGATAACAGATTAAATTGAAAGTACAGCATACAAACTACTAAATCATATCAAGTAATTAGCAGCATGTAGTTTCTTCTGCTGCAGAAAGTGACTTGATGTGGTTTGTTCAGCACTTGTAAGCAATTAGCTTTTAAATGGGAAATGAAAATGGATGGTGTTTCATTTGCTTGTTCTTGAGAAAATAAATAGGAAATCCTTTGGACTCCTTGCTGAGTTTGTATCGAGGTTCAATTTAAATGTTCCTAAAATCAATAACTAATTAGTAAAACTTAATTTTTTGGGAAATTTCCAAGTTCTTTTGGAAATGTATCTTTCCTTACTTACTTGAAACATACATTTTAATAAAGATAACGTTCCTGCAAACACAAGGAAATATGCAGTAATACAATGATTAAAGACTAAATAAATGTGCCATTTTAAATATATTTCCAGCATTTGATAGAACTGACTTGATTTTTCATATACAAATAAACATATACATATATAAATAGAGTGTATTGACCAGAATATTAGTACTTTTCTATGAATGGGTTTTTCAGACTGCGTAATGCAGATCTGAATTATTGATGCTGAATTGATTGTACATACAACTTAATTGGCTTCTGCATTATTTTTCTATTGCACGAGTAAATGACATATATATCACTGTGAGTGGCACATGGTACTGCAGTACATGTCAATGACCACAGGACTTGGTTCACCCTGATCAGTCCCATTTTTTGAAATCTCTTATTGAAGTCAGTAACTATTCCGCAAAAAAAAAAAAAAAAAAAAAAAGCAAAGCAGAAATGTGAGCTGGCTCATCCATGTTTCTCAGCATCTTCTGGCCTCTGTAATAAAACATTCACACATGACAGTCTTAATATTTTTTTCAGAGAATTGTATTCTTTTGACTTAAGGGTTTTCACTTCTGTGATATTTTCTTCTGAAATTATTTGATTGTCACTAAATGCATGATGATCTTTTTTATATTGAATCCCAGGCACCTTGGAAAATTCACTGCATCAGTTTGAATCTGATTTGCTAAATGGTAGCACCTATCTATGTAAGACCTACTACTGTCAGACATTATTGGCCATCAGCTGCATCGTTGTCATTCTACTAATGTAAAGAGAATCTATTAAAAAAAAATCACACACAGTGATTATACTGAATGCCTATTCCTCTATAAAGGCCTAGGACTTTTTAAACAATAACCTTACATGATGGGCTATTTCCCACTTCACTTGAAGAGAACAAAGTGCATCAAAGCTGTCATAAACTTTGAGGTTCCAAAGTGTCACCCTGCAGCTAACAATTTCTATGTGAATGCCTGTGACTCAAGCCTGATTTGAAAAACACGTGTGTGATGATTCAGATCATGGATTTCTGGTAAAGTATGTTTTATGCAGGACTAGAAAGGATGATCTCAAACTTGCTAAAAGGAGCTGGATATCACATGACATTACAAACCTTGATTTCCTGCTTGATGTATTTCTCTAAAGAGGAGTATTTACCAGTGATGTTCTGGGACTCTGAGAAATCAAACATTTTGTAGGGTAAGATGCCCTGGCCACAGCTATTATTCTGCTTTTGAGAAGGAAAGGAGGGAGGTTAAAGGATCACTTCCTTCTCCTGTGGAGCTAGAAAGTATCTGTAAGGGATTGCTTCACGGTTACACTGGCTTTTGGGCAGGCTGCCCTGGAGGAAACATGAAAAGCTGTCATATACTCACAGGATATGGTTAGTGAACACATGATCTAAAATACTGAGCACGTACATGGCAAAAGCTCCTCTGCAGGGTTTCTTATTGCCACTTCCCTCCACGTATCACCTTCATCCTTGTCTTCGGAAAGCCAGCCCTCTATGGGAAGACAAATCTCTTCATCAGAAAGAGAGGCTACTCTTTTAAGTCTGACTTCCTCCAGGTACCAGCTGGGATCATTTCCAGTGTTGTCGTGGCCAATGCGGATTTTATATAGCTGCCCAAGATCTCTGAGATTAATCTGTAATTAAAAAAAAAATTCCAGATTTTAATAACAAATTACACTGTTGTCTTTTAGCCATCCTTCTTATACTGGGCATGCAAGTTAAATGTGCAGCTAACATAGCCAAGAGTAATGAGTTTTGTTGGAAAACTAAGCCTGAATATACAATGAATCCCAGAGACACAGAGGAAAAACATATGGAATAGTCTGCAAGTGTAATTTTATTGACTTCAGTACCACATTATTTAAAGTGAGTAAAAGGCTCAGACAATCCAGTCTGTTTCTAGACCTCTTCACAGCATCCAGTTTCTAGTGTTATAATGTAAATCTCTATTTCTAGACAAATACTTTAACAAGCAGAAATAAGTTCAGTCATTGCTACACTAAATAGCACAAGTCCATACAGCTACCATCAGCAGAGCCCTATTAACTATTCCTACCACTTATCAGTCTGCTACTTCTGTCTTTGACTCCAATTTTTATGTGCACTGGTGTCAGGGTTAACTGTTTCTGTAAGTGCTGATGCCACCCTGCAGCAAATTTAAACGATAAAACACGACTATGTCGCATTGAATACTGCAGCCTTGAAATAAGAGCCACTATGTTTTGGGTCGCAGAAGTATTTTGGGCAATGCTGATGGCAGAGATCTAAGCACAAGAGCAGGGTTAACCACTTTCAACCTTTTTCTTTTTTTAATTTTTTTTATCAGTGTTGTTTGAAAGGTCATGGTAATTGGGGAAAAAATCACCAAGTAAAAAAGAACAAAAAAGAGTCATTTCCTTTACTATTATAGCAATTTTGTACTATTTCACATAAAAAAAAAAGGAAACAAACATCCCTGAGGTAAGCCTGGCACAACTCAATCTCATAGGGTGAGAGCATGACATGTATGCTAGTAGTAAAAAGTCTGAATAGAGTCACATTTATGACTGTTGTGGTAGGTTTTGCTATATTAAAACAGTATGTTAAAGTAAGATGTGCCAATGGAAGATACAATTATAGCATTAATGCAATGAAACCATGTACCTCAAAGATATGCTGCTAATACTCATAGCAGAATTACAGCAACAGATAAAAAGCACTCTGAAACTAGCCACGAATGTAGCCAGGACATAGGCTAAGTTGCCCTAATAAATGTCACCCAGCTGCAAAACAGAGACCTCTGCAGTGGGCAAGGGACTGCTAAGGTTGCCTTGAAAATAAATATAAAAATATATTAGAACTCTCAACCTTTATTGCAAACTTAGAGTACAACATTGGTGAAAAACAAAGGTGGTGCTCTCCTGAGATGTAGGCACTGGCTGCTATTTGTGGTGCAGAAATGTTAAAGGGCAATTTTGTGAATAAAACACTGATACCTTGTGACCTCATGGCCATGATTAAATTCCGGCTTAACCCCTGTTGAAAGAGAAGCATCACAGCCATCACAGATTATTGTATACAATAATCATTACCATGATTCTTGGTCAGGACCAGGAAACTCAAAGAGGACCTTTCAATTTCTGAAGCATCTAATCAGTCGTTTGGCTATGAAGCATACTGAAAAAATGATAAAGCAAATCCTGCATATCTATAGTATATATACATCATATGAGTTGGCTCAAAAGTGAAGCTAAAACTTTTTAAATTATGTTATTTATCATATTATGCTAAAGTGGAGTTTTTTGTTTCAGAAGGAGGTCTAAGAGGGGGGATATGTTTCCAGGTGAATTCCCCTGCAAAGACCATGGACATGTCCTTCTGGTCCTTCTCCTCCTGCTGTGCTACAGCAGATCCATTTCCTTCTTATGCTGGAAGCCCTAGAACTGGATGCAGCACTCCAGGTGGGGTCCCACAAGAGCAGAATAGAGGGGCAGAATCACCTCCCTCAACCTGCCAGCCACATAGTAGATGACCTTTGGCAGACCACTGGTACAATTGGAGAAAATATCACAAAAAATAAGCACATGTAGAAAAGCTGACCAAAAAAGGGAGAGGAAAAGAAAAAAA
>VZTG01002328.1:4628-125709 GCA_013397845.1 Melanocharis versteri | reverse complement strand
AAAAAAAAAAAAAAAAAAAAAAAAAAAAAAAAAAAAAGCAATCTGAAAAAGGAGAGGGAAATTATGAAGCCTATTCATCACCGTATCAGTATGCAGGGTCTTCCTGTTACTGGATAAGCAACAGAGCAATCCATCAAACCTAATCAAATGAAGTTTCAAGAAAAATTGGTAGAGAACAGAAAGCTCTGTCCAGACCATTAGGTTTCTCCAGGAGATGCATCTAATTGCAACTAGTTCAATTACATTCACTGAAGTCCTGTTTAGCATCTCTAACCATGTATGTCCTTGTGCCTTTCCATACTTCCTATCCTTCCCTAACATTCACACTCTAAAAGCAATTGTGATATGACCAAATTAAGAAAGTTATGACCATGTGCTAAAGGGGAATTTGCCCAAAGTTTCAAGTCAAATATATTTGCTTGCTTTCAGCTAAAGGGAGAAACAGTATAAAGCATCCCTGTCTACTTGACTCACAAATTAAGAGGTTTTTGGAATGGTAAACTATGCTGGACTTATAGGTAATGGCATATTTCTGAGTCTGAAAAGTCTCAAAAATAATTCAAAACACAGAACACTGCCCATCTGTTAACATGCTTAGTAATATGCTTAATATTTTTGCATAATATTCTCTTTCTGTATATTTGTTTATTAGTGATCTCAGGGGGGAAAAGTCATGTTTATTCTGGGGTGGAAATTAGGCAATGGCAGAGGGGAAATCAAGCATATATGATATTCTGAAAGATGTATAATACAATTACAAATTTAGTTTCAGTACCAGTTGCATTTTTGGGGCTTGGAACAAGTCATCTTGATGTCAGACCAGATATCACATTGGTCTCTCAGTGGTATTGACTTGCTAACACATTAGTTTTTGTCAATTGGAATCCTGTCAAATGTATGTCAAATTTTGCTCTTGCAGTGAAATGCAGAGGAAAATATTCTTATAACACAGTAGAGCTAATGATATTCTTTTGACAACATAAACAGTGTCTTGAGGTTGCTTCTTCCTTTCCTGTGTTGAATAAATTGCCTTGAACTTCTGCATGACTTGAACACTACCTGGCATTTGGAAATCTGCTTTCATAGCCAGAACGTTCTGTAAAAAGTTGTAGAACAAAGTTGATTTTGTCGCCCTTGTAAGCAACGTGCTTACAAAAACTTTTTTTTGCTGTGCTATGATGTTCCAGCACTAAACCTACAAAAGTAACACTCCTTTTTATATGGAAACAGCCATTCTGATAGGCCTGCAATAAATGTCCAAAGAGGAAAGTATGAGTTCCAGGACTAAAGCATCACTCTGAAAATCAGGCAGCTAGATTCTATTCCTGGATCTGCTTTAGGCTTACTAAGAAACATTACAAAATTCTCAACCCTTTTTTCTTCACTTTCTTAACTATAAAACAAGGACAACATTTACATGTCTCTTACAGGGACATTGCAAAATTCTCTTCATAAATTTTGAGATCCTCAAAAAAAGGCACAACTCCGAAATTCTGTATTTTTTTCTATAATTTTCTGCTCATTTTGCATTCGTTGCTACTTTTCTAAAATTCAATTGAGATATCAAAAATCATGAATTGTAATGATGTAGTAGTGTTTGGACATGGAGGGAAATTCAAATTTCATTATGATGTGGCTTACATCAGCCACCTATAGAACATAAATCAAACCTAAACTGCAGAGGTAACAAACAAGAGCATGGAAACATAGATTCAGCTAAAGGGATCTAGATACCACAAACATCAGGTATGGTGATCTTCTTAGGGATCACCTGTTAGAGAAATCTTGTGCAAATGCCAACCTCTTCCCAGGAAAAGATTTTACAAAACACCCGAATCATCATCTACAGTTAACTTGTTGGTTGATTGTGAAACTCCTGCTGATGCATCAACCAGTTTGTGTTAAGTTCTGTAATAAGTTCTAAAGGGGATGGGCCTCATATACACCTTGCTTATGTGACAGACTGCCAGCCCTTAATAACCTTAAAAATACCATTGTGACCACAATGATAGTGGTAATTCTATTGTCATTGTAGCATTTTCCTTCTCTGTTGCAGGCAACAATATCAACACGTCATATTTCATGGTACAAGTACCAGTACAAATTATTGAAAAAACTGCCCACCACTTTCAAAAGGGCCATGTTTTCACACACAGCATCTTTGCTTTAGTCATATTCTAAATGTTCACAAGCAGTTAAACTAGACTGACTTGTTAATCAATACACCTATATGCTTTTCTCATTGCTACTATTTATTTTTTGTCCAAGCATAGGACTAAATCATCCTTTTACCAAAGGCAATGGGAACATTTTCATTAAATCATGCATTAGACAACTTGGCATTACTTTTTGAAATTGAAGCTTAACAAAGCTCATATTTTACAATTTGTCTCTAAGCATAAATTGAAATCCAGGTTTATCAGCAAGAAGTTCATCCTAAAGAGGATGCAAGGACTAAATTTTAATTCCATTTCTAAATGAGCTATGCAAATACACTTTTTGGTCCCTAGCATGCCTGTGATATTTTGAGTGGAGTTGGTATGACCTATTTTCATGTACTTAAGATGTTTAACTAAGTGAAAAGTGAAGTTCCTTGTCTGAACAAGAAAAGGTTCAGTGGAAAGATACTTCAATAAAAGGATGGAAAGAATACATGTAATGACTCAATTTCTCTTTTATATACTAGAATAAGCGGAATAATATCACCGCTTTCCTGTTGTGCAGAAAGTATTCTGCAATCTCTTTGAGATAAACTCAGGCTAGCATGAAAATCACTTGGATAAATCAACACTTCAGAGGCAGCTGCACCAAAATCCTAATGTCTAACACACCCACCAGAGAATAAGCTTGAGAGACAGTTATTAATTTCATGTAAGGCCACTTCATTAACAGAATTTCAGAGAAGTCATGTACAGCAGTTGGATTCCCAAAAGAAAGAAAAATCATTGACTGCATTAGTTTAGCTTCTACAGCATCACCATGTAATAGAGAAATCTTTGGAAGTAGATGATATTTTTTAATTGTGAACATGCAGCTAATAACTGTTGCCAAAAATACAATAACTATTATACCAGTACAGCACCCAGGGTCCAACCATGCCGCTTGCTTTTTCCAGATGTCTGAATTCAGCCAATTCATTAATTGTGCCCAAAAAACTTGGCACAGTTACACAACAACTCAAGAGTTAGAGTATGTCACAGGTGCTCACACAGAAATGTAACAGTGTCATGAAAAAGTGTGGATATACACATGTAAGGAATAGGATTAAAGGCCACACCAAGATCAGCAATATTTTTTCCTACTTCATACTTGCTTTGGTCACAAAATTAGACTGAGTAAACAAATACTGCTCATTGCACAGTGACTGTTAAACACTTTATTTTCCAGTCCACACAAGCTCTGAAAGAACTTTTCTTTTACAGTGGCTTTAATTAAATTATGCCAATAGCAAGCACATACATACATATTTTTACACACACGCACACTCGATACCGCAGTACATACAGCCTAATTACTGAAAAAGTAGAAGCACATTGCCCACTCACATTTCTTGAAGATGAGATGAGTTGTGTTTTTCTCCAAGATGTTTTGTGAGCTCTTTACAATCCTTCTGTGTGGTTTCATGGAACAAGCTAAATTTTGTTTAATGCACAGCCCATAGCTGATGAAGATCATTTTACATACTTCTCCATTTTATCTCAGTAAGGGATGAGGTTCATCTTGTTCTCATATGCAATTCACAGTGACAGTTTCAAGTGGAGTAACAGTCATGAGTATGACTGTTTTATGCTGCCTTAAGCAGATCTGACTAAAGCCTGGGCTCCTCTAAGTTTTAGTCAACTGTTTCTGGACCTAAATGGTCGTTATGGAAAACAGGGACAGCTGGAAAATAGCAGGACACAAGCAACGTCCAGCTTTTAGGCATTGTCAGTCCCATGGTTAAGAGAGTGGATAGCTACTTTAGTGCTTACGATCACTTTTGCGATCTTCCCACTCTGGAAGGATTCTAACCGAGCTCATTTCAGCCTCTTTTATTGGAACATCATGAGCAAAAGCATGAAAATGGATTTGTTTCAACCTATTTTAACAACATTTAGTTTTCTTCTCACTGCTTCTCATTTTACTATGGAGATCTCAGTTTTGACTGATGAAAGAATGACTATGGATCCAGAGTACAGGAATGGAAGGCTCCCAGGGAAACACAACAGATGCTTAAGAGTCTGTAGGGTTGACTCTAAAGAAAGGAGTCTTAATTATTCATGTATAGGTTTTTTTAAATGACTGATAATGAGGAAACCAAAACAAAAAGCAACAGATCAAGTTCTAAGTGTAACGAAGTCCTGAGATGCAGTACAGCATGAAGGTGCACCTGATGAACACAACTCTTCACAAACAAAGTAAAGCGGAAATGGAAGGAAAAATGGCTGGATTTAACACTTTAACAGTCTCATCATAGGAGCACTATTTATTAAGTTTTATGGTATTAAGTATCTCCTCAAATATTACAGGAGCCCTGCTTTTCATCTCCCTATATTACTTTCTGGTATTTGCCCTAGACCATGGAGTGTTTGAAGAACTGTTTATGCAGATGAAGAAACTCTAAATCATGTAAATGGATGTGGCACCAGCTTTAAAAGTTAGAAAAATTAGCTCATACAGCAAAATTCACAGCAGGGATAGATTTCAGTTTCCAATACTACTAAAATATCATGCATACTTCGTGTTCTGTACTTGCAAACATGGAACAACTACCTTCCTACAAAGACAGCCACCAACCACAAAATATAACCTAAGGTCAAATTGAAGATTTTGAAGATTTCTCAGGAAAAATTCCAGCATTTCTAGTAGTTTAATATAGTGTTATTTTAGACAAAATTGACAATGTGTTGAGATTTGTAAGACCAACACTGCCCTAAAGAGACTGAAGAGCTGATAATGAAGCAAACTCACAATGCAAATCATGGAAAAAGTCTTATTAGAGAAATGCTAGGTCCTGCCACTGTCACTAAGGCGAGCAGTATTTTGAAAGCAGATCTACTGAACCAGTCAGTTTTTTTACTGACTTCATTATTACTAGAACAGCAGAATTTGTACCCAAAAGTATGGAATTATTATGTGTGGAAGTAATAAAAATTGAGAGATTGCAGCTGGCTTTTACAGCAGATAATAGGCTTACAGTCTTATGCTTAGTTCTCTTTGACACAGAAGGGAATATTTGGCATGACCAAACATTAAAAGAATACTTTTAAAAAGAATTTCTTTATCAAACAGTGTGTACAGTCATAAGAGATAATTCGCCATGTTTCAAAGAATGATGATGCAGAATACAGGGCTACAGAGAATATAATTTACAATATAATTAAAGCTCCAGTGTCTTGAGCAACTCAGCATTCTGCCAAAATCAGTATTTTTGAAATACTGAGAAATACTCAGGGACTGTGATGACACCAGAGGAAGATGCAGGAAACAGATCAGAGTTGTGATGAAAGCTGTAACTTATGGTAGATTGATATCCCTCTACTGGAGGAGGAATGACTCTCAACAGAAAAATTATGCCCTAAAAACTATGCCTGAATAGTAACAGAAGCAGAAAACCACAGCCCAGAAGTAGTTTCTTTGAACACACAGGAACAATTCAGAGCAGAAAGGGAAATCCATCAGATTTAAACTCCGTTTTTTTTTTCCCGTTCCCATATTGTTTGTCCTTGACATACCCATCTGGTAGGAAAAAATGCTAAGCCACAAGAGGAAATGTTGTGCAGAGCACGTACAACTGTCTTGTGGAAACCTAGAACCCAGGACTCCAGTCAGGAACAAGAACTCTCCCCATCACACAATTGTAAATTACCTTCAGTGAATTTCATGTACTGCCATCATATGGAAATCTCCAAGGGTAATAGCCTTGTTACATTATACCTGCACTACAATGGACTTTGGCCAGTTTTTAATTTCATTTACACAAACCTTAATCAGAAATAATCAAGGTTAATGAAGTTACACTGCCTCTATACAGCAATAGAAGCAACACTAAAATCAAGTTCTAGAATGAAATCTCAGGAGGCTATAAAGGAGCACCAGTTGATTTCCTCAAGTTTTAATAACTTTCTTTTTTAATTATTTTTAACTTTACTGAATATTCATTGCATACTTTTAGGTATTCAAGTTACTACACAGTTAACTGTGCTTTCTATCAGGATACCATTCTTTATTTTTATTAAAACAATCCAGTACAGTCTGGTCTCATTCTCTTTTTGTGGGCCATTTCTCTGTCATTTCTTATGGTTGTAAGTGTGACTAAAGGGATTTTGAAATTATGTGGTATTTTGACTGGTTTTGTGAGGCATGATTGTGTTTTATTTGTTTCCATCATATTATGTTGATCTCTTCCAGCTCCCTGCATCAGTTAACACTTCCTTTTAAAAAAAAATAGAAAGCTTCTTTTGCGCTAGAAACTTTGTGCTAGAAAGTTTCTGTGTGGCTGATTTTGGTATCAAAAGATACTTTCTGTCTCATCTGTCACTGATTCTCCATCATCTGTTTATAATGCTTAAATTATTTAAACCTAAGTGACATATCACAAATTTAACCACTGCCTGAGGAGCTGCATGAACTAGAGGAAATGGCAGGAATTACAGGATCCTGTAGAAGTCCTGAGAAATGCCATGTTTCTGAAGCACATCTCAGAGACTTTTTTGTCAGTAGAGAGAAATGTCTCCATTTGCTTGGAGAAACAGGACAACACTAGTTTAAATCACATGATTTAACTTAATCTATGTGATTTACCTCTAGTTTCTAGCCATCCCCCCTTTCCTTCTTACTTCCTCCAAGAAAAAGTTCACACAAGAATGTGCTTCAGTGGAGGTCTGAGGAAGTTTGTGGAAGAACTTACAGTGGACCCTTCCAAAGATGGATATGCAGCACAAACCATAACCAAGACTACCTTAATAAGTAAATGCAAAGAAAGTTCTTTTTACTTCTTCAAATGACCATCTAGTGTAAACTAGCACATCAAGAAGATGCAAGTATGAATCAGATTCCGAGATACATGCCTGCCCTATGCAGTTGTGAACACATTTTCTGATTCAAAACTTACTGTCATAAAAGTCAGCTGCTCCCTCAGAAATACTCAATGATCCTTACATGTTTCTTTGAATCTTTTTTATTACCTCTATTATCTAGTTTTGAGAAAAGCTACTTTGCATATGTTTTGAATTCTCTGGTGCTTATATAACAGCCATACTATACCTTAAATGTATCTTCACTGCTGGGATTAAACAGCTGCTCTTTCCCAGATCCCAAAATAATAGGACCAGAAGCTTTGTTTTCTCCATAAGCGTAAAGGAATACTGTTGCTGTTGTGCCAGCTGTTTCAAAACCCCCAGTGACTACAGTTATCTTCCAGTCTCCTTCTGTAAAGTAAAAACAAAATCAAAATGCTTTTAAAAATGTTACTTATATGAAGCAGTTTACTTGAAAGATAGAAATGAAAGCATAGCTTGTCCCAAGGACTGTGACTATAATGCACCTAAAAGGTAACGATCCTGGGAGAGGCAACAGAGGATTGGCCAAATACTACATCATTCAAACTCATCTTAATCAAGGACTGAGGAGGTTTGCAGTGCATTAAAGCCAGAAATATGAACACAGAGCTTAGTGAGATTTCTAGTGATAACCCTAGGGTTAAAACTTGAGGGTCAACACAGAAGCAGGACAACATCCAGAATTTGGATTATGACAGCAATATAACCAAGAAACGCAACAGGAAAAATGTCAAAGCATCCCAATTAAGTACAATTTCCTCTCATTTTAGGTTGATGTGACACATCAACAGAGCTCCATTTGCCTGGATGGGGGCATGATATTGAAATCAGCATAAAAAAATAAGGTTTTGTAGAAAATTCTGAAGTAGATTAGGACTCATTAGAAAATCATTTTATACAAAACTCCCTGACACTAAAATGTCATCTCCGCTCCCATACAACGTAAACAAGTTATTTAAATATTCAAAAGCATCTTAATATTAATCTTGTTTTAAAAAAGAACAATTCATAATTGTAAAATGCATTTCTACATCTGAAAAGCTGGGATTGCACGCTTCTCCACCCCTCATCGATTGCAGCTTTTGTCTGTGTGAAACAAGTTCCACTTAGCGACTTAAATTCATTCTGTTCAAGGCAAACAACAAATGAAATACCAGCCCACAGTCATCTTATAAATAAATGCCATAGCGTACACTGCAGCTTTCTTAGTAGAAAGCTGTCTGGTAATGCCTGCATGATTTAAATCTGTTGTCTGACAGAGGTATTTATCTTGGGCCAGCCTCATTATCACTCAGTAATTTGCTCCACAAAAATTGAACTGGAGCAGGAAGTTTGATTTCCTGTTTTCCAAGTCTTTAGAGGTCTGGCTGATGTCTGGTTTGGGAAGGTGATAGAATTTTAAATGCACATAAATACACAGCTGGGAATTCAGAAAGCATCAACAGCTCGTTTGTTCTGTCCAATCAAACCTGGCCCACAGACTGAGGGAAGGAATTCTCCCCCTGTACTCCGCTCTGATGAGACCCCACCTGGAGTACTGCATCCAGCTCTGAAGTCTCCAACATAAGGAGGATGTGGACCTGTTGAAACAGGCCCAGAGAAGGGCCATGAAAATGATGAGGGGCTGGAGCACCTCTCCTGTGATGAAAGGTTGTTGTTCAGCTTGGAGAAGAGAAGGTTCCAGGCAGGCATATTTCATTGGCAGCCTTTCAATACATTAAGGGGCTTAAAAGAAAAGCAAAGACTTTTTACAAGGATATGTAGTGATATTTCAAGGGGGAATGGCTTTAAAGTGAAACAGGGTAGATTTAGATAAGACATATATTTTTTTTACTGTGAGGATTGTAAGACACTGGAACAGGTTGCCCAAAGAAGTTGTGGATGTCCCGTCTCTGGAAGTGTTTGAAGCCAGGTTGGATGGGGCTTTGAGAAACCTGGCCTAGTGGAAGATGTCCACATCCATGTCAGGGTCTGTACTAGATATCTTTAAAGATTTCTTCCAACCCAAACTATTCTACAATTCAACAAAATGAACCATCCAATTTTCATTAAGAATTGTCAGACTCCAGCTTGTAAGAAACTCTTCTGTACCTTTGAAAATCTGCATCCTCACAGCTTTCTCTACAGACTCACTTTCTTGATAAAAGAACCATAGCACCAGAAAACAAAAGGATAAACATCAATTAGAAGAGTGAAAAGCCTTTATACACTGATGGTGGAAACAAAGAGCATAAGGCAAGGGCTCCCTGCCCCATCAAAAAAGAGTCTGTTTACAAAAAAATTCAGCCTTTTCCATTTTCAAACAATATAACGTTAATTCCCTAAAGACAAAGTTCCTTTGAACCATTTGACTGGAAAATAGGACAATTCCATTTACAAGGGCTTATGAAGAATGGTACGGACAAGTGATAAAATGACTCACTACTTATCTTAAAATTTCAAA
Organism: Melanocharis versteri; assembly: GCA_013397845.1. NCBI lineage: Eukaryota > Metazoa > Chordata > Aves > Passeriformes > Melanocharitidae > Melanocharis > Melanocharis versteri. The sequence goes on along the minus strand of VZTG01002328.1, from coordinate 116,226 downwards.
ATTGTTCTGGAACAAATATCCATTTTAAAGCAGGTAAAATTCTTCTTTTTGACATGTTCATTGATTAATTGTGCCTCAAGTGTTTTTGATGGCCCTTTCTATCGTATTACCTTCTCAAAGTCTGTCTTTCGTTAAGCAAGGGGGTTCTGAAATTATGCGGTTTCTACTCTTGAGGCTGTGCTTTCTAGCTAGTTCAGCTCCTACCTCCCAAGGATAAGCTTAGTATCTATAAATTATTTTACACACAACTACCCCTTTGAAGGTAAAAAAGAGAATCAAACTTCCCCAAAAACATGATTAAGAGTTTTGTTTTGAACTCCTCTATACTGACTTTGAGGCTTGCTCCTTTTTTCTGGAAATAGAAAGGACTTGTGTTTGAAGGACAATGTGGGTATAGGAAAAGAATCCTTAAAATTCTAATATCTTTGATGCCAGAAATCCTCACTATATAGCATTGCATGCTTCCAAATAGAAAAGGGAAACAGTAAGTATTACAAAAACATAATTCTTGTTGGCATAAAAAGCTGGGGTTGTTCTGATGAAGTAGACTACCAATGGTTCCTTAATGACTGAAGAGGAACACACTTGGAGAGGAAAAGAATACAGAGAAATGTGCTATGACATGACTTTCATTTAGCATAGAGGAAAGGTGCAAACTATCACCTGGGGTTCCAGGGACTTCAGAAAGTGGTATCTTGCCACAGATGACTTTCTAGACATTTTATTTTTTTATTTCTTTTTAAATTTCCTATATTATTAGAAACATTACAGTACGCTAGAAAGTTCTACTTCCCAGAAAAATAATTCTGTTTTTTTTTTTTTTTTTTAAATGTGATACAGAAAGAAAACATGATATATTTAAAAGCTCATGGGAAGAAAAGGTAAGTGAACAAATTCTCAGATCAACCACTAAACCAGGAATTGGAGCTGTCCCTCTAGGTATAGGATACACAATTTCAAGTCTTTCCCACCGATCCATGTTTTACCAAGTGTCCCAAGCAAGAGGCTAATTGCTGTATATGCTTTTGGCTGCCTCACTCTGATTGAGACATTTGCAGAGCCTAAATGACACGGCCCAGAGACCCAGCTGTAGGTGCAGAAAGGATGAAGCAGACCAATTTCAATTATGAAAAGAAGGATCTCTCAGGGCAGGCTATGCAAAAGCAAGGTGTGCGGAACAGCTAAAGCACAAAGGGTGATGAGCAGAGAGCAAATTACTGCCTGCTGAAAAAAGCATAGAAAGGAAGAAGGACAAAGATATTTGTGATTCAAAAGAAACCCATAACAAGGTGGGATTTCAATATAATTTTGAAAATAACGGCGCAAAAATTTTATCATTAACCACTTGCCATAGGAACAAGGTTTAGGACAAGGTATTTGGATCTTCATGGATATTTTGATTGATAAAACAAATTTTGAATGACCATTTTCAAACTTCTTTGCAACTCCTTCTAGATCATTGTTCAACCTACAGCATGAGGCACTTCTCACAGCTGAGAAATCCTAATGTGTTATTAGGAAATTTAATTTCATCTGCTTCGGTTGCAAGGACAGAAAAGTCAACCTGAACAAATACGAAACCACAAGTAAAACAGAAAATGAAAAGCTATTGTTGAGAACAAATCTATATACAGCCCAGAAAAAAGAATCGTGTTTTAAAATGTTAACTATAAAAGACTGAAATTAAGACAGATCACCAATAAATACTAGAAGAATAGAAATTTTCCAAAGAAGCAGAAAGAAAAATAACATTATGGAAGGAAAAATGACAGAATAAAAACAAAGCATAAACAAAGTTATTTATTGTTTAAATTAAAATGTGAAGTTCAGAGTTTACTGAAATGTTCAAACAGTGTGCTATAATTAATGTTTGAAAATAAATACAAATGGCAACAAATGTGTAAAGCAATTAGTTCTGAAACAGAAATAGTCTTCATTAAATTCAGAAAACAAGAGCAGCATTTACCATTTGCTTCTTGCATTTTCAGCTGCTGATCTTTTTTAAACTCTGCCAAAAAAAAAATCCATTAATAAAGTATCTATCCTTTACTATTACAGAAAAGATTTGAAAGAAGAGATCAAAAAGACATTCGGTTTTTCTAGCTAATACAAGTAAACTCTTTCTCATTCATTCCCTCATTACTTTCTCACTACCTACTATAGCAATTATATAAATTGTGTTCTCTCAGAAACATAGCAAAGTAAGCTGAAAAATTGTTAACTCTGATATTTAAGTGTAAAATCTGCCCAGATTTCTTCAGAGGAAAAGAATTACTAATCATTGTTCTTACTTCCATCAAGTTACAGTAAATTTTACCTTGAGGGTACAGCTCAATTTCTGAATGGGTTATACCTTGGGACATAAATGGAAGCCACCTAAGAAAAAGAAAGAAAATTAGAAAGCGGGTAGGAATCAATTTTTATTTATATTACCATATAACTGAATGATCCATATCTGATTTTCATACTGAATACACCTAACAGCAAAGGGTCTCTACTCTTAAAATTTTAGTAGTTGGTTTATGTTAATGTAGAAATTATTTGACTCAAGAACTTATTTTGTGCAAAAGTAAGAGCTATGTAGGTGTAAAATACACTTGTATCAGATTAAGAAACTCATGTGGCAGTACTGTATTTGTTTCTATAGCTAAACAGAAGAATATAGCACAGAACATTTTTTTCAGTACTATGGATTGAGAGGTAAGTATAATTTTTATGTATATATTGCAATATTTCTTAAAATCACAGTTCAGTGTTAAGAACAAAGATGGAACCAAATGCTTCTCTTTCTTATTCCTCCTATAAATTGACGGCAAGTTGATGATTCTAAAAAAGGACAAGTCAAGGCAAACATTTATTAGGTTTCCTAGTCATTTTACCCTAGGCTATGTATAACTTTGAAACCTTTTCATTCAGAACATGCATTACCAACAGTTTTTATTTCCTCTTGCTTGGTAAAAAATCAGCTCTTTTTTCCAGAAAAAAAAAATGCAGCAATCTTCTGGGCTGTTGTTTTTTATTTCCTCAGTCCACTTCCATGGACTCTCCAGGAATGACCTAAATCATTCAGTCTCTTATGAAGCCTGCTGGGATTCCAGTAAAAGCTGGGCCAGAAAAATCCAGAGCAACTTACAAAGGTTCCTTGAAAACATTAGTTGGCCAATTCATATAAGAGCTACTCCTAAGAAATAAATTTTGTCTTACTAGAAAACTACTTATTCCTATCACTTCTGCTAAAAACTAATGGCACAGGTGTCTTCTGAAATCCCAGATGCTAAAAGGTATCAGTAACTAGTAAATACTGTATAATTGAAATCGAGTAGAAGCTGTTAGAGGTTCAGAAACTAAGATCAGGTTTTTAAGACAGATAAAATGCTTACATTCCCTTGGCTAAATGAGAACAAAGACAACTTTTTTCATGTCCTGGATCAGAAAATATCTATGTAAAATAAAAGGCTGAAGATTACTGAATTAGATTTCTGAAGAGCAAAAACCTTCTCCCTCCTTGAATAGAGCACAGGTCCATTTTGGCCAACATGGAAGCTACACCTGATCCCCACCACTGACGTATTTTAATCCCTTTTCAATGGAAGGGCTTCCTTGTAGAGAAGTTAGACATTAAAAAAGAAACTCTTGTTTCTTTTTAACATTGTCTATCACAGAATAAATTTTTCTGATCAACATCTGGTGTTAATTATCACAGAATTAATACAGCAGTGCCCTGCCATTCATCATCCCAAAGCCATGTTACTCACTAGAGACAGCTGTGACACAAAGAAAATTTCACTAATATTTTTTTAGAAAGGTAGCAAGTACAGACAGCAACAATAGCTGATCTGCATCCAAATCTACTCATAGAAATCCTTAGTCTGATACTACTATTTATAAGCATCTTACTGGTTGAAGAAAAATCTCAGATTTAGAGAGTTAATCAAGGTGAGAAAACATCTTTATTCCTGTTTTTGAGGATGTGACACCAAGAATTGCAAGAAGCTGCTCAAGGTTATGTAATAAATTCATTAAAGTCCAGACAAAACAACTAGGCAACCCACATTTTTAAAATATTATTTATTAAATATTATTTATTCTAATGCCTTGTCACATAGTCATATCGTTTCTCTTCACTTTCTTTATTTCCCTTGAGTAATGCATATACCCACGAAATAGACTGTAAACTGGAAACTCCAAACGTGGGATTACCATATTTTTCTAAAAATGCAAAAAGCAGTATTTATCAATTGAATTTTAAGATGCTTCTTTAATAACTTAAATGGAACATCCACAAAATAGTTCTGGGCATCGCATTTGCCTCTCTTGCCATGCTGTAAAGAGAGTGAATGCTACTCATGGATGGAAAACTTGCTTTCTTTCCCATTTAGAAAGACACTTAATTTAGAATATTTTGGGTGCTTTATCTTTCCTTCCTGAAAGATAGATCATGCTTACAGCACTGATCCTGTAAGATAAGGCTGTACTTTAAAATCTAGTAACAGAGGCTCAGTATAAGTGTTTAACCTTTGCTATGGACCACACAGAACATTAACTCAAGCAATCTGTTCTGGAACAACCCATTTTATGGATTTTATGAAATTGCGAGATAATGCAAATATGTCTTTGCCTGAAAAACTCACATTTAGTACTTTGATTGACATAATACTTTTAGTGATACATATTGAAGAATATTTAAGAGTATTGTTGTAAAAACTACCTTCCACAATTGAAAACATATTCTGAGTTGTTCTCGGCTTCTCTGACAATGACTTTATCACAGTACCAACGCTGGGACTTGGCATTGGCCTCACAGCGCAACAGCACCTTCTGCAGCTTCCCAAGAGATACAGCTTCCACTTCAAAAACACTGACCTGGAAGACAGAGGAGACAGCACTCTGCAATTTGCTACCAATAGAGCAGTCCAAAAACTGAAGTGTGTTAAAAGCCTGATCAACTCCCACAATGTACAAAGATTTCAATTGGTCTTAATGACAGCTGGACTGTTTTCAAAGAGTTTGGATCTGAAGAGTTGAATGCCTTTTGATGATGTATCACAGTAAATAAGAAAGCACAGCCAAAATCAGGATGCAGTAGTAATCTCAAATAAATTGGGCTTTTACAGCCATCATCCAAAATGCTGCACACAACCCTTTAGTATTGTTTCAATACATTGCCATTTGTATTACTATTCTCTAGGTAAGAAAGAGTTAAAGCTGTTATTTCCTTTGTTGATATTGTTTTAAAGCAGGCCTTCTCATCATTTTCTCTTTTCGGTTTCACCTCCTCTACTTACATTTTATTCTACTGAAAGAAACTGAAATCTGACATGCCATTTTCCCCTCGTTATTCATTTAGGCTTGTGCTTTTAGTTGGAAAAGATTGTTTTCATAGGAGCATGAAGTTGATCAGATTCAGGTTGATAATTTTCTGTCACAGTAAAAAGCGTACAGCTTTCTGTCTCTAAATGTAATGATCCAGATCATTCCTCTCAGTAAAAAGAAAATGAAGGAAAGAAATACACTGGAAAATTCATATCTGTAAAGTTCTCGGTCCTCAGCAAATGGCAGAATTGAGACTGAATGTGCAAGATTACTTATCCCTTGTGTACAGATAATATATGATCACAAGCTAGTCTCTCTGAAAGATTCCTGCCTCAAAGTGTGCTCAGGAGGATGGCAGATTTTCAGAATGTCTTTTTATCTTCATTATCTTTATGACTCTATGCATTATTTACTGCAACCACCCAAAGAGCTCAGTGAAATAGAACTGATTTCCCCAGTGACTTCACCTTTGCACTTCCCCCATAGCACCCTGGCTTTCTGCAACTGCTTAATCTCTTTTTTGAAAGGCCATCCGCATAATATTTCAATTTACCTACATAGTTAAAGCATAGAGTTTATTGCCAAAAGCTGTCAAAGATGCAAAGTGGTGTGGGCGCTCAACTGAGAAACAGAGGGGTTAATTTACTGACATATTTAGCATTTCAAAGAGCTTACTAGGTGTAGAGCAGAATTCTATCTGAACTCAGTTACAGCTACGGTTGTTGAGAAAAGTTAAACTGGTTATGCAGCAGCACACAAGCATGAAAAACGTGGTCACTCAGGAAAGTTTTATTTTAAACAGTTTGCCCAATATAATGCAGAATATCTGTGGCAGGGATGAAATCAAGTTTTTTATGTCAGCATTCCACTACCTCTGCCGTAAAATAACGTATCCCAGGCCCTGCTCTGCTGCTCCAAACAATCCACTGTCTTATTCACCCATTTCCATAACAAAGCGCACTGTGAACGATTCCCCTTAGCCCCTGTATAAATAATATGCTGAATTTACTATCAATCTGGCTAGAATAATGCCTCCCAGAAAATTCCACTTAAATTCTGAATTTTAATTCGAATAGAACGTTATCTCTTATACAGTAGTAATAGCATAAAATATATATTTTAAAATAGTATAGATACACTTAAAGTTTCCCAGTGGGTCATTGCTATTTTTAGCATTTTAGATACTGCTTTTTATTTTGTACCTAAGTGCTCCACTAACAGCCTGATACCACTGGTTATACATACAAGTGTTAATCCTCAATAGATCACACAGGAAGAAACAGGCTCGATAGAAGGTCACAAGAAGGCTAGTGGCAGAGTCAACATTAAATCCAGTAGTTCCTGAAATTCGACCATACTGCAGAAAATCAGGATGATGTATATTTTACTTATGGAAGAGCTAGGAGGTAATGAATTGAAAGAAAAATTACTTCAAGTCTCTCCTGTATTAATCACAATATTTTACTATTATATATTAAAAGAAATACATAACAAACAGACCTACTAAGATCTGAAATCATGGAACAATTTCTGTCCACTTATTTGGAGCCAGCTGTAATTCACCGTACTTTGAAGGGATATGTTTTAAATTCACAGGCAGCTCTTCTCAACATCCGAGGGTGGGGCCCTCAAATAATTTTTCTTCCGCTTTTCTTGCCTATGTTTTCACTCATTCTATTAATTCTTGCATCAGTAGAAGACTATTTTCCTTAGTTCTTAAAAGTTATTTAGGTAAATTTCTGTAGTTTGGGGTTTTTTTTACTATTATTAGAAACCTGTATAAGTTACTTAATTATATTCATATGACTAAGCAAATTGTTTTTCAGACTTACCATTCCTCTCTGAAACGTCGCTGGTATCCCAGTTTTATGCAGAAGTCTTAGACCAGAATCTCCTCTTTTTCCATAGATACACAGATAAACTGCAGAGTCTGTATCAGCTTGCTCCAAGTCACCAGTGTGGACATAAACACGGTATAAAACAACTTCCGAAAATAACCAAAAGAAGAAAATGCAAGTTACATGTAATCACAATTAATTCTACTCACTGTTATAGCTTAATGATAACAATGACAGTAAGTCTGATCTGAAATTAATTTTCTGGAAGATACTATCCAGAAATCAGTCAAACTATTTGCTTTTAAGATTGCTAGGACCATAATTCATACAGAAATTACTAGCATTAATACTGAAAACCAGGTAGCCAATATATACTTAACTGTACACACATACTTGGATAGACAGGTTTTCCAGCTTCCACTACTGGAAGTTCACACAGAAATTGTCTATCACCACGATTCTTTGATAACCATGTGTTTGCTGGAAAATTCAGTGTTTTCTTGCTCTTTAGATGTTGCAGTATCACCTGAAATAGAAGTAATTCCAGCTATGACTCAGTTTGCTCTTTCCAGTGCTTCTCAACAGCAAAACGCATTTTTGTATATCTTTTTTTTCTATCTCAGAAAACGGTAACACAATCAGTAAATACGACATACAAAATTGCAATATGAAAATATTTTTATTTTGGCCACTACTATGCAACAAACAAATCTGTAGTTGAAATTTGTGGGTTTGTCATTTGAAATGTCACCAAGTCTGGCGTCAGTGAGTAAACCACCTCTACGTAACACTGCCTGGAGGACTGAAGTCTGAAAACCTTCTGGTAGCTGCTGTTACATGACACTCAGCTTTTGGAAGATGTGGAAAGATGGACACAGATTTTTTATTTCAGAATGAAAACAGGATGAAACTCATCATCTACATCCTTCTGAACTTTGACAAGTAGAGGATACATCGGAATCTTAAATCAATTTGTATTATCTTTGCCTCTTCTACAGCAGAACAAAAGACAACCCGTGTACCACCACCATCTATATATTCTTAAGATGGTTAGAATTCAAATTCTCGAGTTATTTGCCACTGTACAGTAAGATAGCTGCCTTATTAGTTTCCTATAATTACAGCACTCTTTATTCTCTTTTATGAAGGCAGTTTTTGTTGGTCTTGAATTACAGTACTTACTACAGGGGTTTTCCAGAGGTCTTGAATAGCAAAAGGAAATCAAAAATTATTTTTCTGCAGTTGTGTTTTTGAGCCTGCATATAATATGCATAAGCCTTGCAAACAAAATTATGAAAATAAGTACTCACATCCAAATTCTAACACTTAGGGAATCAGGGCAATAGATGTCTTTATCTCGCTTTTCCAATAAAATATTATTTAAAGTAAAATGAACACTGCTTTTAACACCAAAACATGTATTTATTCTAAGATGAAATATTTTGGCAGCACTGACTCCTAATCTCTAATATTTATTGGCAGAGCCCCCCCTGCTGATTCATAACAATTGAATATATTAACTGTGTTTTCAGAAAAACACAGCTTTCAATATTATTTTTTTCTTGATGTGAAAAGTGTTTGAAATCCCAGGGTTACCCTATGAAATTTGGAACAAAATGTTAAAGAAATATTTTGTAGCCACGAGGCTGGAAAGTGGAATTCCTGCAATCACTTCAGCAATTGAAATATTTATACTTGTATTCAGTTTTACTACAGTCTCAGTTAAGACTTCTGGGTTAATGTAAAAAATTGCTATTATTGCCTAATTCTGGTTGTCTAAATCAAGCTTTTTAAGATTACTCAAATGAAAAAGAATAAACTTGTGTCCTTTACAAATTCAATGTAGGAAACAGATGAAAAATGCTTATCCCAGTTCTGAAGTAAATTTTACATTGGGGGTCAGCATTAGCAAGCATTTAGAATAAATTTAGTCTGGTGAACATCCCTAAATATCATGAGAAAAATAGAGTTAAAACAAAACAAAGAAGAAAAATTAATTCACCAAATTGGAAAAAAAAAACAACCCAGCAGCTTTTTTTTCCCCAAAAATGTTCATAATTATGAGGAAAGGTGGGGCCCATTATGACTTACTTAGTTTGCCTTTCAGCAAACCTTGTTTATTCCTTGCATGTAGTTGACATGGAATGATTGCTGCTTCATCATTTTCAATTTTTCAGAGCTGGAATTTATAGCTACAATCTCCCTAACACACACTGAAGAGTACAGAAACACCAAAGAGTATGGCAAAACTTTCAGAAAGCAAAACTTGGTCAAACACATCAACACAATAAAATTGCTGTCTGCAGGAATTAGGAAAAATTGCAAAATAATCCTGCATATTTGTGTCCATTAGGAGATTAACCATATCAGTGTTTTTGTCATCTCTAAAGCAATCTAAGAACACAAAGCAATAAGAACTTATCCCACTCAGCATTTATTGATTCATAAAGCTATGTCTTTATGAAAAGATGGTCATTTAGTTCACATAAAAATTAATAAAATGGGAACAAAATCGCCATATAAATCTCACCCTTTGTAAGTTCCACTCGGGTTGCTCATTCGGTAATCCATCAAGTTCAATTCTTATCTTGTAGATACTCCCGATGCTACTTATTTTAACCTGAATAAAGTCAGAACAGTACAATATAAAACTACGTAAAATTACATCTTTATCCTTGCAATTGATTCTAGATTTATCTGAACCATTGTAGTATCTGAGTGTTCAGGGAGAACGCGTAGTATTTGATTGGCAGATTTGGGGGTACAGGATTCAGAAAACACACTGTTTCTGTTTTGTCTAAGCAGATTTCTGTCTGAGCCCCCGTTTGACTGGATTACAGCCTAGTGGAATCACATGCTTGCCAGTAAAATGATTTGGCAGGTATTTGAACTCTTAAAAGTTTCAAGAGTAAAAAAAGTTGGTGAGGCTTGCTCATGAGAGCAACGAGCACTACAAAATTACATCCTCTTCACAAAATTACATCCTCTGACTATAAGTCACAAATCTTTCATAATTCTGCACAGTTACATGACCATAAACCCTAGCATGCCAACATGAAGGATATAAAACTTCTGGAGACCTTAAAGAATAGCTCCCAAAAGCTGGCAGAACATCTGCAAAACTTCAGAAGTCGCTGATACTATCTTTGCTTTCTGACTACAATTTGCATTCATTTGCACTTTCTTTGCACTTTTAAGCATTATATGTGCTCTTACTTATGAAAACTACTCTATCCAACCCTATCTTCAAAACTTCAGACGAACCCTCACTTATCTAGGGTTCATTTGAAGTTTAACCACTATATAAAGCAGGCATAAATAATTTTAAATCATTTGTAATGTACCTTTAGGAAAGCAAGAGTAAGTGTGTTATTATGCTATTTCTCAAATAATAATTCCATTTATAAAAGATTGGCAACAGCCTATTCCTCTCCATCATTTACATCCAAAAAGCTATTTACATTGTACAAAAATTATTTTCATTATCTTAGAAACACCTACTAGTATATTATCCACTCATTCTTTACCTTCATGAACAAAAAGCACTCTTCTCATTTCAGAGGTCAGAATTACCTCATTTCCTGTATCAGCTCTTGGCTCTCTGTGCTCTTACGTAAGAAAATTTTATGTTATAGTCACAGCATTGCCATGCTTTAGTCAAAGATTTCTAAAAGCAAAGAACTTTTACTCTGGATTTCCTGAACATTGAAATGCACATTGAAATTTCCCAATGGTTGAGAAAGAATCTGTGGGTTTCACACATATTATTTGTATTGGTATACTTGTTACATCAACCTGAATTCCATTAACCAAACAAATGCAAACACCAGGCTTGCAACACTGATGTGACAATAGAGTTCCCATCTTTTCCACTGGCTTAAGAAAAAAGCTTTTCTTTGCTCTGCTGAGTCAGATTCTGATATCCTTGCTTATGCTGCATAACATTGCCCTCTAAAAGTAGTCTTATTGGAGGTAACCTGGAGACTTTGGGATTAAAGCAGTAGTAAAGTACGGGCATATATTCATCTTGACTGCAAAAAAACCAGCTATTGGTTTACAGTCAGGAAGGATTAAACAGGCAATGAAAACTCACATGGGTAAGCTAAGAAAGGGAAGGCCACATATGAATGGTTTTCAACTCTTAGGTTAGTTTTACTCAAATTTTTAATAGTTGCACATATTGCTGACAAATGAAAGGTTAAAGAACTTTAACCTGATTCCTAATTGCTGGATTATTTTAGCCTTTCAGAAGCTGCTTTCTTCCTAGAACTCCTGGCCAGAGCTATGATTAAGTTGATTACTTTAAAAATAAAATTTGGCATCCTCTGTTCTAGAATATATCAATTAAAACATAAAAGTTCAAAGACAGAAATGGTAAGAAGAAGATATAACTTCTTTTATGTCTCACATTCCTATCCCCATTTCAAGACCTATCCTGTTAAACAAGTACAGGATAAAGTTTAAGGGGAAAAGGAGAAGAAAGAGCTCTTACTCATAGGCTTTTTCTTTGCGGATTTATCCACTGCAGACTAAAGAGTGAAAAGCACTTCAGTGACATTTGCTCTTTCATGCCTGAAAGCAATAGTGTCAATGTGATGTAAAAAATCATAGTAGTAGCCCCAGGTGCTGAGAGAAAGATCCTGCTCTCTCACAAGATCAATATCTGCAGCACACAGCCATAATGGGCCATATCTATTTTAGAGAAGAAAAATTGGTCCATCTCTTCTGAACATATGGATTAACTTTGCAAACATGCCATTATCCAACATGGCTTATAAATTATTTACTAATTAGGAGAACAGGATTCCCTGTGGATCATAATCTATAGCCTATATGCTTAGAAAATGAACATTATGGTAGGTTATCTCCCTGCCTATGCCCTATTCATAGAGAGTAGTATTATTATTAATAACATTGACAGTAACAATCTTGGATTGTGCTAAGATTGTATTAGAAGACTTGACGAGTCCAGAAAAAGATCATGAAACATATAACTTCTGCTTTAGCTAGCTGAAGACAGCAATGTTACATGCATCTCAGGCAGAGATTCAAGCAAAACAGAAATTTTATCTCCTTTGGTAATTTCCTCTCGGCCTACCTAGACATAATTTCCTTATTACAATAGAGGTGGGGTTATTGTTAAATTAAAGCAGAAACCCTGTGTTTTCACAACATGGCAAAACATAGATTTTATTGGACTTTAAGTTAGTTATTCCATAGGTAAACATTCTGGCATTTCAGTCACTTATAATATGGCAGCTCAAAAATGGGTTTTCTTCTTTAATTGAACCAGTTCCACTGCATACATTTTATAGTATGCTTTGAAAACTGCATGGCTAAAAATTTAATTACTAAAGATCCTTAAACAATATGCAAGTCTTATATCAGACATGGTTTGTTTCAGAATGAATAGTTTTTAAAGCTAGTTTCAAATCAATTGCCTTAAAGAAATCAATTTACTTCTACAGTTGTCCCATTTGGTCTTCTATATGAGGGAGGAGGTTTAAAAGAAAGATTATTTCTTCAGTTTCTTAGTATAAATAACAAGCTGATTTAACACAAAATTCATAGAGATTTCATACAAATTTATTTTATGCAGTAAATATAGGAGAAAAACATCTTTTCTTTTCACACAACAGGATAATCCTTGGAAAGGTACCTATTAAAATAATGTCCTTAGCCTTCATTAGCTACCTGAAATTCATCTTCCTGCCTGGGAAAAAACAGCTGCTTCCTGTTGTCCTTGCCAAGAGTTATTGGTCCAGTTAATCCTCTGTCTCCATATATCCAGAGAGCGACACTTGCTTCAGTTCCTGCTTTTCCTGTCAGTATTGACACTTTCCATTCATCATCTGAAGGAAGGGGACCCTCACCACCCTGGGGATTTCTCGTTTCCTCTGTGAAATACAGAACATTAGTGGGAGATGAAAATTGACATGAAACTGCCAGTCGCTGTTGTAACTTCAGCACATAAGGAGGCCATAACAGCAGGGGGATTGTATTTTTTCATGGCAAGCGAGATGGTCTGAAAAGATTGATTTATGTTTCTTGTCTAGACCAAAATGTACTGATTAGTTGAGCTACAAGAATCAGCTGGAAAAGAACAAGTCATCTCCTGCATGCGCTATCATCACATTCTTTATATATATTCTGGAGCAGAGTAGGGATGCTATGGTGCAGAACTATGACCATTAATTTGACATTTCTGGTTCCTTAGTCTGACATTTAGAAATAAGTAGAATTACTCCTCTCACGCCTTCTGTTGGGACATCATTAGCAGAGTCGTGTGTCTGGGAATACAGACCATTTTCATTTCAAATTAAAAAAAAAAAAAACAAACAGGAAATTAACTTTCTTCAAGCTAAATATCAACTAAATACTGAAAAAAAAAAATCGAAAAGGACCTCAACAGCCTTGCCCAACCATACTTATGCAGTGCCATCATTTGGATTAAGCCATGCTCTGCATGAATGAGACAATAGCAGCACAGTAGCACTTTATGAATAAATTCCACAGCTCTAATGGCTGAGCAAATATAATTTTCTAAAACATAGGCTTCACTTTAGAACAGCACATAGTGGTCTTCCATCTACCCTTAAGAGAAATATACATATATGCAAAGACTTCCATGTGACTGTAAAAAGACTTTTTAATATGCCACCGATATGAATTTGTTGAAGAATTCCCAATGCATCACTCTGGATGTTTCTGCTGCACTGCATAAGTTATGTAGTGGTATTGGAGTCCTTTGCTCTTTTATTCGCCTGATTAAAATACTGTACTGGGTTTCTCTGGATGGAGTTTTTCCCTTCACTTATTACACTGCCCTTACATCAAAGGAAAAAAAAACAAACACCCAACCAAACAAAATCAAACCAAAACCAGACAGAAAGACAAGGGATGCAAAAGCTATCACTCACCACCAGCTGCATTTTTTTCTTAAAAGTTGTACTTAAAAGGAATTATACAGTTGGTTGGATCATCAGGTTGTCCTATATTTAAATCAACATGGTAACTAAAGCACCAAAACTGAATTATGATCCACTAGCATTGATATCTTAACTGATGTGCAATATTTACACAAGCAATTGCAAAGAACTTAGGATCCAGTACAAAGCTCTATAATAAATAAGTACTGACTTCTGGAATCACAGGAAATTTAGCACTGGTAAAATTCTAACATTTGGTTAATCAATTTTGAAGAAATTCAGAACTATATTTTCTGTAACTTTAGTTGCCTAACTTCTCACCTCTAACTCTGAAAGCTAGAGATCCTTCCAGCTATCTAAACCCACATCTTTCTTACAGCAAAGAGGTTAAAATGTTAATAAAATGCACCTTTATTCAAGATACATAAGGAATCCCATGCTGCTCTGTGTGCTTAGGACAAGAATTCCATACTTGGGCAGCTGCTACCCAAAGCAGTTACTGCAGCCTCAAACTACTACCTCTTGGGACAATTATAATGCACAAACAATTCACAGGCTCGGAATGCTTTTTGCCTTATAAATTACTGGCTCTTCTTACAAAGGGAAATCGGTAGCATTGATTTGGTACAGGCTAAAAATATTCCAGTCTGAAAAGAGGATTTGATGGTTGCCCTGCATTACTCATGGGATTTTACACACTTCATGACACCATGCTGTAAATCTATTGTGACAAAAATTAATTCTAATATGCCTGCATGAGAATGATGAAGTCACAACCCTTCCCATAATTTCACAGAAATAACTTTTTTTTCATTTATTTACTTATCCTAAATGTAACACAAAAAGAAAATTATCTTGTCTCAGAAGACCATATGATTGAGTGACACTTTTAAAAAGAGCCATCAGAAAAACTAATCTCTGGAGCAGAAGTTTGGGCAATAAAGTTGATGTATTTTTATTACACCTGTGTGTATCATCCTTTCCAATGTTAACTGAGTGGAAATGAGATCAGATTTTATTTGTCTCTTATAAGTAAAATATATTAAAAAATTAATAGCAACTAATGATACCAGACATACAGGAAGAGAACGTGGAGGATATAGAGAGCATTTCTCAGAGATACACTTTGTTAATACCAAACCACAGAGATGTCCTCAAGGTCACAGACTGCATTTGTGTCATGGGAAGCTAGTGACATCTGAGCTGGTAAGTAGAAGCTGGGACTTGACATCGTTTCTGCACAGTGAAAGGAGTTTCCTGAGGAACACTGAACTCATGCTGCAACAGGAGAAGCCCCAAATGCTGTAGCAGGGTTTTCAGTTTAATGAATCCTAAATCAACTATTATTCGTGAAAACAGAAACCAAAACACATCTACCAGTTAGACACAGGCACAAAAATGAGGGTCTGGTCAGCCTAAGAGTCAATCTGCTCTGAGTTTGTCTGCTAAGACTACTGCTGGATAGTATACTCAGTGCAAGTGTCACTCTTTCCCAAGTATTAACTGGGAGTGAAAAAAAGCAAATGAGCATTCAACAAATATCAGTTTAAAACTCAAGGCTCACCTATACATGTCAAAAGATATATGTTGAGTGAAAGTGTCTTATAAAAAATGACCATTTTATTTGAAAGACAGAGTAACTTTGATCTTTCTATTCATTTTCCATAAGCAGAATCTATATTTATGAATGCCAGAAAAACTACTTACAAAGTGCTATAGACTCTATGTAACCAATTTCACGGCAGATATTGCTTCTATAAAAGGACCTTTTGTATCCGACTCTGAAAACATCCAGCTTCTTTGAAAACAGGTTTGATGGCTTGGGTATTGTTGCCATGGGTTTCGGACAGAGCATGTCTGCTGACTACCCACCACATTTTGGGAAGGCTTTGTGACACAAGATGAAGTCTGATAAATTAGAAATTGGGTGCTAAAAATTGAAAAAATTTGCCAGAAAGAATTAAGTATTAATAGTGATTCACACCTATGCTTGGAATTTAACCAGAATACTTTGGTTGAACTAAATTCAATTGAAATCTTGCCTGATACTTCCCATTATACCCTACGAACAAGTATGTCAGATTTGATGTCTTTTTCACATAGCCAGACTTTTCATGGACACTTTGAAACAGCAGTCTGAGAACAAAGCTCAAAACCAAATCAGCAACCCACCTGAATTATTTGCTACATGAATGCCTTTGAGAATACCTGTAGCTGAATAAGCATGTCTTCCACACTGGAAGTTGCAATATAATCTTGCCTTTAAAGCTCTTTCAAAGTAACAGATATTTTTCCACTGCATGAATGTGCCTCAGTGTGCTGTTTGGAGCTCAGCAGTCTCCATTTACCCCACCTGCTTTTTATGGCAATATGACACGATTCAGACTGTCAAGGTCTTTAGGAATATCGAAATAAAAGAGATGGAGGAAGTAAACATGATCATCCCCAACCTTCAAGAAACGTATCAGTCCCTGTTTTGTTTAGTTGTCTAGTTCCTTAGTTTGGTTACTAGGCTGCTGAATATCCCAAAAATTGTTGTCTTAGACCAGCAACTTCTTTAGCTAAAGAGAAAGCATTTTATTCTAGAAAAACATGTCTGCTAGACTATGACTCCAGAAGCATGACCAGAACATTTTTTATCTACTTCTACCTGCCAAAATATAGGTATAAATCTAGCATGCAATGCATCAAAACCTTCCTCTTTCCTCCAGTGAACCATAAAGCAGAAAACATGAGCTTGAGAGCATAAATGAGAAACATTCCGTTACTTTCTGTGAGCTTTAGACTGGGCTCTGCACCATATCAGCCTCCTAATTTCCACAGAAATCGTCAATCAATAGATTACCAGATAATTAAAAAAAAAAAAAGAGTGAAGTTATTCAACAAGTTATTCAACCTATGTTTGTGTGCATAATTCGATAATCTAGAAAAGCCATTCGTCGTCCTTCCTGAGGTAAGTCTCTGCAAACATGCACAGAGGACAAGCATAAAGCATGTACCACAACTGCTTTGCAAACTGTCACTTACTTGAGGGTGGGGGAGTTGAAGGCCTTTGAGGTACTGGCTCCTGGGCTTTTGCTGGCTGCAATTGAGATTCTCTGAAGTCTTTCGTCTCTTGTTTGGGTGCTGCAGATGTTCCCATAGGCTTTTCCCGGCCAACTAAAACAATGAAATGTAAAATCTGTCAATAGCTACAAGTCATTTGCTTTTTCCTGCTCAGAAGATAATAACAGATCTCACAGTTGTTCCACACAGTAGACACCAAAATCTTTTCTCTATGTATTACACAGCTACTAGCAATAGGATTTTATTGTTAGCAGAATGCCAAAAAAATGGAAAAAAACCTGACATACCAATTAAAGTCCATTCAATGTTTTTAAAGTCTAAGCAAAAATTTAACATTGATGTAGGAATAAAATGATTTGTTAAAATGTAGCTTTCCCCAAAATAAGCTTCTCCACCCTCAAAATGTTTCCTTTCTTAAGAGTGGGAATGCTGAAATGAAAATTGCTAGAGGCCATTTGAATAATATAAAGAAAATTGATACTGTTAATATGAACATGTCAGACAGACAATATTTATTGCTTGCATAGAAAATATTAGCTCTATTTTATATTCCTTTTAGTGAGCAACATGGATTCAGGAGGGCTGAAGCCTGTGACAAAGTAACATTTCGCTTTATTTAATGACATCGGTAAGCACTGCCTTGTTGAGAATTTCTATTGAAAGCACTGCTCTTCCAAAAGGTAATAAAGGAAAATAATTTCCTCATTTCTACAAGGACACAGTGATCAAAATATTCCTATCACCTTGCAGCAAATAGGGATGGAACAGTAGGGATGTACTTATAGTGACTTTCACAATGCTTCGATCAAAATATACATGGAACAATTAGTAAGACTGGTTGTAGGTTTTGATACTCTCTTTTTGCTGGTGAAACCATTCAAGATAAGTTTGTTCTGCTTGTGTTTGGAAAAAATCTGACCAACTTCTCAATTGCAAACTGATGTCCAGTTTAGCCTGTTCATGAGTTCTTTTGTTTCCTGATCTCTGTAGCCAAGTTCACCAGATAAGAACCCGTTTCCTGTAGAAGAGTGTTTCCTGCAGCTATCATCTAAGTCAGTTGGCTATCTCTGGTAGCCAGTTTTTCACTAGATTAAAAACTTTGTTCTCCTGAAGGGGAAAAGTCAAGTGGGCTACCCAATGACAGTGATCCAGAGCATGCTGAGACCCAGTTTCTGAGTCCTGGCTAGTTGACTAGGCCAGCTCTCTACTGAGGAAACATTTTGACTGTAAGAGGTCTCAACCTTGACTACAGGACAGAAGAATAGCATAATGAATATACTGGGTGGGGAGTACAACGTATTTCACATCACTAGAAGAGAAACTAAACACCGCCAAGTAGGCCTTCTCGAAAGTCTACTAATTCCCCTATAAAATCAGGAAAAACTATGGTAGAGTGGCAGCAAGACAACATCTCCGAGGCTTCCAAAATCTGTGGCCAGAACAGGGAATACACCCAGGAAGTCAATGACATCTTTATCTTGTCCCTTGTTTCAATTCTCATTTTCAAAAGCTTAGTAGTAAAACAATTGACATCTACATTATTATTATTATTATTGTTATTGTTATTGTTATTGTTATTGTTATTATTATTAAAAGAAAATAATGAAGTTAACTGAATATGTAGGAAAAATTAGGGTGCATACAATAAACTTTTCACTTTTAAAACTACTGAAACAACAAGGGAAATTTTGTCAATGTACTTTCTATATTTTTGTTTTGAATTTTATCAGTTAGGAAGACTAATCACTAAATAAAACCACAGACTATTGAGAAATCACATACATTTGATGACCTGTGGGGAGAAAAAAATATTTCTCTCTCCAGTGTTAACAGCTGGTTTAGTTTGGCCATCTGGCAGAAGACCAACATATATCCCTTTATTTCGTGCCGATTCCAGACTCACAGATCCAGTTTCCAAATTCTTCTCAATTTTAAAATGACAGTATTCATCACCTGTGCCCTAAAAAATTGAAAACAAAAACATGAATTCAACAATTGAATTCATGTAGCTAGAGGATGTTTCTTAAGTCTTAATTATTACTACTTTCCAGTAATATTTCAGATTAACTTTATATTCTTCACAGGATGCTACATTACTACACACACAGAGTGCACTTAATCCCTGTTTATTCCTTTATGGCCAGAAAGACTAATCACATAAGTTAGGTAAGTGAAAGACCAAGTGAAAGCATTCTGATTTATGCTAGGATTTAGGTAAAGGCTAGGATATATTCAAAGGAGTTTCCCACTTAAACAGTTTTCAGAGGATTAAGGAATGTGAAAGTATCTATTTCAGAACACATAGGATATTTCTATACAAATTTTACACATAGCACAGATTTGCTAATGCTACATAATATAACATGCATTAAATAGATGTAACATTTTTTTCTTCAATTTCATAGCGCTTACAAGTTTAATTTCAAAACCTTTACTCAGTGTCACTTTTTATCCAGACCTCCTGATCCATTCGTGAGGGCACTGCTGAAAAATAAGACACTCACAAAGTCTATATTTAAAATATGGATTAAATATTTTAATCTCTGAAAGTGTACTGGAGGCAATGAAAAAACTCTCATTGGACCTCATATCTGAGTATTTACACAGCTCTATTTCACATTCAGTTGTCTCAAACTCCCAAATAAAAAATATGCAAGAATATTTCTCACATAAATGTGAGAATTTTAACTTAGATGAACAGAATCACACTTTAAAAGTCAGTGAAGTATACAGTTGCTCACATCTTAGTTATTCTTTAATGGGTTTTATCTTCATCATCTATCTAGCAGCACATAAGTTTTAACTATATCCACATTCTCAATAGCTTAAAAATATAATCAGATCTTTACTGATTCAGTCAACTGCCAAATTGTCACAACACCTTCTCTTGCTATATTTTTCTGTCTTTTCTTTGGCAAATGAAGGAAAAGATCTGAAACATTTTAAATCTGAACAAAGTTTTAAGTCATTTTTATCCAAGCAAGTAAAAAAAGATTCTATCCTATCACTGACAATTCAATAAAACTATCTGCAGAGGGAAATACAAACAAGAACTGCTTACTGTTCCATCACACTGGTCATCTTTGATCTTCAGATACATTCTTGGTTTTTCCACACTTTCAAACATGCAGAGTCCAGAGCCGATTTTATGCACCTTCCAGTAGGATTCCTGCTGCTGCTGACCTGCTCCACTGCAACTCCCATCAGGCCTAAGGGACAGAGCCTGGCAGGGACTTGTGTTGAGCAGAATGATGGCACCATGATGAAACACACCCTTTAGATCAGAAACAAAAAGTCCTTTGTGAACAGCACAGCTTTTCTCCATATTAAACTTTGGTACTGATACTGCTCCTACTGTTTTATTTTAAGCACTTGCTCATGCATGTCCTCTTATAAAAGATAGAAGAGTCAGTCTCAAGTAATTCAAGTACACCTCCAGTCTTTGAATATTTGCTGCTTTCTGTGCAGGCACGAACCAGAGCAGTGGAAATCCTTCCCTACTCTGCAGCATCCCTGCTTTTTCTTGCTCAGCAGCACAGCAAAACCTCCAGAGCACAAGGAGAGCGGCAAATTAAGGAACTTGTCTCTTTTCAACAGCAGCTCTCGTGTACCACTTTTCGAAGGCCTACTAGGAAGTTTAGGGTCTCATCCTTCCTGTGTTGCAGCCCATCCTATTTGCATGTACCAGCTGCAGTATCGGCACCGCTGGCCCCGGGAGAGCAGTAAAGGGAACCTTCTCAAGTGCCGCCTACCTGTTAAACTGTAGTTGGGCTCCACCTCGTGGAAGAGGATCCCTCTTTTAGCTCGCAAACCTCTGACACTCGGGTAGATATAATCTGCTTTATAGCAGCAAAATTTAGAAGAGTCTTCCTAATTTCCCTCTTCCCAGCTTACCTTGACATGCACGACAAATTCTTTGGAAAGCCCAGCATATCCTGTTGTTTCGTCAGCTACTTTGCCTTGGAGATTGAAAGCCACGGTGTGGCCTGGGTATCTGGCTGACTCAAGAATGGCACAACCGCTTGGCTGGAGGTGAACACGGAGCTCACAGCACGCCTTGTCTTTGCTCTAACATAGTCCAAGAAGGAATAATTAATTAGATGAACTATATGGCAACATCCAAACCAGAGAGTATCACAGCATAGTTTCTCTGTTTTTCGAGTTCCCGCAATGCTACCAGTCTAGTACAAAAATCTTTCCATTTTTCAGGTTTGCAGTCCTAATACTTAAAATTGTGGACTCAGTGGAATTTGACAGAAGCAGTTCATTGTAAGATGACACAGATCTGGCAACAATATGAAAGATACCTGGGTGCCTCAACTGGGGAGAGTGTCATAGCCTATAAAGGTGGCAAAGAAGTATGAAACTGACACAGACGGGAAATGAACCACAGTAACTCTTGGCCACCAGTCCACCTTCTCTTGCTTCTGTGTTTGTCCTCATTCATTTATACTGTTCTCACAGAAAACAGTTAGAGAATCAGAAGTTTTACATGAAAGAGTAAAGGAACATGCTTTACTCCGTGTTTGCCTGTTCAGGTTGGCAGGCTCTATGATCCCATCATATAAAATACACAATTTAACATTTTATCAGAACATTTATCAATACATATTAATACATATTTAAATATTTTATCAACTCATCATCATTCTCATATTTAAATAAAACTAGAATTTTAATCCACGAAAAATGCTAAAAATCCCTCTAATAATTGATAATACTTCCGATATACATTATCTTAGAATATTTAAGACTACAAAGAATCAATATTTCCAGGAAATTTTTTCATTTTCAAGGCACTATCTTCTGAAGAAAAAACTAAAAGAACTGTCTATCAGATTCAATGTACCTATAAAAGTAAAGGAAAAATTTTATGAATTTTAGAAGTAGTTGTGAAACAAGTGAGTAACCATGTCCTCAAAGTACAATTAAATATCTATTATAAGGCCAATTGCAAATTTGTGCTGCTTTTTTGTTGCTCCAATGCCTTAGAGACAGCTGTCATATCTTACAGGTGTCATAAAACATCAAAGACTCCCAAAGCACCCTCAGAGTCATTTCTGAGGCTTTCACCAGAAGACTGAAAGCTCCCCTGCATGAGGGAAGGTACCTGGGCATTCCCACCAACACTCCTCATATAAACCCTGTATGCATATATTTACTCACATCAATCATCCAGTGACATTTCACTCTAATCAACCCCAAGGAATCCATTGAAAGAACCTGGATTACTCTCATCTCCTGGGATAGGTCATGACAGTGGGATATTCGGAAAAGGTTCTTCACAAAAAGAGTGGTTGGACACTGGACCAGGCTCTCCAGGGGAGTGGTCGCAGCACCAAGCCTGACAGAATTCAAGAAGTGTTTGGACAACACTCTCAGGCACATGGTGCGACTCTTGGTGCTGTCCAGTGAAGTGCCAGAAGTCAGATTTCCGTGATCTTTGTGGGTCCCTTCCGAATCAGGATATTCTCTGATTCTACGATCAGAAGGAACTGAATTCTTCAACTCCATTTACCTACCTGTATACTGCAAGTGCTGAGAAAGAAAGGTCATAGTGAGACTTTGAAGCTGGGCTGAAACAAATCGAAATGCATCAAAACAAACCCTGGATTATACCAGCTGTCTTATGACTGGCATGTTACTTTGAAAAAAAAGAAAAAACACAAAGGAAGAAGGGGCATTTAAAATCAAGCCAGAGAATTTTTCCTTATCGAAAAAGAGAAGATATTAGGGCATTCCAGGTAGCTTGTCAGCATGTGGCAAATGAATATAAATGACATCTTGGAATGGCCTGGCATTTCTGAACTAAAGAAAAAAAAAGCACTCAAAGAATAAAAAATAAACTGTGAGAAAACAAAGCCCTATCTCTAAATTCACCTATTAATCAGCAATTTCCTGGGTTCAGTTCTGCAATTCTTCGCTCCTTATCTGATTGGAAATACAATTATTATTAGACAGATTTTAAAAACTTTTTTCTTTTAATCAGACAATGACATGTCTTTATGAAGCAGGAATCAGTAACAGCATTTCCTACCTTTCCAGTTACATGGCCACTGACAAGAGCAAGAGCAAGAGATGGCATCTGATGACTGCTGAATATACATATATTTCTCCTTTTGACATTTACATCAAAAAGACCTAAGAGTTAAATGAAAAAAAGAAAGTTAGAAGTATGAAAGTATATTAATTCATATTTGCATTTAATTAGAATCGATGGTTTATCATTTTCAAGGGAAAGGAATTAATTGAGTGTTTAACTCAACAGTTTGACCTCTCTGATCAATAAATTCTCTCGTTCGTTCAGGAAAGGGCATCTAGGGACTACTGTCTATTTTGCTGCCTTGAGGAGAAAAACCCTGAGAGGTAATGATAAGGAACAAATTCCTTTTTATCAGCACATACGTTTAAAAAAAATCCATAAAAAGGAGCTGAGAACTCCAGCGTAATGAACTGGGCTCTAGCAAGGAATTTAGATGATAAATAACAGATGATGTAGGGAACATAAAGCTCTCAGGTAAGAAAAGAGAATTCATTTTCTCTATATCCATATTGGAATTTGTAAAGCAAATCCTGCAGCATAGCTCATGGTTTCTAAAATTTTAAATCTGGCCAATTTTCCAAACAATTAACTCTTATAGCTACAAAATACTGATGAAAAGTAAATTCTTGCCATTTTTATTGCTCCCAGGTACAACAGCGATTTTTTAAGCAACTGTTCTACCAGTCCATTATGTTGCCTTTTTGTAAGATGCAGCTGTCTCTGGGGGAATCCTGTGGTGTCCTGATGCACTCTTTGGTGTGTTCTGGAAGATTCTATCACTTCCAAAAAAATCTGTGTAAGGTCCCTGTGCAAGGTCCCTGGTGAGATGTCAGAAAGACTGAGCAGCTCCATCACTACCAAGGGAACAAAACATATGTGCCTAATGCGACATGTATTAGAGTTAAGTGTTACTAATGCAGTAGGAAGAAAGCTGATAAAGGGTGGAACTGGTAGACTGCCATTAAAATCACAATTACAAAAATAGAATAAAATTAATTTATACATACATATATATATGTATATGTACACACACACACACATATATATACTGCTTATTGATGAACTGTACCTAAATTTGAACTTGTTATCTCACATGGATCCAGTTTCAAAAGATTCTAGCTGTCCTGGCCATGTGAGTTCTGTGGGAACACCAAACTGCAGATGACAAGAAGTTTTTCTATTTGGTAAAGGAAAGCCAGCAACAAGACACCGTAGGAGAATTTGTGTGTGTGTGTACACTAAACATGTCACTTCTGTGTCCTTATAGTCATTAATACATGTATATGTTTTAAGTAAGGAAAATGTTTAGTACAATTGTCTACTCCTATCCATTTTAGGAATCTCTATATTAAAGTCCTTCTTTCTTTTATATCTCTTATGCATACATCCACGTGGAAAATACTTTACCGTATTTGTTTTTCTTGTCACCAAGAGCATCAACTCTGCTATCTGGGTAGAGGCAAATGAAGCCATGGGTGAGCCTGCTGTAAAATTGAAGTGTAATACCCTTCCGAAATTTCCACTTTTCTGCAGCCCACTAGTTTTGTAAACAACGAACAGAAAAGACTTATGAGAAGATGATACACAGGAATTTGTCATATAAAGCATTCAACTGACCTGATTTCACTCAAAGCATCATTTCAATGGTTTAAATTAAAATAAAAAGGTATACTCTTACAGCTTCCTCTCTCTTGAGTTCCAGCTCTTGTCCTGTGCAGATAAAAACAGTGTAATTAATTTACAGATTCTTCATTCCCTTTGAGAGAGCTATCCTCCCCATCAATTTTCACTTACTTCCCGGAAATGTGCTGGCATCTGTCACAGGCAGTTCTCTGGAAATATTCCCATCATCCTGTCCCTGGTCCAGCCACCTAAGAACCAGAACCTCCTTCAGTAATAACCTTGCATGGCAACTACCAAAGTATGCATGGCACTTGGGTACTGATACTTGCTGTCCTATGCATTAAAGTCCAAAGGTTGACAAACAGCAATACAAAAATCCAAATTTAGTAAAAAGAGATTAACATTGGCAAAAAATTATTTATCTTTCTTGTTCTTGGTGAAACATAAATAAATGCTTTCCTGGACTGAGGCACAAAGGCCTAACCTAATTATGACAAATCAGAGAACTCATATTCATGCCAGATCAATAATGAGTTGTGCACTGGTCATGATGTTTGTTCTTCCTGTCTGCAAGAACGCTACAGCAAGATGAAAACTGTTCTGTGCCCTGAAAATCCCTATACAAGGAGGCAAATCCAACAGTGGCAACACTTTCACCATGTCTGAACTACACTTTTACAATGCCTTTGTACACATCTCCTTATGTAAGTTAAGTCTAACTCCATTTGAGTCAAAAGCATTGACACACTCAGAGCAAGATAGCAAGCACGGCATCAGGCTCTAACAATAACTAGCACATACCCTGTATTTTTCTGCCTGAAATGGATTTGAACTCTCCCTAAATTATGTATGAAGCCAGCATTATAGATCTCTTCATAGCAGTTCATCTCATCTAGAATACAGACCAAAAATTAGGTCAGGCAAGGATGAGGTGCTGTATCTGATAGGCAGAAAGCCCTTACTCACACATAAATCAGTTTCAGTGTGCACATCGCTCACTCTGGGCTGTCTCAGGCAGTTATTTATTCACTCAGAGAAGTGAGAGGAGGAAATAGAATTGGGGTGCCACTGGCAAGCTGCAGCTAGACTCTTACGTGACTGGACTTTACCATTCCTAATATTTGCACTGATATTTATCGATTAAAATTTTTCCACAAGGTGTTGAGAATTAATCAGGCATAGATAAAACTGTAAATGAGTTATAGAACAGAAGATTCAGAGCAGCAGTATCTGCAGGGGAAAAGGCAGGGAAGTTAGGATTGCTTCGAATTACATTGCAGCTTAGTGACAGGGTGCAAAGCAAATAAGTAAAGGGGATGTGGTCAGGTAGCTGCATTTGTGATTGCCATTTCACAGGATCTTAAAGTCTGATCCTAAGCTCACTGAACCCCAAGTTAATCTCCATACTAACTTCAGTAAGTCAGGAACAGTTTGCTAGAGAGACAGCAAGCCACTCTTCTGAAAGGCCTTGCATCACATGATACGGAAGAACGGATGAACCAGCTGGTCAGATACAAGGTGCTGGATATGGGAAATGTGTTTAAAAGCCTATCTTAAATAGTTCAAAAGGTGCAAGAATGGAAAACTCCCAAACAGAACTTTTTATTGCTTTTTCCTTAGTTCAAAGACCAAATGTTTGGGGCAGATACAACACTTAGAGCTGTAAGAAGAATCAAACCATCTCAGCTCACTTCTTAGGAAACACATATTTCCCCTTACAGGACATTTCAGGAGAAAAACTAAGAGTAGTTACAAATTTATTAAAAGTCTAACCCAAATCAAACACAACCAACCTGTGACAAAGAAAAGTATAATCCAAATCTCTAATAGGATCCTTGATTACAACTTTCTCCAGAAACCATCCATTTCCTGAGAAGAAATAAAGTAAAAAAAAGAAAGTTTGTTCATGACAGAAAAATTGAGGTATTTAATTATGTCAGACTTCCTATAGTTTTTTCTCTTCTACTGGAACTGCAAAATCTGCAGCTCCACTGGCAGGTTGTGAGAGTCACAGCGACCCTCACAGCCGGAGAGAAGACAGTACCTGCTCTAGGTTCTCTAGAGCTTCCTCATGGGCCTGCAAGCTGCTCAATCTCTCCCTGGCTACATCCCTCCCTCCTTTAACATTGCCATCACATGAGACTTATTCGTTTTGCCAATCAAAATATCAACAAAATTCGATAGCATCTTATGATGGCTCAAAATAAGTTACCATGTTTACAGTATTTAGGCCCAAGCGTTTGAAAAATAGGACTTGTGACTGCAAGCATTTTAAGTTTCACCATTAATTGGAAGTCTAATGACAAGATAGTGTTGTAAAAATCTTCAATTGCATCTTTACCGTGAAACTGATAATGCTAATCCATCTAAAAATTATAATAGCTCATTTTAACTTTA
Organism: Melanocharis versteri; assembly: GCA_013397845.1. NCBI lineage: Eukaryota > Metazoa > Chordata > Aves > Passeriformes > Melanocharitidae > Melanocharis > Melanocharis versteri. The sequence continues at coordinate 89,017 of VZTG01002328.1, read as the reverse complement.
ATACAAGACACAATCAATGTCTTAACATGTGAACATTCCCTCTCGTCACAGTTTTTTTATAGGGATCAGTAAAAAATCACTATCAAATGCAGTCCTTAACATAATGGTTGAGAGCAGAGTGAAGGTGAGATTTCTGACCTGATCCAAGCCCATTGTGTCCTATAACAATCTTGTACAAACGTCCAAGGTGCACAGCTTCAACCGCAAAGATGTCAGTCTGTAATCAACCAACAAAATTTCAGAAAAACCTAAAAAGCAGGACATTCTTCAGCCACGAAATTCTGAAGATCCATGAACCCTTATAACTCTTTTGTCAAGATCATAATTTGAAATATTAGCTGATGGTAAAGTGGGTGCAAAACAGGAAGGTCAGGTTTCCTGAAACAGAAGTAAGCCTGATCCCCTTGCTAATGGGAGTAGTGCCATTCAAATGAATGGGATCAGAGTGAGGAAAGAGAAACCTGTTGAAAGTGTCAATGGCTAAACAATTACAAATTACAGCAGATTTCAGCATTAGAAATGCAGATATAAAATGAAATTTCATTTCCTCTTTGCTTATTAAATCAAATTTTTAGAAGAGTGAAAACCAAAAGTACACAGCTTACCTATTCTATAAATGAAAATTTTCACTTTCAAAAGCACTGGTATAACTTTAGAACTTAACTTTTGGAACATAATTAGGGAATTCTGTGGAGCCATTGGAATGTAGTAATTATGTCTTTTCTAATTGCACCTTTCTTGGAATCGCCACCCACCCGAGAGAGAAAAGCCAGCCAAAGATATAAAAAAATTCCCTGTCTTTCACTTACTTGTCCTTTTAAAAATTTCTTGGATTTCTGTGACCTGAGCAGCTGTCTTGATCCTGTATCACCTCTTTCTCCATAGATAGAAATATAGACATCAGCCTCAGTTCCAGCATTCCACAGGTCTCCTGTTGTCACATGCACTTTGTAGACAGTCACTGACAATAAAAGATGACAACTTTTCATGTCACGAGCACTATTATAGTTACAATAGCATCTAGCTGGCTGTAGAGTACAAATATATCTGTGTCAAGGACAGGGTATAAAACTTTAAAAATCCTATTCAATAAAATAAAATACAAACTTGCTTTTATTTTTTTTTTATGGTTGTTACACTTATGGTGGTGTCCCAGGCTGTCATTTGTGGGGAATGCAAACAGAAGTTAATTTTAAATGCCCAGTAGTATATCTTGGTCCTGCAGCATCATTTGAAATCATCATAAACTGAAAAGTAAATAATATAAATCCAAGATTAGTGTCACCATAAGTGGTGAGATCAAAACTATAAAAAGGAATGGGAGCTGTTAACATTTTGAATGCACTGGTTAACCAAATAGGCTAGCACCATAATTTTAGTTTTCTAAGATCTCAAAACTCGGAAAACTGCAGTTTTATTATTTTAGCAATTCATGCTATAGGATAGAATCATAGAATGGTTTGGTTTAGGAGACACCTTTAAAGACCATCTAGTCCAACTCCCTTGCCATGATCATGGACATCCTCAGTTACATCAGGTTGCTCAGAGCCATGTCCAACCTGACTTTGAATGCTTCCAGGGATAAGTAACCTCTCTATATTCCATATGGAAATTCTTTAAAGGATATAAATTTAGGAGGGAAAAACTAAGACTTAGATTCAATAAATAATTTATTTAATAAAAATGGATAATGCAAGTAAAACTAAATTTGAGTCAAAATCTGATGAAACTAAAGACTATGATATATAAAAACATCTACCAATATAAAACTGTGGTCCTTAAAATGCAAAGGTAGGAACTCCATAAAATTCAGAATTAAGATAAAAACATGCAATCATAATCTTCAGTATTAACACCGGAAAGGCAAAATTTATGCCAACATACACTAAGAATATTTTGTTAGACCAGGTGAGATACAGAGAGAATGAAAGGGGAAGAGAAAACCTCGTTTTCTGGCACACAAGCTCTTCTTCCAAGGGTAGATGTCCGTGAGCTTCTCTGTCTTGCAAGCAGAAAAGAGTTTCTGAACCACTGGGTCCGAAACAACATCAACATTATCATCATTCAATTGTCAGTTTCTATTTGAAACATATTATGAAGCTTGGCTGTAGTTCTCTGAAGGAGGTTGTTTCCACATCTCACTCTTCTGATGGCCAAACGCCTTCTTTTAATAAGCACTGAAAATTTATTCACCATCAGTCCATATCTGCAATTATGCTGGCTGGCTGGTCAGTGTTACAATTTTTCCCTTCATCTTTATTTTTTTATGATTATCTCTCATTTATTTACATGGTATTTTTTGTGCTTGTTACTAAACAAGCCATCTTTGAAGAATTCAATTTGGATAATGGTAACAATTTGGCTAAAACATTAAACAGCCTGCCCAGGTTATTTTAATGTGTCCCCACGGAACACTAGTGGTAGTTTGCTTCTGGCATGAGAGTTAACCCATTTTGAGATGAGAGCCTCTGAACTCCTCTGAAGTATAGTACCATAGACATATGTTATTTATAAATCCAGCACAGAGAATTAAAATTGCTAACTTAAAAGTTAAAACAATATTCACAAATTTTTACACTTCTTTTTACCTCTCGTAAGCCTAGGGACCACCCCATCTTTATAATAAGTATTTATAATGCTTACAGCTCTTATCCTAGGAAATTGTGGTTCTCTCGATGGAATGAAGCTGTGTCAGGGGAATTTCAGACTGAACATTCGGAGAAAGGGTCTTCACTGGAGTGTGGTTGGTCACTGGGACGACTCCTCAGGAAAGTGGCCATAGCAGAGTTCAAGGAGTGTCTGGATAATTTAGTCATATGGTTTAGCCTTAGATAGTACTGTGAGGAACAGGGACTAGATCCAAATGCGTCCCTTCCAACCCGAGATATTTAGATATATCCAACTCAATTCTATGATTCTTTTCTTCAAGTATTGCACGGAAAAGTGTGCAGAACAAAGATTAAGGAACTGTTTTCTTTATATTTATTTTTCTCTATAACTGTAGAATGTTACATTTGTAATCATATATTTCTGAAATTAGAAAGTGTAAGGGTTTAAGATTATTTACAACATTCAGTTCTTTCACCTACGCCTATGAATTATGAAAGATAGAACAGGGAGGTAAAATACATATTTTTTTCAGAGCAGCTATTATTTGGGCAAAGGCCAGCCACATTTAGCCCACAGAAGCTTTTGACACTCTTTAGTTAGCAGCACAATCAGACACTATCTTTCCCAGTGTATGCCAGTCTCAATACTCAAAATAGTTTTCATTTAGGAGCTGTTAATTCACACTGCATTTTACCCACATAATTTCACGTCACCACCTCATCCATTTACTTGCCCAATTTTTTCTTTGCAGCACCCACATGAACAGACGCCCCATGAACAGACCACAGCAGAGGGAGAGAATTAATTTCTCTAGACCAACAGTTCCATGCATAGGACCACAAAAATCCTCGCTATTGCTACAATTCCCTCCTTCAACAACTACTTACTTTCCAGTTCCTGCAAGAAGAAAGGTAAAGGTCCACCAGCTACCAACACTGTGTAACCCTGATTTATTCGCAAGATATAATTAATGATTGTGCCATAAACCATGAGCAGACAGGGAAAAAAGTAGGATGGTAGAAGATAAAACGTCAAACAAATGCTGCTCAGTCCTCCAGCATTATAGCAACAAAGTCTCTATGTAACACTTCTTAATAGTTTAATTCCCATATTTTTCCTTTGAATAAAAAAGAATGTTAAATCAGAGAGTGTTTCAGCCTCTTTTTATTCAGAAATTGGTTTTAAAGTGCCTCTCATCATCTCTCTTTCACACTGAATCCAGACCCCTTCACCGTTCTGTTATCAAACTATCTTCTCTGAAGTTAAAAGCTATGTTCCCTTTTCACTGTCTCATGCAGAAATATAACACTGGCAAAAAGACACACAGGGCTTCTTTCAATTACTAAATCAGAGATGAAACTGCCTTCTCCAAAGCCTTCTGCATGACCCCTTTTACACTGAAGCTGGTAGAAAGCTACAGAAGCTCTTTTCTTCCTCCCTTGTGTGAGAGAGAAATTGTTAACTACAAAATGCAGATTGAGAGGTTGGTTGTAAGTGTGCCTTTGTGCTTTTCATGCAGGAAGATTACTCGATAATAAAAATCTTTCATTGTATCTTTATTTCAGAAACAAGGAAACTTGCTACTCAGAAAGAGCCCAGAAATTAGGATGTGCAGAGAATCACAGAATACTCTGAGTTGGAAGGGACCCACAGGGACCATTGAGTACAATTCTTAAGTGAACAGCCCATACAGGGATTGAATCCACAACCTTGGTGTTATTAGCACCCTGTTCTAACCAACCGAGGTTGTTGAGATCTGCATATCAGAATATTTAAACAATAGAACGTTTGGGGAAAAACAGATACTGCAAATGGGGGAATTGAGCATACTCAATATGTTAATTATCATTAATTAGCATTTATTCAAAGGGGTGAGGGGGTGCTTGACTTTTATACCAGTGTGCTTGTATGTCCCCCTATACAAACAATATTAGTCTCCTGGCCAAAGAGACCAAACCTGTGAGGAAGCAGGCTGAGTGCCTCTGAGGCTTCTCATGTCGTGAAGATCATGACCACTCAAGATAAAAAATCTTTGTCGTTTATGTGCCCAGGCCTCTCTCTAGAGCATTTTATGAGCCACTGACAGCTGCTAAGTACATCACTGGGGGAAATATCTCCTGTTATTCTTTTTCTCTTAAAACATACTTTTGAGGTACAAACCTGTTTTTTCTGCTCTTCTTGTAAGGCTCTTAATCTCAGAGCTCAGCCATCACACAAAAGCATAAATATAACTCCAGGCCAACCATCTCTTTATTACAAGAGTAACTGTCCCAAGGTATGTTTGCCCACATCCATGGGCCATTTTCTGGACTTCTGCTCCTTGATTTTATTTGTATATATCTTCTTCCTCTAGCCTGCACCCACAATAGCTGTTACCACCGAAATACCTGTTACAATTTCAACTTTGCAAGATCAACACAAGGGACCATACGCCTACCACAAAGCACTGATAAATTCTTAAACATTCTGGAAAAGGAGTTCCGTAGTTTTTAGAGAACTTAGAATGGAAGTTTCTCTCATCCCATTAATTTTGTCCTCTGCAGCTGACATGATTTTTGAGGGGAAGAGGACATGTCGCAGGTGGATCTTACTCTAGTGAAGCCCTGGAACAAGTAATACCAGTGGTGTTATGGCTTTTCCCCCTCTAGCATCACACCCCAATAGGACGGGAATCTGCCACAGTGCTCTTGCTCCCTCACCCACATCTCTCCCAGGACACACTGATCTTGCTAAGCCCTTGTAATTTTCTTAGAAATTTTCCAGAAAAGGACAATGCCAATTGGAGAGAAGGGAAGAACAAGGACAGACTTTCCATCCCCTTTCCATTGATCAAGCAGAGGGATCATATAGCAACAACATGCAGCATGGGTGACAGGGACCAGTGTGGTAGAGCAGGACACTAAAACAGTGCAACAGCAGCAACACCCAATAATTCCCACATTCTTTGTCATCATTCACCTTTAGAATTACAATACAATCTCTCTGTGAATAATGGATATTTTAACACTTATAGCCTCCTGAAATATTTATTCTGAATGTTTTATTCCATATCCAGAAATTAAAAGTATTCTGGAAGTCTGAGCCACTCACCAGAAAGAAGCTGCAACAGCAGCAACAATAGTAACACTGGAGATATAACCCTCAGTTATTTAAAACAGAGTTTATGATCTGACTCATATGCTGGCTTGATGGTGGTTACATGTATAATGTGTCATTACTATTGCCTTTATTTTAAACCAAACACAAGCACTGAAAATCTTACCAGACAAAGAGTCCACTTAACAAATCTGTGAAATTCAAAGCATTAAAGACTCTCTCATTTCTTTTCCAGTGCTTCTTAACTTTTTGCCTGAGTATGCACAGTAACAATAGGAAAACAAAGCAGAAAAAGTGTTGTAGCAGCCAGAAAGTAATAGACGGCCTGATGAAAAACAATGAACTCACCTCTATCGACATCAGTCTGTAGTCTGGCTTTGCTGATGTGGTATTGTGCTTACCTGGAAGAATAGGCTGACCCTGATGTAAAACAGGAAGCTCCACAGATATTTCCCCACCAGCCTGGTCCTTGGCCAGCCATCGATGTGCAGGGAAAGAGAACTTTTCCCCTGAGAAAAGGTTCAGCAGCCGCACCTAAGAAGCACCGAGAATTCCAATTTAACTTGCTGATCCCAGACCAGATGGAACAGAACATGAAACGTGTGGGATACTGGTGAAATCTGTGCAGGTAGAGCTGTGTGGATGACCACAAAACCATGGGTTTGGAGCATTTCTGCTCCCTGGATCTGACTATCCAAATCTGACTTTTCACTCAGTCATATTTGAAAGCTCTGGGCAGAGCAACTCAAGTGCAACCGAGAAACAGGTGTTTGCCAGCTCAGGAGCACTGCCACAAACTACAGCTCTTGTTCCAGCTGGTACATCCATGGGGGCTGGCACTAGGTGGCATGGCTTACCAAAGACGGAACTTCCCTCTGGGAAGCTTGTCGATGCACGTATCTCTATTCCTTATATTCTTATCAGAACAGGAATTAAAGGAACAGGTTTTGATACTTCAACACGCCTTTTGACATAAATAAACGATTAAAGTGCTAGCCCCGATATCCATTGAGGCCTACACAATGCCCTACATTATTTTCTTCCCTGCCCAGCTTCTAGCATGTAGCACCAAAAGGACCATATGCACACCAGCTGAAGGAGGAAAAGAGGTTGAGTTATTTTGTACTTCAAAGTATTCCTTAGTAAGCACTTCAGAGGCTGCTTCATGTTCTAATAGTCCCCGATTATGTTAATTTATATGCATATCTACACTAGATTTTGGGCCGGCAGAGAGAAGGAAAGACACTCCTACTTGTAGTTTCACTCTGTGCTTTGCAGAATCTAATCTCCTTAATTTGAATATTGAACAAACTCAGAATTACTGGAAACATTTTTATCTCTTTTGCTGCTTAAATATTAAACTTTAAAGACAAAGATTCATCTTGACTGAAAAACCTGGCACATCTTGGCCTGTTGACCTTTGCCGATGAAACCTGAAAGGGAAACTTGGATAAGGAAAGCAGCACTTTTGTGGACATTTCCTGGTCTGATATCATCTCAGTACAGAGACAGACACAGAAACCGTGGGACACTGATGGAGGAATAGTGTGCCTAACTACCAGAAAAGCTCTGCAGTTGTAGAACACTCTCTTTTAATTTTAGTTCTTCCTGAAAAAATATAGGTTTCCCAAGGAACAATGATGCTAAGTGTCTGTAGGTTGTTTCTCTTCTGTGAAGTCTAGAAATCAATGGCTGTACTCCATTGTCTCTGAACCATAAAAAACACGACCTGTAGTGTTTGAATGTATTTCTTTTTTTCCTTTTCTTTGACTTTCTGTGCAAAGTTGCAAAGAGGGAATAACCTAAACCTGGCTGATGAACCACTCCCTAAAAACTGTGTCTGATTGACTGAGATTCCATAAAGAGACAATTAAAATTTATAAATAAATAACACAAAAGATGGCACAAAGATGGAAGGGTTTCAGGCATGCATAGCATATAACTGGCACAGATAGTACATCACATCGGACATCAGAGATAAAAGTCAAATCCTTTAATTTCCAGTCCAGAAACCTATATACTATGCTTCCCAACTGAACCTTGAAATGGAACTAGCTCATTCTCTTTGCTTTATTATATTTACTTAAGCTGTATCAAGATATTTTTTACATAAGGCGGAAAAAAGACGTCTTACTGTCTTTTTTGTGTCAGAGATATAGAACTAGAAACATTTGCAATGTAGCTCTGGTGCTGTGCCTAGGGACCCACAGACATCAGCCACAGATTTGGGGAGGATTTGGCTCAACTGGGTTCAATGACTTTGTGGGTTTAAACAAACTCTAGGCATTTTGTAACATACAAAGACTGTAGAAGACTCAGAGTATAGTAGTTTAGTTAAGCAGTCTTCCTTACTGCCCAGCCACACATTTTTAAAGAAACATAATGTATTAAATTGCAAAGAGCCAACCCAGACATCATAAGCTGCTTTAATTCCACACAAAAACACACCTTCATAAGTAATCCCTTAAATGAAGGTGAAAGCATTTGATGAGGCTAATAAAATCCCAGGGATCTTTTCTTATTCATATTTTGAATCCACTGTCACAGTGACTGCTTTTGGACAGATAAAATCCTTTCTCACTGCTTTTACCTCTTCACAGTGCCAGGCAGGGGAGTTTCCTGCATTTGTATGTTCTATACGTATTTTGTAGAGATGTCCTACGTTTCTAGTATTGACCTGTAAAAGAAACACAACTAATGAAACAGAACATTTGTTAAAAAGGAAAAACATGCAACAGAAATTCATTTAGTAACTGTAAGGTAAGACTTTTGATTAGAGGAATTAAATATTCTGACACTTAAACAGGCCTTTCCAACTTATTTTACTTCAGATAATCCTTAGACATTTGGGTCTTCTAAAAGACAACCCTCAAAAATCCCATTGGCCTGCCAATCCCATTTAAATATCTTCAGGATGTTGCTGTAGTAATTCCTGGCTGAATATTTGCCTCTTTGGGAGATGAATAGAGACCATATATATGACTAAAAAGCATACGTTTCTTGACCCTAAAACCTATTTCAGTTTAGCATCTATACTAGTGACCCGCTCCAAAATTATTTTTGCCTCCCACATACTTCTGAGTTTCTCCCTACCCCTCCAGAAGTGTATGCCTCACAATTTTTCGGAAACAATTGTGTTCAGCTTTGATGCTTTTTTTACAAATAATTTCAATTAAATCAAGTTAGAAAGCTGCATTTGAAAGATTAGCTCTTGGGCAGGCTAGATAATTATGTCCAGTACAGATAACAGGGCACCGAGGGAATAACTTTGTGTAAAGGTTATACAAACAACCTCAGTATGAACTTAAGTGTAGAAATAGAAAGCTTATCTTCAAGGAACTGGAAGTACACCATCAGTGTCTTCCCTCCTCACTGTATAATTTATTTTGTTATAATGCAAGCTTGATTTTCTGTCTTTCTGTTGTTCTCTGTAGAATTAATTTTCATGTTTTCATTGACATTGTATAGATGAGTGTGAACTGAGTTCTCTGTATCATAAATTTCCCTGAACCCAGTGTTATAAATTATAAAGAGATAGAGCAGCGAGGACAGACCACAGTTATGTGCACACACAGTGCACTTCAGAGAACCCTTTCTCCTTCTGTACATTTCAGAGTAGGTTCTCCTTAAAGGTATTCAGTGCTATGGATACTTGCCTAACACGGGAATCCTAGATCTCAAACAATGGGACTGTCCTCCATATTTTGCATTTAAAAGTCATTGTAGGTGAAATTAATTTCAATAATGGCAACAGGAAACAGCCAACAATATCTATTGTGAAGAGGGTCTTTTAATCTTTCAGGACCTGCTTACTTTTTTACCCACTCTTTTCAATCGGACTGGTTTTGATATCACAGATAAAAAATGACATTCTGTATCACGGGTGTTGGATTCTTCTGAGAAATTCCATAGGTTGAAAAGGGATAAGAACTGCACCTCCTGAATCCCAAACATCTACGGAGCTATTGTGGAAAAGGTGAGCTCTTCATCAATGCTGCCAACACCGTTTCTCAGGAGGGGAGTTGCTATGCTGGATACTAATAATGGAAGCACCTGTTTGTCATATGGCCATAGCATGCCATATAGCAGACACCTGCAGACAACGCCTGACAATCCCATAGACACACTCAAGCTATGCAGATTGTGATAAAGGACCTATTCTGGCTCACCTAAATCGCCAGGTTACAAGACTGATGGAGGAAGAATTTGTTTGTGTAACTGGAAGTAGAAGCAGTTTCAGATAGATTTATTACAGGTATAAAATGTGCTACTTATTTCAATAAAGCAGCAGGTATTTAAAGTTAAAATTTTACTCCATATCCCAGTTCTTCACTTCCTCATTTAATTTTTAATATTGTGGCCCTCTTTCAAATTTGCAAACTAAACAAGTATCTGTTGCCCTATATTTCTTGGTATTTTCTTGGGCACAATGCAAATAAAACAGTAGTTCTTCTTCAACAGACAATAAACACGTTGAACCAAATAAGCTTTGGAAAAGTGAGTGGGAAAGGATACTAAATTTAGCTCTACATTTAAGTCCCATTTGTCATTTCTAGATATGTGTATCATACAAAAAGCTGCCTTTTCATCACATTGAGTTTGAAATGTCATGCGATCTGGCAGGAAGCAAGAGGGCAACACAATGAATATATATTACTTACTGTGAAGATGTCTTCATTGCCTCTCTGAAATAATTTTCCCTTCTCTCCATCAAGACAAATAGGACCCGAACTGCCACGATCCCCATACAATGTAATATAAACCTTTGAGCTTGTTCCTGCAGATGGCACATCACTGGTGAGGACTGACACATTCCATTTCCTAGCTATCAAAAGATAAAAAGACTCACTGAATTACTTAAACTCAAGATTCTTAAATAAAATGCATTTCAGTAATCAAAATTCTAAATAATAGCATGTCAATGAATACAGAAATACGTGTTTCACAAAATTACAGCTGGCAAATATTGAGTTTGCTATGTTGGGCATGTCAAGAAATGTCAGGTTGCATTCATATATTTTATTCTAAATGTCCTATGTGACCAAGTCAAATTTGAATGAACGTAGATCACCTTTCAAACACAGTTTTGAAATATTGTATTAAATTGTCGTAAATATGGGGTTCTCTTTACTTAGGATATATCAGCTCTGCTCAATGTAGTGCTGTGTAATGACAGCCTTGACACTCATCATTTAAACATTAGGGACTGTGAAAGCAAATTAGCTCTGCTGACAAAGAACTGTTTAACAAAGGATCTGTATCTCTGCAAAGGTGTGATCGGCTACCCAGATGTACCAGCTTGTTTGGAATCCACTGAAGCTTAACCAGCACAGGAAGGGCTTTGATCTGTTGGAGAAAATCCAGAGGGGGCCAGCAAGCTGATCAGAGGGATGAGGAACCCCTCCTGAGAGGAAAGGCTGAGAGAATCAGGTTTATTCGGGTTGGAAAAGAGAAGGCTTCGGGGTGGCCTTCCATTAACTGAAGGGAGCCTACAGGAAAGAAGGAGAGGGACTATTTACAAGAGTGTGTTGTCACAGGAAAAGGGACAAGGGCTTCAAATTGAAAGAGAACAGGTTTACGTTAGATATTAGGGAAAAATTCTTCACTCTGAGGGTGGCAAGGCACTAGCATATGGCGACCAGAGAAGCTGTGAATGCCCCATCTCTGGAAGTGCTCAAGAGGTTGGATGGAGCTCCGACTGATCAGGTCTAATTGGAAAGTGTCCCTGATCATGGCAGGGGGGCTGGAACTAGATGGGTCTTAAGGCCCCTTCCAACCCAAACCATTCATTCAGTGGAGGCTAAATACCAATGACATGGAATTAAGGGAAATGGTACCACTGAGGGATACTCTTATCAACAAGTTTAACTTGATCAATTCCAGAATTGTCATAGCTGGAACATATTAAACTGAAAGTATAAGTAAAAAATAGCAGCTATGAGACCTGAGGAAAAGAAGTAACTGACAGAAACACATTTACTGTGAACAGAGCAGTGTGAGCCTCCTCAAAAGTTGCTGTAATCTGCTTTTCTCACAGCTGAAATTAGCTGATGATTGAATTGCTTGTTTTCCTCCGCTTGTCTGTGCACCCTTTGTTTTACCTATTAAACTTTATCTCAACCCATGTTTTCTCTCTTTTACTCTCTCCAATCCTGCTGGTGGGAAGGTAAGCAAGCAGCTGAGTGGGGCTTAGTTCTGACTGGGGTTAATCTGTGCCACAAGGTGAGAAAATTGTATTAACTATTCCCCATAACTCTTACAGTGGATCAACATTGTGATTAGATTAATGATATTTGATATCACTAGTGCTATAAAAGTCAAGGTACTTGTTTAATAGTGATACATTGAACAATTAAATAGTCTTCTTTTCCTCTGACATCCTCAGAATTAAGAGAAATATGCCTTATGCATTTCAGAGACTACAACCATGATGATTAGAGGAAATGGAGAAAATACTTATGTCAGAGAAAAAGTTGAGAAAATGTCTGATTTTGTTGATAGATACCAAGGAGGAAAAAGACTTTTCTAAGCAAATTACAGTGATGGCTTTGGGACACGTGTATAAATTAATCATGAGTAGGCTGAGGATGAAAACTAGAAAACATTCAAGACAGATATCAGAAGCAGGACTGAAGCTCTAGAACATCTGTCTGGTGGAAGCTGTAATGACTACAGAGAAAAAGATTTAAAATTAAATCTAGTAATTAAATAGAATTACCTACCTAATTGTGTAGTTTCCTTCTAGCAAGGAGCTAAAGTACATAAACTAAGAGTTCCTGGGACTGTGATCTATATGTTATGTTGGATGTTTCTTTTTTAACAATGGCAAGACAAAAACTGAATTCCTTCCAGATGTATGGCATACTCTCTATAAATCCCAGAATGCTTGCTGAATGCTTTGCTATCCTGTTACAGTAGCTCATATTACTCCTCATGGTGTTTTTACCTCTGTCAATCAGTATGTTGCTCTAGCATTGTGAGGTTCTGTCTTCAGCCTTCTCCAATCTTAACTATAAAAACAATTTTATTTTATCTGTGCATCTCAGACACCTGATATTCTCTATCTTTGCTTCAAGTTGCACCAGGAAGGGTTTAGACTGGATTTCAGATTGAATGTTAGGAAAAATTTTTTCACTGAAAGGGTTATCAAGCATTGGAAGAGGCTTTCCAGGGAAGCAGTTGAGTCACCATCCCTGGAGGTATTTAAAAGATGTATAGATATGGCACCTGGGGACATGGTTTAATGGTGGACTTTGCAATGCTGGGTTAATGGTTGGACTCAGAGGTCTTTTCTAACCTAAATGATTCCACGATTCTGTGATCTTCCCTGTACCACTAATGAATACATAAACCCTATGACAGTATGGTACATCTCACTGTCCGCCTTTTGTCCTGCTCTGAGGTGATCATTTTATTCCTTCTCTTTCAGTTAACATACAGAAATCAGAACCAAGCCTTTCAGTTAATATTCATTTCACCATTTGCTGTGGTCTCTGCTAATTGTAACCTAAGGGAATACCTCACATCTTATGTTTCGAGTGCTTAGTTTGCTCAGTAACCCTCAGTAACTCAGTAATAAGGATCCAATTAAAGGTTCCTGAACCTTGATCTGAAAACACTGAGGTGCTGTGAATGCAACACAGAGTGCCGTGTATCCAGCAGAAAGACTGTGAGTGATGGAGACATATCTAGCTGTTAATTTGCCTATCATTTAGACATTATTTACAGCACAAAATGCTATATGTCATTCAGATGGTATTTAGTAATTCTGAGTTACATTTTCCAAATTCAGGTTTTATTTCTGTATCGACATGTAAAGGGAAGAAAAAATACCACTGAGACTCCGCACTTGGAGAAGTTCTAAAACACGTGAAGGAGGACATCAAAAGAAGTGGAGATGGACAGAAGACCATCAGAAACAAGGCCAGCATAGGAAATAACACATAGCTATTTGGTGTGAAATATATCAGACAATACATCTTGCTTTAGAGTTATAACATTAGTTTATTACATAGAATGCACCGCTTCAAACAACAGAAACATAACATTTAGTTAGGGGGAAATACATCAGCCACTGGACTTCTAAAAAAACTGGAGAGTGCTTCTACATTTCCTACCTGTGCTACAAATGCCTTTTGCTTCACATTCAATTTCTACTTCCCTTCCACGTGCCTTCTGTACCACACAGACACAATCAAAGCCTCTGGGCCAAGAGGAATTTGCATCAGCCTTTTATTAGGTCTCCAATCTGGATAATCAAAGGTTCATGACCCAGGGCTTATCACAGCACGTACATACTAGTTATTCTAGACACAGTCTTCAAGAGTACAGAATGGCCAAATTCTCATTCTCTGCCTGAAAAGTGGCACCTTCTTTTCTCAGGCATATCTCCGACTTCACTGACATTTAAGAGAGGTACTATGCAGTATTAGGAATTAAAATCTAACCAAAAAACTGAAACATTCTACCTAATCACAATATACATTAAATATTTTCCAATTTCACGTGTTACATCATTTACTGAAAATTGTAAACCTTATATAAGTGCTTACTACACACATGCAGTATTAAAAAATTCTGTAAACAGGTATCCAAAATAACTCTAATAACGGATTGAAAGATCTTGGAACATATTGCATATGCCTTGGGCCTTCAAAATACAACATATTTACCAAAAAAAAAAAAAAAAATCCAAAAAAAGAAAACACAAAAAACCCCAAACAAACAAATAAATAAAAATAAACAAACAAAAACCCCCACAAAACCAGGTAGACAATCTTTAAAGTACAGAGGTTAAGCAAGAACATACAACTAAAACTTTCAGTGTATGTAGAACAATTTTAAGAGTAAGTGGTGCTGCCTCGGAAGGAAATATGGCAAGAACAGTCAGGAAGTCCATTGACAAACAGTACCTATTCTCAGTTCTTAAATATGCCCCTTTTCCAGTGCCCTCTGGGTTAAAGAGGCCAACTTTATTTGGTGTCTGGATGATCTCTTTATTCACACACATATTCTGCAGCTGGCCTTTAAAATCTCAAGCAGCAATTTGATAATGCACATCTATATAAAATTAGCATGACTTCTGTTTCCTACTCATTATTATATTACAGCACTTGAATAGTATTTTCTACTTTTCATTTCAAATTAAACATATCTGTTGATTTTGTTCTGGGAAAAGCATTTCTACTGAAAGGCAGTTTTCAAGCTTCTTCTGAAATGTCATGGAACATAGAAATCTTATATTAAAACTTGGGCAGGTATTTCAAATTTCAGTTCTCTGTTCAAACAAGCAGCTGTCATTTCTCTAAAAGTGGATGATTGGTATATAACTACCTCTTAACAGATAATATTTCAGGGAAAAACTGTTTCCAAGACAAGAAATCATTGCCTTAGAAGAACAACTTTTCTTCGTATGGTTGTTCCCATAAAAATTTAATTAATATTTGCATTTCAGCAGTGATATACAATTGTGACTTATTTTTATCTAGTTATTCACACTGGGAGTTTCACTGGTTGCACCATTCAGCTATTTATTATGTGTTTTTTTTTTTCTGAAGATGTTTTCAGTAATCTAATGTAATGGAAATTCCAAAATCTTTATTACAAGCCTTTTTCATCTTTACTGTTTCCACTGTTCATTGTAGAATAGCAAACTTCTCCTTTGTCTTCTTCTTCTTCTTCTGTAGGAAAGGCATTTTTGTTTTTCAGATTTTCAGAGGCTTTATGTTCAATGCTATTTAAGGAAGTGTCACACTTCAGATATGTTTCAGAATGACAGGTTTCTGCTGGATCTGCCAACATGGGAGAAAATTTTTCTCCAACAATATAAATTAAATTTATTCTTAAGGTTTGACATATTTTTGTCTTTCCATTGGGTAGCTCAGTATTTGTGCCTGTGACAAGATCACTGGGTATATGTTTGAATACACTATTTTGACAATTTCTGGCTTCCATGGGGTTTACATTCATATCCTCTGTAATATGTAACTCCCTTAAATTATTAGTGTCTTTCAAAGTTGGGGATGTAAGTATCCCAAAGTTACTAATAAAATCTAAGGTGTTATCAGCATAAAACCTATTAAAGATATTATTGGCAATCTTATTGATAGAGTTATTCTTCAAAGTCACATAACTATTTTTTTCTGTCAGATCTTGACATGACCATTCTAAATGTTCGCTCTTTTTGGCCAACAAATATGGACCCAGCTGGTTCTCAATATCAGATGCCTTTTGGTAGGCATATCCTCTCTGCTCCTCATTTATTGGTATTACTGTTACCATCAGTATCGGACAATGTTGGCCACATATAGCATGGAGTCTATCCAGAGAATCTTCTTCATGAAGATCGTTTCTATCAGCATTACTAACGTTAGTTGGCTGAGACTGTACAGGTTCAGCATTCAAAGGCTTTTCCAATGGATGCACCTTGTTATCAGGCAATCTAAATTCTACAGATGAAAAGGCTGGAAAATTGGTGTCAGCCTGTGTGGAAGTAGAACCTACCATGGTTGGTGGATTGGCCTTGTCTTTGTTTGGTGCAGGAAGGATCTTACCATTGCGATTAGGTTTGCCTTTTGAATTTAACTCATCTTGAAAGGGGTCTGAATCACTATTATGAGGCATATTGAAGTAGCTGCAAAAATTTTCGGGGGGTTTTACCATGTCTTCAAGTTCTGAAGAAGGGATCTCATTGAGGGCAGGGTACTGATCCAGATTGCCAAAGTGAGAGTATGGAACTTCATCACTTTCAATAGATGTTGTATCCAAATTACCATACATTCCGTTCCGTTCAGGTGGTGATCTTCTTATCAAATGATTTTCTTTCAGAAGCCATTTGCCTTTATCTATCAATATTCCTTCATCTTCACTAGCCTGAATGCTAGGTTGACAATGTTGATTTGGAGATTCCCCTAAACAGTCATTAGTATAACTTGTCTCTTCTCTGTTAAGAACAGATTGTGGTGTTGGTAAGGGAGTATTCTCTCTTCTCAATATACTGTCATCTTTGTTTACATTTACTGGACATTCTTGTGATGGTAGCGAAGAATGTGACAATTTCTCTGCAGAACAAGACACAGGTTGTTGAGAAAAATAAATTATTTTTTCTCCCACTGCAGAGTGGAATCCTTCAGTATCCACTTGAAATACTTTCGACATATAAGGAAATCCTTTGTGAAAATCAGGTTTAAATGAAGCTTCTGTCTTGCCATAGAGTCGTTCAATAGTTCTCTTTACATAGCCAGTATTATAATGTTTTTCAAGTGCTTCCTCCCCACTTTCATTGGTCAAGTCACTGGATGCTCTAAAGTTATAATCACTCTCTTCAGTATCTGGTCTGTAATCTGACCAGTCTGAAGTAGCAGGACTTTTTAAGCATTTTTTTAATTGAGAGGTGTCAGAACACATTTTATTTTCCAGTTCTTCTACTTGCAATTTCTGTTCTCCTTCAGTCATGTCACATTCTGTAATTTGCTTTGATTCGTAACGAAATGATAATGGAGAGACTGTAGATAACCTCTCAGAGGTTTCCTCAGATATTTCTGCATCTTCCTTGTCATCCTGCACAGAACAATCCTCATTATTATACTCTACAGAGGTTTCGGCATCCAGTGTAAGTTGGTTTTTTGGGGTTTTGTCAATGTCTGCTGACTTTGGATCAACATCTTCATCTTCACTTTTATCAGCAGTAACATGTACAATGCCTTTTTCACCTTCTAACTCAGAAGTATCCTGATCTAAAATACAATTGTTATCATTAGAAGTTACACTATGAACTGTGGAGTTAGGTTCTACTGAAGATTCTGACTCTTCATTAATGAATGATGTATCTTGAGTTTTTTCATATAGGCTATCAGGCATTTCTTCACTTCTTTCCGGTGTCTCCATAGCTGATGGAAGGCTACAGGTATTTGAATTAGTACTGGCATATTGACCATCCAGTTGTGTTTTGGGAGCAATCATGTCTAAAGTCTCTGTTTCTTTACAAAGATCTCTCTCTGTATCAAAACAGCTTTCTGATTCTCCAGTCAATTTTAGAGCTTCTTCAGAATTGACTCTGTCCATTGCAATACAAGGCTCAACTGATTCTTCATGTTCATGCAAATGTATATCATTAGGAATTTCAGATATCGGCATATTCCCATGTGTGGAGTCCTGCTTTTCAAGTTCCTTCCTAAAGTGTAATAAGCTATTTTCTGTTGATTGTTGGAGATGTGAGAAGACAGCCTTCAGCTCATCAGCTTGTTCCATAGCTGCAGTTTGTTTCAGACATTTTAACTGCGTAAATATTTCAGAACAGCTACAGGCATTTTTTTGCATATCATCTGTGATTGTCCCAGTCAAACTCTCTCTCAGATTCAGTAAAAGTAGCCAAGCTAGGAGGGCATTGGAGGAAGAACCAAAAGCTGCAGGAGAAAGATCTGAAAAGCTACAAGATTTTCCTATGCATCCACTGTGTCCTTTCTGCAGACCAAGCAAAGCTGATTGTAGTTCGTGCAGCAACATGCTAGACATGCAATTATTCTGAACTTCAATTCCAATTTTCTCACTAACAATTGTGCAATCAGCTTGAACAGCAACTTCAGATCTTTTTCTTTGACATAGGTTGGTAACTTGAATATCAGCTTCTGCCATCTTTTTATCTTTGTCGTGCGCTTCATGAAACAAATGTAGCTTACTATTCTGATGAAATTCTGACTTTAGTGAATACTTGGCTTCTTCTGCTATAGATGTATTAGAATGAATCAAAGAGTCAGTTTGTCTTTCATCTAAATCCTTGGCAGAGTCTTCCGAAATTCTCAATTTACCAATCGGCTTTAATATTTTTTTTGTTAGATTATCTTCAAGTAAATGGTTTTTTCCAGTTACATGCACATTATTTGTGATAAATCTATCTTCTTTTTCTATAGAAGCATCAATACCTCCTTCAGGAAAAGAACAGGCATTGCTACTCTCTACAGTCCCTTCTTTTTTCTTTATAGGGGGTAAGACAGAATTTGATAATGATTTTTTCAGCCAAGCTCGGACA
This sequence comes from Melanocharis versteri, assembly GCA_013397845.1. NCBI lineage: Eukaryota > Metazoa > Chordata > Aves > Passeriformes > Melanocharitidae > Melanocharis > Melanocharis versteri. The sequence continues at coordinate 70,284 of VZTG01002328.1, read as the reverse complement.
TAGTTTTCACGTGAATGTTCAGCAACCTCCTCTTGAAAACCCTCTTGGTTTAGAGCCTCTAGTGTAATGGCACTCTCTGATATATTTATCTTATTTACACCTTTACTTAGATTTTTCTTCATCGCCTTTTGCTTTTTCTCTTTCTTTGATGACAAATGTTCCAAACTATTCTTTTCCTTTTCTTTTTCAAAGCTAAGATTCTTTGGCACTTTTGACAATGGCTTTGAAGTCACTGATGAGTTAGGTGTCTGTTTGAAAGAACTGGTTATAAGATGTGTGCCTTCTTTCTCAGTACTAAGTGTATCCTGACTGTGTTCAGATTCATTGTTTGAATCAGCTGTCATTAGACCATCTTCACTCTTTGCAGATGAAACAATACTACTTTTTTTGCCTGACTTCAATTTTACCTTGGCCAACTTCTTGTTATTACTTCGCTTTTTTTTATTCGATGATGATGATCCATTTTGTTCCACTGAATCCTGGTGATAGAACTCATCTTCAGGATACATGCTTTTGTCTAAATCAGCAGACTCATCCTTGTTTTTTACAAAATATTCAGATCCTTTTTTCTGAGGCATTTCAGAATATTTATCCACAGCCTCTGTTGTGGAATCATGTGTGATATGCAATCCTTCATTTTTAATTACCCCTGAAATTTCTTGATGGTTTTGATCTTCATATGTACCTTGCTCTACAAAACTAGATGATTTTCTTTTCTTCTTCTTCTTTTTGGTGAGGGATGATGCAGATTCTCTGTTCTCAGTGAGTGTTGTTGTCACAGATTCAGTCATGGCACTGATTTGATTCTCACTTTCAGGAACAGTAGGAAAGGGTCCAGTTGTTGGATTTACTTTCTCAGTAGGACCCTTACTACAGGGAGATGCCATCATCTTCACCTGGCTATGTCCAGCACAGGCTGAGTGCACTGAATCTTGAGAAATAGCTATTAAATCAGCAGCTTGGCATTTTATTTCTTCTTTTGACTGACATAATTCTGAATATGTAATGAAAGAACTCACCGATCTTTTTATTTGTTTAATATCACATGACCTATGGATGTGATCTGCTGTACCTGGCCTAGCTGTCTGGTAAGTTTTTGACAATGGCATGAAACCACTGATGTCAGCTTTGGAGGTTGATACTAAACTACTAAATGCACCTTGTCCTACAACTGATTTCTCCAATATATTCTGTACCAATTCATCCTCATCAGGCACTTCTAATGTCTTCTTATTTGTGGTTTCTATTAACTCACTACTTTTGTGGCTTACTTTAAATACCACTTCTTCTTTTATATTTTCTGAAGAAAGCTTTAATAAACCATTGTCACTCATCTCATTAAACTTTGGATTACTGACACTTGATTTTTTTCTGCTTGAATGAGCTACCATGCAATACTCAGATGTTTTTTCTCCATTCTCTATTTCCTCACTGTAGGAGAACTGCCCTATTGTCTCCTCTTGAACCTCTTTCTCAGATACCAAGGTGACGCTTTCAACGACTGCTTTCTTTTGTCTAACACGCCTTGGTCCAGGGGTGGGAGGCCTATAAAAGCGAGGCCTGATATTTTCCTCGGGTACATTGCCTACGTCTAAATCTGCAGAATCATTCTTCTCAGAGATATTACAATCAGCAGTTTTCAAATCAGACTCTGATTCTTTGTCTGACACTTCCTCATTGGATTGCTGTAACGAGTCTTCCTCTTCTTTGTTGTAGCTCTTCAAAAATGGAGCATCTTTTGGATTTATACAGTCTGATGTATTTACATTGGATGAGCAGTCTTCCACATTCATTGCAGAAGAATTGCAAATGGAGATATTTTTGTCATCAGAAAGGCCAGCACGACTTACAGTGGTTGTCCACTTAATGGTTTCTTCCTCTTTAATTTTGAATCGTACTTTCATTTCCACTGTGATACTGCCATCTTGATTAACATGAACAGATTTCTCAATGTCATCTTGATACTGTGCCACAGATAAATCTTCACCAATAGCTGACCGATTTCCTTCTATCCCATTATGGCTGTCAAGAACATAGGAAGAATCTGAGTTGTTATCATTTGAGTTGTTATCATTGCTGGATCCTTTATCAGAAGAAACTGAGAATATCTGAGATCTTGAGCTAGAGTCCATTTCAGCTCTCACTACCAATAATTACATTGAAAGAACACAGATTCATTCAGTAGGTAGAAAGTAGAGCAGACAAATACCATGGATAAGGATCCAGATGATGAGACAGCAGACAGGCAACAAAGGAAAAGAAGAAAGGAGAAAAATTAGTATTAAAGATGTTAATGAAGTGTGTTAATTCTACACACTTTGATTTTTTATTTATTTTGCATTAGAAAGTGTAGAAAAAACCCATGGGTAGTCTTGCTATTCATCTAAGAAGTTTTTAGAGAAAGAAATATAAGAAAGTCTTAACAAAAAATGAGCATTTAAATACTTGTCCGCCTAATTTTATTTTACCATAAGTTCTTTCTAATGCCAGAACTATAGTCCTATTTGAAGCTCCAAAGCCTAAGAAACACTAGATGATCTCATTTTATACTTAGTTGAGAGCTGAGGTTGCCTTGAGCTTTTCAAGGGCTTCATAGGCACTCACCTGTTTGGGCTTCAAGCTACCAGCTTTACTTCCTCTTCATGCTTTAGTGATCTTTAATATATCATTTCCTATTAGTTCTTACGGTTAGTACTAAAACATGTCAGTCGAGGTGAATATGTATGTCCTTGGGCTTAATCTAACAATCTATAGTGCATGAGTAACTACTCTTTGTAATGTCACTGACACATGAGGAAAGGGCTCATATCCAATCCTCTGGACTGGCCTTCTGTAAAGAGGCAAACACTGAAGTTCTTGAACTCCTTGTAAAATCTAAACTTATATCATGACGATCATGAAACACATTTATGTATCTGTACTGTAGACAGTGGTGCAAAACTCACCAAAGCCAATGAGAATACTTCTAGAATTCACTGATCATTGAATGTGGCCCAAAATGTGTTAGCATACACAATATTTATTCCCACAATATGCTTTGGTTTCTCTGCAATAACTTGGGTCTTTCAAAAAATTTTATCTCATCTCTCTCTCATAGTTGTCACTGAAGAGATGAGAGGTAAAAGTACATGAGATGCGAATAAAGTTTTGCTGTCTTCCAAGGTCTTCTGCATGTGCAAGGGAAACTGTGCAGGTACACCCATACAAAGGTATGCACAACTGCCACTGATACGTAAATATGTATGATCCACCATTTAATAGATAGGTTTCACTTGCAAAAAGCATTTTAACACATGTAATATTAACTTATCTACATTTCTTGAATGTGATGGTTGTTTGTTTGTTTGTTTGTTTGTTTAAGTGGTGTCACATCAATACTTTTACAGTAATATATTACCATTCTAGATACATGTCTATAACTTCAGGCAAACTGCCTTGCAAGTTTCTCAAGCATATGATTTACCATGAACTGAATAAGAAACAAAAGTTTGTACTAATTCCTCTAACACAGACCAGAAGTTATACTTCCCAAAGTAAAAATCTCACCTTCTCTGTCTCAGGAAATGGAATTGGAACAAAGATGCTGAAATTTCATTTTCTATGCTTTCACATCATCAATGATATCTCCTACACCTGATATCTTTGAAATTCTCAGGTTAAAGACAAAAAGAGGGTTGTTTTTTCTTCCCTCCTTCTGTGAGTGCTGTTAACTAAGAGTTAGAAGCTGGAGATAATCAGATCCAGCAGCTCAGGTTTTCTACAACTGCAAGGCTCAGTCTCTGTCTCAAAGCAAAATCTGGGTAGGATTTTTGTTTCTGCAGAACTTTCATTCTCAAAATGTTCTTGTTCATTCTCTCTTGACTCATTAGTTATGCTCTGCAAACAGGTCTCAAGCTGTGCAAGTCCAAGTACACGAACGCTGAAAAACCCTGAAATTAATAGCTTGGTGGGGAGATAATAAAGTGCAAGGAATGTGCATGGAACTCCCTCAAGCAAATGGAAATCAAATGTCTTATCTATTAATGTGCTCCACGACACTGTCAGGGTTACTATGGAAAGTCCTAGTACAGTAACAATTACAGCATTCCCTGGGTTCTCCAGTGCAGCATGAAGCTGTAGCAAGAGTACAGAGTACCTCTGGATTAATGAAGTTCCTGTAGACAGCACCTCAGCCCTACAGGATGCTGTAATATCAGGAATTCCCATAGGACCTAAAGCTCTGGTACTGCAGCATTTCATTTCCCTCAGCCTCAGGCTATTCATCTAGCCTGGCTTCTCTCCAAGAGCTCCTCAAGTTGTTGATCGTCCACCAGCCATTTCACACTCTTCCTGACCTTATCAGTGGCACAACTCTGTGAGTAATCAAAGGGAAAGTACATATTTGTGTATCTTTTCCCAAAATTATTCAAAAAATATATGTAACAGCCATGAGGATATATAAATGGACAACACTCTGTTTAGGCAAAAGCAGCTTCAAAAACATAATGAATTTGTGAGTGGATGGATGCTATACTGGTTTTCCTATTTATGTGGAGCATGGGACAAGAGAAGAGTGAGTCATAACAAGCCAAACCTCCACATGTTGAGTTCTGAAAACTGAACGAAAGTTTTGCCCAAGCAATTCAGTCAGAGCCTGAAGTAGCCTGAGGTTTTTCTTTCAGCACTGTTGCTATTAATTCTGACACCAAAAAAATAATAACAATGGCAATCAAGTGAATTAAAATAAAATACAGTCATAGATTTTCATCCCTGTTCTAAGTAAGTCTGTCAGAAACAAAATATGCATACTAGCTGAGTACTTAGCAGAAACTTGCATTTTAAAAAGAAAATTAACACTTTGATCTTTCATAAGCTTATAGAGGAATCACAGCGGATATAAACAGTTTCAGCTGGCCTTTCTGAATATCCTTGATCCTAGTAAGATTGTCACTGTTTATGTCTTATGCTGAGAGAGATAAACAAATTAATAAAATACAAATGAATTCAAAGAACTTACTCTTTTCACTTTCTGACTTGGCGTTTGCTTTTGGGTACACACGATTTCCAATTCCAAGCAATCTAGCAGGCTGCAAATACCCAAGCGATTCATAATTGCTTGGTTTAAAAGGCTCTCTCCCTGCAGCAACTACAGCTCCAGAGCACAATCTCAGGGCCTGAAGATTAGGAACCTGGAAGAAAAAAAAGTAACATTAAATTCTCTGCCTTAGTAACCACCAAAAAATAATGTAAGAGATTTATCCCTTTCAAGCTTTAATATCATCACTTCTTAGTCTCTACATTCATTTGCAGCAGACTATTAAATATGTATCACAGCACGGAATTAATTTTTCAATTCCTATAAGGCATTGCTATTCCTAAGGAATTTCTATGCCTACTTCTGTGAGGATGTATCTTGTCATATAAATATATTGGATAATTACTTCAAGAAGCAACTTGGATCCAGATCAAAATTTTTTTAAAATTTAAGTGTTTGCGCACGTAATTTTGTTTCATCCTTGCACAGTGATTGTTCATAGTCATGAAATATGAATATGCATTTGGAGGTAGGTATACATATGAAGACATATTTGTAGGAAAGATTCAGAATACAGTACAAGCAGTCGATTCATGCTTCCACAAAGGAATAAGACACCATCACAGAGCATTATACTTTGGAAAAGACCTCTGGAGGTCATGTAGTCTAACCCTTACTCAAAGCAGATCTGACTGAATCAAGGTGCTCAGAGCTTTGTCTGACAGTTTTGAATGTAGGTTCCAAAATACATTGCAAGATAATGCTTACAAACTACACTTCACTAACTTGTAGGTAATATGGACAGTTTCCCAACCTAGTACACAATTTCAACAAGTGAAGGGTAAACAGATTTCCCTTGAACTCTTCGAGTTCTGCACAGAATTATCTTTCTAGATACCTGCTAAGTGTAACTATAAGTGGTTTTCTGTGGTTAAACAACATGCAGAAAAAACAGTGAGATAAAATTATAAAAATAGCATGTGAGATTAAAATCTGGATTATTAGTGCTGCACCATCTGAGTTTAGAGGTACGGAACCTGGTCCATGGTTTGAAAACTGTAATAGGCAATCAGGTGTCAGAGTTCCAAGTCATTAATGGCAAACCACTCTGCATTTGTGCAATGATAAAAATATGTCTGGGCATTAGATGCTACTTATGTTCTAAAACATTAAAAATCCCAGATAAACAACATTAAGAGTAAAGTAAGGTTTTATGTAAATGGGTAAAAGTATAGAATTGGGAGCATGCCTGAAAGAGGCCTGAGAAAGAGAAAAAAAAAGTGTATTTTCATTTTGCTTGAAATGAAATGTGTCCTCAGTAGCTTCTCTCTGTTCCCAAGATTCCAGTATATTTTCTTCAAGCCAGTAGCCCTTCTGAAGGGGGGAAAAAGCATAGAAAGCAAACAGATGAAATTTAGCACATCAGATCATACATCAAGACCATGTTTCAAGCTTATAATGGATACAACTTTATTTAATTTAAAATAATCTAGAAGAAATCACAAAAAAAATGTCAGTACTCATCCTTTTCCTCACCCTTCTGCCATCAGTGGTATAGAGTTTTGCAACTGGATATTGCATTAACTCACTCATATAATCCAGAAAGGCCTCAAATGTTTGTGTATTTTTCTTTCCCAAAACTATGGTGCGCCTAAGTCTTACATCCCCATTTTTGAAAACAAGCATCTTTTTGGGAGTTGTTATTCTGCTTTCTCGATGGCCAAACTCATCTTCATTCTGCCTTGCTAATTGCACAGCACGACGACGAGCGCTGACAGGCCTGCTGATCTGCCAGGGCAGTGGCTTTTTGCTGGCCTGTTCCAGGTTGATGGGCTTCATTTTCCTCTGATGGGAGCAAATATAGGACTTTCCATCTTCCAGATCGTCCAAATTGGTGATGCTGTGTCTCCCTCTTGGTGTACTAATATTCCTTACTCCAAAAGGTAACGGGACCCGTTTGGATAAACTATCCAGCAAGGCATCAAATGTCTTGTAAGACCTGCTATTAACTACCATTTTGATCCCATTAAACTGGGGATCTCCACTTTTATAGAAACAAATCCGTTTTGCCACAACAGGTTCAGTAACATTGAAATGGCGTGTGGATAAACTCTGCTCACTCTCAGAGGAGTTTGGATGATTCACCGAGTAACTACTTGAAGGTCTTTCACTCATTTTGACAGCAATCTGGAAGAAAGAGAAGATGGATGTAAAACTTTTCCTATGACTAGTAAAAATATGATCTACATTTTGAAAGGTGCAGAAGGAGGATTTATAAGAAACCAACAGCAGCATGTTGTGCCAAAAATCATTGGATTTAAATGGATGCAAGCTGTTATCAGTAAATTCCACAAAGACTCCAATACTGTCAGATTAAGTTAGCATGCTTATAAAGTGTACTCTACTTGTAAATATTCCCAAAACTCTCCAATGTAATTTCAAATCTCTTATCATTTTGGTACAAGAGACCTCTTCTTAGAAGGAGGTGGCTTTTCAGTCCATCCTTTCTTGAGGATGAAGCTAATGACATTTCACATTTAAGATATTTAAGAAAAGTCCTTACTAGGAGGGAGCAATCTGTGCTTTGGCACGAGCGTTTTTTAGTCCAAAGTAGCTGAACTGAAAGACAATGCAATTCATTCTGACCTTATATACTAGTTTCATACCAAGGCAAAACCACAGAAGTCAGAGAAAAGTCTCCTGATTTACTGCACTGTAAACTATACCACAATAAGGCTCAAAAAATGTCTTAAAGTGAAGCTACATCATAAATTGACAGATCATTTGCTTTTCTATTATACGTTTTATATCTCAGCATACCTATCTACGAAAACACTCACATTTATACTGAGTGAAAAATAAGCTACTGACAAAATAAGGAATTTTTAGTAAAAGAAAAGTCTTTAAGTCCCTCAAAAAGACACGAAAAATTCAGGTATTCTTCAGGAGAAGCAGTAAATGAAAACATTTAAATATTGGTCTTATAAACAACAAATTATTTCTGACAACCATATTGATAGTCTTCATACCTGTAAATAGAGCACCACTACTATAATCTTTCCATTTTAATCCACTCTAAATATAGATACTGTAATGACAACCCTTTAAGTGACTAAAATAACTTTATCTTAATGATTGGCTTGCTTTCACTGGAACACTGGGTAAAAACTGTCAACTAATTAGCCTCAAGGAAAAGTTTTAGTAGACTTTTACTGAAACGCTACACAGCAGTCTCAGGGAACACTTGTCATCAAAATAATATAAATTAAATTCTTTGATGATGTCACCTTGATATGGCTGCCATATTGAGTAATGAAACAATCTCTGGCTACTGTATATTTCCTTAATGAAGCTAGGGAAGACAGAATTTTGATTATTTTAATACTACATATGTTAGTTCTGAAATTGATAAGAAAATGTTATGTTTCAAGCTAGTGAAGGTTCAAATAAAGTCAGATTTGATAAGATTTTATCTTACTGTGTTCTTACAGCTTTTCCAATAACGCACTGCTTCAGCTCAGGAGCTTTGCCTTCACGAGGAGTTAATTATTTTGAACACTGATCAGAACACAGGAAGAAATCCCTCCTTTTAAGACATAATTTATGCTAAAATATACTCATCTAAGTGCTAAAACTAAAAAAATAGCCAAACAGGTCTGCACTAGAACGATGTACTCCAAGATTAATTTGCGTAATCACAATTCCATTAAAAAAAAAAAAGTAAAATTTAAAAACCTAAAACATTAAAAAGAAAACAGCATTTAATTAAGGAATACGCAGGAAGAAATTTTCAAGGTTGGCTGCAGCAACTTATACAACCCAGCTACTGAAATGGCTTACTTTCTGTAGGAGGGAGGAGCTCCACTTCAACTGAAACCACTGAGAGCTACAGTTGTTCATCTTTTTTGACACACCACTCATTAGCTGAGTAAATTTTCACTATACTTCTATACTGAGAGGTTGACAGGTGAGTTAAGACTAGGGATACAATTTGAACTGGACATTTTATGCTGCGTGAGTCATTCTGCTTAGCTGGATATGCCTAGAGGACATCTATAAGGGCATTTTTGTTGCTAGCTGCAACACAAACTTCCCTACTTTCTTTGTAGAGCAAATGTTCCACTCTAATGAAAGCAGCAATGACAGAAGTTCTTGAGTGAATAGAATGTCATGTTACTCCATCTCAACTGGCCAAGACTGGAGTCTGAGGGTCCAGTCCAGGATCTCTGGGGGAAAAATTTTATTGTCAACAACGGCCAGAGAGAGAAATTAACAGACCCAGCTCCTCAGCTACTCTCTATGGTACTTCTAACACTTTGTGGAAATGGAGTGGAACTTCATCTAACTGTATAATCTGATTATTCAATCTTACAAGAGATAAAACAGGTGGATTTTCTCATGAGACCACTGACATTAATCACTTTGGAATTAGCCTCTCAGAAGCTGTTCTAGATATTTGTGCTTGTGCAAAATATTCAGTTACATAATCATCAACATTTGGAAGAGAAATGCAACATATTTTACATAAAGATAATTATTAAACTCAGTCTTGACACTGTGGAAGTACTGAAATCCAAGGCAAAGAGGGAATACACATATCAAGAAAGAAAAAAGACATTTTTCAGTGTAAACACAAAATAATTTGAATTCACAAAACTAAGAAAAATAAGATTTCCTTAGCAAAATGGATGATAGACCTTTATTTGGCACACCATGTTTCTAGCATTAATTTTAATAGCAAAAATTGCTTCTGCATCTTTTAGATACCTTATAATTACATTTTACAAATAGAAAACATTTCAATAATGAGTAATCAACTTATTGTAGAAGTTATTTTTTCGTACTACAGGCCACCACATTGTAATACCTTAATTTCATCATAAACATATTATCAATTTTCATACATAAATGATATTATTCTGAAATTAAGAAATAGCTGATATTACATGAAATAGGATGTCTATTAAGATATTTTGGCAACTAAAAGGTTGAGAAATTTATTCTCCAAGAAAATCAAACAAATCAGAGCTTAATCTTTTCCCTGCATTCTACAAACAAAACCACTCATGCAATGTTTATGCACAGTTAAATTCTATAAAGACACTAAGTGGAACACGTAGTTCTAAATACATAAGAATACCTTCAATGCCATAGAGCTGATAAGCATTGCATATAATTTTATCATACTCACCTACAGTCCCATGTAAATAAAAGAGAGTATAGCTTGTTTTCAGAGATTTATAAATTGTACATGTGGTTGTCTATGCCGTATGAAACAACATCCTTAGTCTTATTCCAAGTATGCTCAGCCAGGAAAAACATCATAATCCACTTGCTTAATCTCAGCTAATGTGAATCACCAGACCAGGTTCGCCACAGGCAGCCACTGTTCGGAGCAGAATGTCTAACATCTTGTCCAGCAAGTCCTCTTATATGATGTTAAAACACTATTTACCTATTAAATATTTCGTTTGTATAATTTTCTATTTACTTAGATTGCTCAAGAGAGTCACATAACCACATAAAATAAAAATGTGGGTGGGGAAGGTAGGTTATCTAATCTACCTTCTTATCAGAGTAGGTTTATCACCCAAACTAAATTCTTTACTGATAAAAAAATTTAATATGTTAAAAATGGAGCTTCTACCACTCGCCTTCTGAGACTATTTATTAACTATCTCTAATTATCAGCTACCCCTAATTCTTGCTTTCATTCATTCACTTCCTCAAGTTGATTCTCTTTGTGCTAAAGATTCTCCCATATTTTTCTCCATTCAGATAACACAATGAAAATAGTTCCACAGTTTCTTCAACAATAGTTACTAAAACATGACAGTCTGAAGGAGTTTTGTCATCCATGAGGCGTTCTTTATTTCTACGTGTTGTAAAAAAGGCCATGACTGTTAATGTGTGTGAATATAGTTCAGGAAGAGATAGGAAGATTATGCTTAACTGTATCTAAGTTATGCCATGGAATGTGGATTTTTTTTTTCTTTTTCCAGTGGAAATACTATGTTCCCAGGTGGTAACTGTTCCATCTAATTGCCACCAGATGTATAATCTGATTTGGAGCTCCTTTGCTTAATCAGGATTACACCAAGCCCTCAAAACTAGCTGGGTAGAACAGTAACAAAAACACTGCTCAGTAAACACTACCACTACATGCTGTAATGAGTTTTTAACTAGTCTCCTTAGTAGAGAATTCAACATTTATAGAAGTCACAAAATACCACTTCAGTTCCGCTTTCATAAAATGCATAGGTACAAACAAAGATTAAATTATAATCTAGCACAGATATTTTGCTATAAACATTGCTTTTTAAAATAATATATTAATATAATTATTTAGGTCCTTAACCTATTTTAGCTAATGTACTTGTATTCTAGTCAGTATTCTGTTTTTTACACTTGTTCAGAAGATGAACAAGTGCAAATTCTATTCTGATGTCTTAAAACTAAACTGCTTATAACTGGATTTTATATTGGGTTGGATTTCCCTACAGTGTAGGATTCAAAACATTGTTGCTATCCTCATTAACTTCCCAGTGCATGCAAAGACACTTTCAATAAACAGCTAATCCATCAGTAGCTTCCGTGCATCACTAGAACTGGGGACTCAGGAGATCATACTGCTGGGACCTGGTGAAGATGGCAATCAAGTGTCACCATTTGACAGTGTAAATGCCTCTTATTTCCCTAAGACTTCAAAAGGCTTGCAAAGCTTCTGTCCAGACTTATGTAGCTTAAAGGCCCACTGCATTCATTTTTGTATTACAAACACTTCATATAGTCTGAGAAGACAGAAGAAATCATCAACTTTACAGTAAAAATAGAATTAATTGAATTATCTTTTATTCAGGCTTACAGCTAACAAGCCACAAAAAAATTATCACTGTCCTAAAGCAATCAATACTGACACAGAAACACCTTTCATCCATTCATGTGGGCAGCTTGGCTGACACCCATGAAATTATTACAATTATGCAATAAGAACTTAGCTTTAATATCTGGAGAACAGTTGTTCTTTATATATAAACCTTTCACCAAGGAAAATTGGGGAATATAAAATCAGTCCGGAAAATTTAAGCAAGCAAAATCAGGCCACATGAGAAAACATCTCACTGATTAAAATTGTAATGGCAAGCACGTTTACAATTTTTCTGAGCTGCTGTCATTCTCGCTTTTAAATGACAAGCCTGTTTATCTGCAAAACATCCTCAGTTCTGGGTTCTAACACTAAATATTGCACTTAACCTGTACTCAATAACCCTCTTGGTCCTATGTTTTTAAGGATTATTGACTGGGCAATAGCTGGAATTATGTCCATATCACTGTGAGACTGTCACTAACTTCAGTTCTTGTCTCTCACTGAAAAGAAGCAAAAAGAGGAAAGCTCGTGTTCGGCTCTTTTTGAATGCAGAGCCAGGTAAGTACAAAGCATCTACTCGAATGACCGCAGACATCAATGGAAGTTTTCCTTTCTTTTCCAAAGGCTGTCCTCTAGGAAAGCAGTGGCAGACACACAGCCAGTTGAAGGTCCAGTGCCTGCAGTTAGCCTGCAACACCATTCTATGAGGCAAAAGGCCTAAGTCCAGCACCCTAAACAAACACTTGGCCTGCTAAGTTCAGCCCAGGGCTGAACCAAAGCTCAGGTTAAAGTTTTCAAAGCCAAAAGTTTCTAACTGACTCCAAAATTCTTTGTATGAGACCAGCGAAATACAGCACCAAAATAATTGTAACAAATATTTTTATCACTATGCTTCCTGATTTTGACCAATTACTCCTCCTTTTCTACAGACTTTCCTTCAGTAACGGAACTGATTAAATGTTACAAGTACCTAAATATAACCTACACTTTCCACCTCCTTCTACAAGTCCTCTGTGTTTCTCAAGACCATTATCATACCTAGGAAACTGATGCTTGAGAAAGAAAAAGTGTGTTAGCAATTACATGAGCATGTTTGCTGATATATTCTTTTTTCCTTAGCAGATAACCAGCATCCCAGGCTGAGAAACAGAAGCAGCCTTTTCTGCAGCATTATCCTGACTGGTAGCAGGGTCAGAGCTGTGTGTGCCGTGCGGACTTCCCTGCCTGGCAGTCCTATGGCCCTTGAATGACACCCTTTGTTTAAATCGGACCCACATGCAGCAGCGGTTAACACTCGAGTATTTTTATCATTCAAGAGTGAGTCACTTCTTTAGAAAGGGCAGTTGCTACACCAGTTAAACTATTACTGTTGATCTCATGCCCCAAGAAAATGCTGATAACGTGCCTTATATCTTCAAGCCCTTGCAACCTCTTATACTTCTGGGTTTTTTTAAATTGGACTGCTCAGTAAGGTATGGAACTAGGAAACTGCTATCAAGCTAAAAAGGAAATTATCACATTAGAAGCAGAGGCCTGGGTTAAGTTCCCTTCAGCGTGCCCAGCCTGTTTACATCCTTTCCAGCAAAGCTTTCCAAAAAATGTGGCACTATTAATATGTTACTACTGATAAGATTTTGAACCATCACATTACAACAGCATTTTACTGTTTGATATACATGAACTTCTTATCAAATTAATCCTCACAGACTTTTATTCATTAAATTCTCCAACAGAGATTTGATAACCAACAGCTGAGGATGCAGAATGAGGAAAAAAAAGTATGCCTCTGGGGAGGAAAACAAAACAAAATAAAACCAGAGCTCTGATTTTAAGAGAACTCTGACTGGATGGTTAGCTGAACTGCAAAACTCCTGTTTGAGTTGTTCTGGTTTTTGACCACCACTACATTTAAGTCAAATCTGAATACCCATTTATGTTCAGTAGACAAATTCCTCTGGGAAATGTCTGGCCCTCCAAAAGTACAAATTAACCCATCATCTTTAAGTGAGCTAGAATTTAATTCTGGAGCGTACAGCCTATCTCAGATTCAAATGCATAACCATTCTCAGACTAGTTTTCCTTATTTTCTTGCCTCAGATGTATTTAACCCTTTACACTTACCTTCTGCTCTGTAGTATATACTAACAGAAGGCAAGGGTCAGCCATGTTCTTATTTTTTTCTGAGCGTGAACAACTGAAAAAAGAGCCATCCTAGACTGCACTTTTATTTGTTTACATTACAGCTACACAAGTCACTGCAGTGATACATGAATGCTTACAGAGCATCTTAAATTCTTTAAACAGAAAATAAAAAGACTAGAAATTTTTCCATATCCCTAGTTTTCTTCTTTTACAACATTTTAAAAAATTCTTCCTTGACTATTTGGTTTCATGACCCTTGCAGCCCTTTCACCAAATTAATAATGCAGTCATCTGTGTAGCAACCTTAACACACCATGACTTGTAAAAAAGTCATGTTACAACTAACTGCAAACCTAATCAGCGCTGTCAGCTTATTAAAGATTGATTTCTTACGGTATTGGTCATAAAATCTTAATGTTTTACTGAAAATTTCACTCATTAAGACAGCTAGGGTTGTCACACAATATCTTTTTTTATGATCTTTTTACCTTCCTTGTATTTCTTAACAATCTGTTAATTTATAACTATTATTCTTTGCATCTCCCAAACAGCATGGCCAAAGAAAAGGATTAAACAGGCAGCACATGAGTTCCTTGGTCAAGTTGTTATCAGCTTACCTTGCCCTGTGCCTCAGTTTGTCTATCTGAAATTCCACTCAATGGCCTTGCCAACTTTCCTATTTCATGGAGACATTGTGAATCATAAACTAAAGAAATCTCCAGCAGAACAAGTGACTGTGAGGGGCAGACCTTTGGGCTCCTTCTGGAGGACATCATAAAACCTTTTGCTAGGATCTGGTCTCATTTCCTTGATGGCATTCAGAGGTTGTTTTTAGAGTGACTGAGTCCATAAATTGAGGCCAAAAAGGGGAAAAGACGAGGCTTTGAAACTTTACAGTTTTGCCTCCTACAAAATTAAAGTAAAAAGTTTTAAAGTAAAAAATTACATCTTAAGCACTTGCTCTGATCTGCTGCCTATCTCCCGTAGGTGCCCAGGCTCCTGAGGCTCCCAGATTGCTAACACTACAGCTTTGCTGCTGGGCACGTGTACAACTATTCCAGCTCTGACAACACTAAGCTGCTTAATGTCTTATCTTTGGTGCAATGCACAGCCCATCACTGCTTTGCCAATCTTGCCTGAAGAAACCTGACCATCCCCTCTCACAGCCCAGGCAGCCAGCTGTTGCTGTCCTCCATTCCTCTGGCTAGTAGTTAAAGAGCTCTTTTTCCACTCCAGAGATCCAGTTCAGTGCCTGATTTAGAGCAAGGATTTAAGTCCGTATGTCTTAGCCTTCAAGTTAGTGAACCAGCTCGGTGCTCCTCCTGCTGTCTAGGCTGTGTATAAGAACAGACTGTTCTGCAATTAGATGTTGTGCACTCATCAGGCTCCACCACTACAAATGCCCAGTGGCAAGACACACCTAATTTTAAGCCTGGGTTTCGATACCCATTTCTTTGACAGACATAAAAATAGTGTCAAATACAGACTCCCATCCAAAGGCTCTGTATCTGTCCAGGGTTCAGAGGCCAAAATACCCAACTCAAGCCTGAGGGTGCCCGGATGAAGCACCTCAACCACCTCCAGCACTGTATCACTGCTCCTGAACCCCCAGTACAAGTCTAGCTCAGTTGTGTTAACTGTGGGCACAAGCAAGAAGATCTGAGAAAATACCAACTTTTCTTTGGCTGTCATACTTGCAGCATTAGATGTAAAAAATGGAACTGAATGTATGTTCCTAGTACCAACCCAGGATTCCCACGCTGAGATTTAAAGCTGAAGTCAGTCACCGCTTCTGCTACCGTAGCTCTCCAAGATACTTGGTTTTGCCCTTTCTGCATTTACTCTCACTTACATACAAACATTTTAAGTAGATATTTCTCCATATGCATGTTTATGTCAAGCTAGGTATGTGTAGATACGCAAACACACACCAGCACCCAGAGAAGCTCTACTCAAATATCTTCAGTTATTTTTATATCTTTTAGATTAAATAGTTGTTTTCTGATCTTTCTTGTATATTCCCAGACCTGTTGCTTCCCTTTCATTTTATTTTGGTTTGGAGGTACATTCCTCTAAACTCCCTCATATGCTGAACTGGTGTTTTACCAAAGGATCTCATACATATATAGAATTTTGAGCCAATTAGATCCATTTTTTTTTTAATGAAGACTCCCAGCCTCTGTTTCTGCCTTGTAATTTTGTCATAGTGCCTGTTTCTAATATCAAATAGGACTAAAAAATGACATTATATTTATAAAGATTTTTTTACATATAATCAATAAAAAATAGAAAGGCAACGTCCACCTCCTTCAAAAATAATCAAATCATGTTAGCTGTTATCAGCACCAAATTTCTGTACATCAGTCTTTTCCCTTGTCTAAACGAAGCCCCATGTGTTTTCAATAAAATTTTTCTACACACGGTAATACTGACTAAAAATTATGTATAAACAAAACTTACTACTTCATTTTAATTAAACGTTCACTAGCAAGATTATGCGTTTTTTAATTTAATAAAATACTTTTGTATTGAAGTTATTGATTTTTAATCAAGTTATAATTAAATTACCAAAAGCCATAAAAATATTTGCTAGTAGGAAGTCTGTGAGATGAATACATGACCACAGAGTGGTAAAAAGTATCATTGCTATTTCCAGGTTCTTTCCGTAAAATATCAGAAAGAGTACTCAAAGTTTCATCATGTGAGACACTGATATTAGACTAGATAAAATCTAAAAATTTTAATTTTCTTAAAAAAGAAAAGCATACATTGTTAAAGAATAAGTGACTCACTATTTTTTTTTTCTATCTCTTAAGCAAATTTAGTCAAATCATTTACTCTGTGCTTGACACAGATAAAATCCAGTACATATAATTTTTAATGGAAAGGATCTGTTCATCAGACTGAACCCCAGACTGATCCCTGTGGTTTTTCTCCACTGATAAAATATCACAAAGCCAAGAAAAAGCAGATGAGTTAACTTGGAAGACAATGTATCACCTATCACTAAAAACTAGGGAGAGGCCAGTGATGGAAAGGCCTGGCTGTCAACACAGGTTTATAATGTTTCTGCTTCTGGTGCTCCATAGCAGTACAAAGTTGACATGTTTTCAAGCTTCCTTCCTCTTACTACTGTTATTCTTCACTTAAGACAAACAAAACAATCCTTCTTTCTTCCATCAACTGTTAGCTTTTGAGCCAGGCTCTTCTCAGTGGTGTCAACCAATACAACAAGAAGCGACAGGCAGAAACTGAGGCACAGGAAATTCCACCTGTATATAAGAAAGAACTTCTGTACTGTGAAGTTGACCAAGCACTGGAACAGACTGTCTGGAGAGGTTATGGACTCTCCCTCACTGGGATGTTCAAGAACCACCTGGATGCAACCCTGTGCCACGTGCTCTAGGAGCAAGGATGTTGGACCAGATGACCCCATGTGGTCCCTTCCAACCTTACCCACTCTGTGATTCTGTAAATGTGACTGCAGCTGGAAAGGAGGTATGTTCAGATGCTCCACTCCCCTTCAGGACACACCTATACTATATTGTGCTACTCTGTGAAATGTATTCAAGTGCTTGTCTTCACTTTACTGATTATTGAGCAGTATCTATTTTCAAATTATTTTCTAAATTTAAAAATTACAAATTTTAGTGATTTAATTTTTGTTATTGTCCCTTAATTTCTCGACGATTTCAAACACTAATAAAGAAAAAATGCTGAGATTTTCAGACCATACTGAAGACAGTATTCTTATATAGATCTAATACGGTCTAAAGG
Organism: Melanocharis versteri; assembly: GCA_013397845.1. NCBI lineage: Eukaryota > Metazoa > Chordata > Aves > Passeriformes > Melanocharitidae > Melanocharis > Melanocharis versteri. The sequence goes on along the minus strand of VZTG01002328.1, from coordinate 52,483 downwards.
CATGCTGATTTGTAGAAATATATTCAGATCAATTATTGAAATCTTTTGGTAATGATGACATATCATAGGTGACAAAGAAAGCATGCTTTGCAGCAAAATATTGGCCATGCTTCCATAGGATTCTGAAAGCACATTTCTGCAGTTACACTTTTCTTCAGAAGAGCAGCAGCTGACACTCTCTTTTTGCAGGCACAGCCATCGCTGTCTTCAGAGAATCAGAAGACAGCACAAGGCCTTAGAGAATGGAAAAAAATAAAAAACTCCTCAGAAATACAAAACCCCCTCCGGAGCAACCTCTGCTTGGAATCACAATCCTCGTGGCTTTCACTTTGAATGTGTCAAGAAAAAAAAAGCGACTTGCAGAAAATTATTTGAATGTTACTGAAATAAACCAGTAAATTTTTGCAAAATCACCTCTGATAAGGTCAGCAGCCAAGGTCAACCCTTGGCAATCTCTCCAGTGCCGTGACAGAACAATGGACCCTGCACTCGGAGCAAGCGGGCAGGCGCAGGCTCTGCGGCTCTATCTCGGCAGATAACAATCCCTGTGACTTCAAATAAATCACAGCGAGCGGAAAGAGCCGTGTCGGATAGGTCTCTTCTCATGTTTTTCTTAGCAGACTGCCACAGGGAAATACTCAGATGCTGAAGGATGTGTGTTTACTTAGAAGAGACTGATCTAAAAAGAAGTGACACACTATAATCTGGTCACGCGAACTGTCTCTAAGCAATTAGACTGCCTTAGTGGTTTAGTGTTATTTTAGGCTTAATTTTTGCTTTTGGAAAGAAGACTTGCTGCTTGAAAAACACAGTACATGTTACACCACATCATCCATGCACTCATGATGATATCAGAGGCTATTAAAGTCATTGCATCATTTTGGTAAGATGTATAACCTCAAGCTGAACTGAGCTACTCCTTTGCCTTTTTGAACTACAGAGAAAATGTATTATACTTAGTTCAGAGTGTTTTCTGGACATTAGTCCTTAACTTTAATCTCCTTTCAGAAACTGAGGGGAATGGAAGTGAAAAATAACTTTTGTGAGACCTCATTACAGGGCTAAGAAACAAATTTTCATTTAGATGCTTCTTTCTTTTTATTGCTACTGATATCCCTTAAATTACACATTTTCCTAGGATTGTCTCAGGCTAAAAATATAAATTGAGAGGTAATTCCTAACACACATTAAGTTGTTTATACTGCAAAAAATAACAACAAACTTGTTTGCAACTCAAAAAAAAGCTCCCTATCAAGATGTAACCTAAAATAGCTGCAGAAGCAAGAAGGTAAGACGAGAGAGTACTAAGTAGTAGCAACATGACTACACCACAAAAGGAGCTGATTCAAATTAGGCTCATTTTTATTTGTGACAACCATTTCTAGCAGTTTGGCAAACTGATGTGCTAAACAAGAGCCATACCCGAGTCCCCTCCAAACATGCACCCTCAGGCCCTGAATTCCCATTATTTTGCTTGAATTTTACCAGTTTTTTGCCCTTCTCCAATGCAGTTGTGCATTTTCTTAATTTTAAATACATCAGAGCTTTGTTGAACTGATACATTTTGATTTACCTTTCATCTATCATCAATCATTCAGTTTCATTCTATATTGCATGTGATCAGTTTAAGTGGGAACAGAAGTGTAAATCTCGAAGTTGGAGAACCGACTCATGGAAGGGATAATACTCATAATTGATCGACTCTCAAAAAGCATATTACCCAGTAATAACAGTCCTTTTAAAAGGACCAAATCGTTTATATATGTGCACTCAGGATAGATACATAGATAGATAGATAGACAGACAGACAGATTGTTCTTAGATAGTGGAAGGGCTTATTTATTCTATCAAGTTCGAAGTTTTGTTACTTCCGCAACTGTCTTAGACCATGTTACCTTTTATGTCATATAGCAAAGATATATCCCCTGATTTATTTTTAAAAGCACTACTGCCAGGGTTGCAGACAGACAAGCTCATGCATTGGTTGTCCATGTCAAGGTTTTGAAAGCAGGGGGAATAAAGGCAGGAATGGGAGGAGGTTAAGGCTGCCCTGCGCTGGACACAGCTCCAACAGACCTAACACAGGACACAGATGAACCCATCATGTTCACACATCTGTGATAGCATATTTAAGAAAAGAAAAAATGCTGGACAGGCAGGGGAGGAAGACAAAAAGGAAGTGAGAAACAGCAGTGTAAGTGCCAATGCAAGAGAAGAAGGAGAGAAGGTGCTACAGATGCTGGAGCAGAAACTCCCCTGCAGCCCCTTGAACAGCCCACACTGAAGCAGAGATCTGAATGTGGGCTGCCAAGACCTCATGCCAGAGCAGTTTTTTCCCTGTAGGACTCCAGCTCATGGAAGAACCCACACTAGAGGAGAGGAAAGGTATCAGATGGAAGAAGAGATTGAGAGGGTCTGCTATGGACTGACTGTGCCCTTCACTGTCCCTCATTGTACTGCTTGCAGGGTGGATGGCAGGATCTGAGAGAAGTGAAGCTGAGCCTAGAAGAGGGAGAGAAAAGATTCTGTTTTATTGCTTGTCTTTGTTTCTCACTACCTGAATCTATTTTTATTGGCAACACACTAAATTCATTTTCCCCAAGTCAGGGCTGTTTTACTCACAACAGTAATTGGTATGCAGTTTCTCTAACTTTATCTCAACCCACCAGTTTTCTCATCTTATTTTTTCCCCTGCCCCCTGAGGAGGAGTGGGTGAGCAGTTGGGTGGGTGTTTGGCTCTCAGCAGTAGCTAACCCACTGCTGCTCCCCAGGAGGAACACAGATCCCTGAATTCAGAAACTGCATCTCCCCGCTTGTGCAGCTCATCTAGATGAAAATCAAGGTGTTTCATGAGAATTACTGCCTCATAAATATTCCTTTTCTAAACACAATGCCTGCCAGCAGCAGATGCAGATAAGAGACAAATGAGGCTGAAAATACTTTTTGCTTTAGTTATCTTCAAAGGATTCAGAGCTAAAATACTCACTCTTATAATAGGAAGTCTTTAGTCATAGCAATATTTCCCTTGGTACTGGTCGATTTCAGACAACCTGTCCACAAACTGACACAAACAGTGTCCTTTGGCCAAGTAATTCCATTCAAGCAAACGAAACTGATACTGTAACCAAGGGCTTTGGACTCAAAGTTGTCTAAATCGAAACCGTTCAGAGGAAATTTGGTTCAATGCATTCCAATACTTAACGTGCTCGAAAAAAAAAAAAAAAGCTCTCAAATATCTTGTTCTGCTATTTTCTAAATGAAATTTCTGTTCTTTGGTTGGAAGACACTTTCATTTTAGAAACTTACCATATGTTTAAAATTGCAAAACAAGAAAAGATCACAATCAAAATAACATATCAAACCATGTAAATTAAATATTTTTAACTAATCAGAGCTTTTTTTCTTGGTTGGTGCCCAATTTTTTCCTTCCCTCTTTTGAGACTTTAACTCTGGATTCACAGAAAATGAGAAAAAAAAAACCCAACTGAAATCTCAAAAATGCTTGCATGATGGGAAAAGGCCATGATTAGAATTCAACAGGAAAATCAGCATTATGATCATGTCTTAAAAAGTAAATGCTGTTTTTCCTAACATTTAAAACGAGAACATAAAAACTGCATGACTGGGAGCCTGCAACATGGCAGCTGACATAAGTTGGCCTTACCCTCCTAAATGTCCAGAGACTTGTAGCAAATTACAACAAAAGCAAGTGGATCTTTCTGTAATATTATAAGCATGCTGTTCAACTAATGTCTACAAGCAACTCAGCGCTACTGATGCACAAAAAAGTAAAACATTACTTTAGGAGTGCATAGGTGTAGTAACAGAGATGCTCAAAAGAAAGCCAACAAACATTATTCAGTATTAGAAGTACTTCTTTGAAATTATTAGTGCACATTGTCAAAAATGCTGATAAAGAGTACTGTCTCTTTTATACGNAATTATTAGTGCACATTGTCAAAAGAAGGATTAATATCTTAATGCTGATAAAGAGTAATGTCTCTTTTATACAAACAAAATACGTGTCAAATCACTGCTTGAATCTTTTGCTTCTCACAACACTGTCAGTAATTAGCCAATATATTTAAATTAAAAAAGGTAACTTTTTCTATTTAAAGAAAATTGAGTTTAAGGTCACGTGAAGTCACTGCATAGCAAATGTGTACCCACCAAAGAATCAAATTTAGCCGCTGCATCCTGCTCAGTTCAGAATCCTAATGTGAAGTCAATGGAAAAATACAGAGAAAAAAAATCTTTTTCCCAAAGTTTATGAAGAAGTAGTAGCATTGCATTAGGCTTTTGTTCTGTTTTTAGTGTCCTTAAGTAGAAACTCCTATAGCATAGTTAAATATTCACAAAAGAAAGGGTTATATCAAAATAAGGTGCCTCACAGGGACAGAATAAAAATCCCTGAGAGATCTGCAACACGAGGGAGCAGCTCTGTCCATTCTAGGCAGTCAAAGCTAAAGTGAGTTAATTTCAGCAGACAGGAATGCTGATGCAAAATCAGTATAAGAAAACAAGCCCATTTGGCTTCTCCTTCAGAATCCTGCTGTTTCTTTCTAAAAAGGAAATATTTCAGTAAGACAAATTATACCAACTGTGAATTTGATCTAGTGCTTTCAAGAGCTCTCAGTTAACATCTAAGAATGAGACTGACTAGTTAAAGCATAAAGTTTGCAATATTTCTGGAATACATCCTATTGAAAAATGCTCTAGGTTGTACAATGCTCAGAAAATTTTCTGTCTCAGCCCCAACCTCTGGCAAAGACAACCTCAAAACATATAAATCTGAAAAATGTAATTTCAGTTATTTTTGATTCTGTATTTCCTCATATTTTTAATATCAGACTGAGAGAACAGCTAAAAAAGGTGTACTTTTGAAATGTCATATAAAATTATTCACTTCACTTAACTTCATCAACTGATGACAAAATTTACTCCTGTGCTAGAACTGACTAATGCTGTCCCCACCCATAAGCCTTTTGCAGTTTGTCTTTGATGCCAGAGCCTTATCTATGAAACAAACCCATCAATTTCCAGACAAAAACTGGAAAGAGATTAGCTCCCTCCCTGCTGAGATAAATCACTTCCCAGTGTACTCGCTTACAAACTTCAACATTTTTCATATGGTTTTCACTCTGACTTGGCCTGTGAAGGAATGCTAGCTTCAAGAGAATTAATATTTCTGTGACACAAACATAGAACTGCAGGCTCAATTTTCAGAATTGATTGGTAGCATTATTCTTTAACAATATATAATGCAGTTATTTACTTGTTTTACATGAATGATCATACCGGGTTTTGAGCCAGGCAAGAAAGAAAGAAAAATATTCTTTTTGCATCTGTTCAGATTAAGTTGATAGCTAAACTTTAGAGGATGACTTTAGAAACTCATGTTGCACAGCTGCAAATATATTTATGATTCTACATGTGAACATCATAACACAAACACAGATCCTATAAGCTTCTGGAAATATGCCAACTTTCTAGCACCAGAGATGCCAGTGCAGACCCATTTCTCAAATATTATGAATGCTGTGCAAATTCATGCTTTATAAAAGCAGTTATAGTCTTTAATTACTCCAAAATAGATGCAAAATTAGGCTAGAGGATATAGTCAAATGCACTGAATTACACATACAGAAATAAAGAATATTGCTCTCTTTTACAAAAAAGAAAGCAATTACTAGTTAGTCCTTTAATATCCAGACTAAATTGCCTGTATATCAAAATTTTTTTTGTTGTTGTTACAAGTGCCTCTTAAGATATATAAACAAGCAGATATTGGTGTCCATTCAGACAATTATAAACAGACCATTAAGACATAGTTTGTAAGGATTTTGACTTGGAATCACAGAGCAGCTGATGTTGGAAAGTGCCTCTGGAGATCACCTAATCCAACCCACAGCTCAGAGCAAGGTCAGCCACAGCAGGCTGCCTGGAACCATGTCTAGATGGCTTTTGAATATTTCCAAGGATGAGACACCACCGCCTCTGAGCAGCCTGTGCCAATGTTTCACTATCCTCACACTAAAATAGTTTTTTCTTATGTTTCAGTGGAATTCCCTGTATTTCAGTTTGTGCTGCTTTTTCTTTCTAGATACGACTGAAGAAGAGTTTGGCTCTATCCTCTTCACTCCCTGCCCATCAGCTATTTATATGCATTGACAACCTGCCCCTGACTTTTCTCAAGGCTAAACAAACCCAGGTCGCTCAGCCTCTCTTTGAATATTAGATGCTCCACCAATCCCTTAATCATCTTAGTGACCCTTTGCTGGCCTCATGCCAGAAGGCCCATGTCTTTCTTGTACTGGGAATTGTTTTTTGTTTTACTGTTTTCCTTCTGTCTTCAGATTTGGAAACATATATTTCACATACTAAATATGTACTACTGCCAAGTAAACTTTGTTTCCAGGATTTTTATCCCTTTTAGCTATAGAAAGCCAACCAGTACAATTTCATTGCAAAAAGTAATGAAATTACTCCCACCTGGGAGGGGAAAAAGAGTTAAGTAATCTCACCAGCACAGCAGACCCTTCTGCTTTAAGGCATTACTTGTTCATCCACATCCAGGCAACAGTCTGGAGGAGAAATAATATTTTCACATGTCCTTTTCTGTTGCAAATGTATCAGATGCGGGTCAAGGTGTCAGGGCCACAGAAACAGCCAAAAAGCAAGAGCTGTCTCTAGGAAAGGGAGGAGGAGAGATTCTTCCTCTCCATCGCTGTTAGAGTTACCTATCGACATCTTTCCACAGGGTGACACTGGACAGAGGACTGGAATGCAAAGACTTCTCAACAGACATTGGCATATAAGAGAGAGCAACTTGTCTGTTGGCTAGCCCACTTCCAGAAATCCAAATAATCCTCTCTAAAATTCTTTGTGATCCCTAATCACACAGCAAGTAAACTAAGGTGCAAACAGCAGCAGCTGCTAGTAACACTCGTTATGAGTGTTATTGCCTGGGGGTTTTAGCACACAAAATCATGAACTAAGGACATTAGATATCTAACACATGCTCACTCACAGTTTTTAATCCTGCAAAAGAAAGAAAAGGATAGGCTTTGTCATGGGATATAAGTTTGTATAACAGCTGTTGGAATTTAAGGACCACAGAGCTCAGCCTGAGAACAGCACAAAAGCTGTGTCAGAATTTGAATAAATTAGCTAATTATTTTTTCTCTACCCTTGTTATTATTTTGAAGCCATCATTAAACAATCTGCAGGCAACTCTCACAACACTTTGACTCTCATTTTTCACTGAAATAACTGCAGTCCCAGCCTTTAAAGATTGATGCCTGAGCAGCTCATGCAACAAGGTTAATGAACATTCAAATCCTGGATCTGTTAGTCTCGGAAAGACTAATTGGAAAGCGAAGAATATGCATCCTCTAAGCTGCTATGTGTCGTGCTGCTTCAAAAAAAAAATATTTATCTGAAAGCAAGTAAACCATCTGTCCTAGTGGGCACTCTCCCTTGTTATGAAATGGTCACAGCCTTATTTATTTCCATTTTGCCATGGCAGACAGGCCAATAGTTTAATGTCACAAGCTAAACCATAAAATACATTTTGTTTTGGCTTAAGTTCACCTACAAGTTGATGAAATGTTCACCTACAAGTTTAAGCAAAATGTCTGCCTAAAAGTGTAGCTGGAAATATGCTTTGAATTTCTCATTCATCAAGAGAAGGGTGTAATAAAGTAAATCTAATGTTCTCGGATTTCAACAGAAGTGCAACACCGACAATCATTTTAGGTGCAAAAGAATTACACAGAAAAGAACCCTTCCATTAAGTTTCCACTCAGTTACTACAAAAACTGGAATTTGTTGTGTCTGAATAAGATATTCAAGACTGATCAAAATCCCTTAAATTTCCAACAGCCAAACTGTAATTGTTATGTGCATATTTTTCCATCATATGAAAGATATGAAATTGTAATTGTCAAGATATTGTCTGTATATTCCCCAATATTGTAATGAATACTTTGATTTTCCTGTGTCACATGTTGTTTTCCTCTCCCCAAGAGCAGAAGTATGCATGATGCAGCCTCTTGGTTTAATGACAGGTTTTAAATCAGGCTTTTGTTTCGTACTCAACGCTACAAATTGCTACTAAATTTTCAACTGGAAAAACAAACTCTTTTCTACTGAAACTTGTCCTCAGAAGATGAAAAGTCAGAAAGGTGGAAGTTGTTCCATTCACATATTTGAGCTACGTCTAAAAAAACATCATTTCCATCACAATCCAAGCTTTTTTTAAGAGGGCTCCTTTTCCCACATGAACAATGTTATTGCTTTAATCTGTATTTAAGATGATCTGTGACCACGCCATCAAGTGTCTTTTGGGTAACCTGAGCGAAAATTCCACGGGAAGCCAGCAGAAGGCAAGCTGGCATGTTCACAATATGTGGTGCTGCTGAGGAGATCTCAGCACAAGCCACTTTCCCAAGCAGTGATGTCTCAGTTTACCACTTGCCGACAGATAGACCAACACCCAGGCCACAGTCCAACAAGTCCCAAGAAATTTAGAACCAGCTGGGAATACGTGGAAGGAATTCTCAACTACAAAGCCAAATGGTAGGTTATGAATGAACAATTTTCACATGAAGAAAACTGCATAATTGGCAAGAGCTTTTCAGTATTTCCTGTTCTCCAGTATCCATTTTGCCCTGCTTCAGTTACCCAGGATTTTATTCACAAACGAATACTACTCAATGTTCTGGGCAACATGATAATAAATGTAGAGCTATAAATGACCCAAACACATAGAACTGTGCCCCGTGTTGATGTAAGAGCTCCCACTATCTGAGTGGTTTAGCTTCTATTATAATGCCATACAAATTGATTTGACAGGAAGACCCAGTGGATTAAAGTACGTAAGTATCTGGTGAGTTTATGTTTATAGCCTGACCTACCGGAAGTCAAAACTAAAGGGAGGAAAACTCCTAAGTGATTAACAAGATCAAAGCCCAAGGTTAAGTCAGGCAGATCATGTGCGATGTTTAACACCTTCAGCAACTACCAACCTTAGCATGAGCTGTCTAGCGTAGCAGCTTTCAACAACATTCTTTGTCCCCTGCCCAAGCTTCTCTAGATGTTGTTCCATTCAGGCTTCCTCTAAAACATGCCTGCATCTGTTTATCCATAGCAGGGTTTGAATGTTTTCTAATTGCAGAAAAATTTCAAAAGTAACTTTTTCTAATAAATGAAGCTCTACACCATTTCTGTCTTAACAATTTTCATAAAAATGCTAAAATGGAAATTCATAAACATTTTCAAAATTCAAAACCAGGATTACATAAATGGTAACCAACCAGAGTTAATATTATGCAGAAACACAAAACCAATGAGAAATAGCAACATTCCTGATCTCACTAATTATATATAACAAACTAATTAAGCAAATTTCTTAAACTGGACAAGTGAAGTTGTTAAGTAGCAGAAAATTATACAGTTGGTAGAGAGTATATTCTATTTACTAAAATAGTGCACGGAGTGGTACTCTAAAAGTACAGTATCTTAATGCAAAAATTATAGAATGCTCTTATCTAAAATTTTACAATGCACTAGAGAGTCCTCTCTGGAGAGTTCTGAGAAGCTGATAAAACTGTTCTTTAGAAAATAATTGCAATTTAGGCTGATGAGACTGAGAAAATACAATAAATTTTTTAAGTTTTGTAAAATTATGGGGGTTTACTTCTCAGCTTTGCTTTGACCTTTTCTTCCTGTAAATTTTGAGATTTAAAAGAAATTTAGGTACCCAATTCTAACAGTGAAGTGTGTTGTTTGAATAAAGGCCTCAGCACCTTCCTGCAGAGAACCGAGATCAAAATATATTTAGAATGACGTGCAAATATAATGTTGAACATATTACACTGTCTCTCCTACTAGAACAAAACACAATTATGGTCTGAATTTTTCAGACTGTACTGTCTGAATTTGGGGACCTAGATTACTACATAACAATAGGACCTTTGCTGACTAAAGAGACTAACAAAAGATGCACAGTAGTCACTCATTTAGAAGGGGACCAAAGCACCCTCACATTGAGAAGAACACTGCTTTGTAACAGAGCTGTCAAAGGAACAAAAAGACAAATTCAAAACTGAATTATTTTTAAGATGAGTGGGCCTGCATATTCAAACGGTTGGAAAAAGTACATTTTTACTGCTTGGCAAATGTAAATCACTGGGAAAAAGATCTGTATCACAGACATGCTGCTGGAAACTGCAGGTAGTAGATACAGAAGTTTTGGGATGTATTTTCTTATGTTGTTGCATTGTCTTTGATCTTTTCAGTTAAATTGTTTCCTATTAATTTTCTTACTCCTGATAACTGTGTTCTTATAGAAAGAAGAAATTCATGACATCTTTGTGACATTTAAAAAGCTAAGGCCCAACACTGAATTGCCTACAGTCTACTAAAGGAATGTATCAGAGTGAGCAATGATGGCACGAAACACAGCAGAGTGTGCTGTGGCTAAGGGGCAGAGAAGGCATGTACAGAACAGAAATCATGTGGAACGTGCTGCTTCAAAGGAAGGTTACTCTGAAAGCTTGCTGCTAAGGCGTCATGTTTCAAAGAGCTCACCCTAACAATTTGTGGTAGAAGGCATCTATTAGACAGCTCTACCTTGACGTGTAGTCTTCAGAAATCCTTCAGCAGCAGACACGTTGGGTATGTGGATAGAATAAAACAGTCTTGTTGGGTCATCTGTCAGCAACAAATCCTGGGGGTGGAGGAAAGAGTGTTAGCTTTAAGTCACTGTGATAAAATACCATGACTTATTTGGACCTTCACAGCAACAATACACCAGTTTACCTGCTACTATCCTTCTGTGCCAGGATGGCAAAAGCAAGGTTTCCATCTTTGTGAAGAAAAAAAATCTTTGAACTTAAGATGTTTGGGGCTAAGCCAGACCAAAATACAGCTTAGCAAGAATCTCTGAACAGCAGAATCTTAGGGAGAAAGGCCATAAATACAGCACCTATCACAGATACTGTCTCTGGCCCATCTAACTTGCCAAATTCCAAATTATGAGAGGCATCCTAAGAGATTGCTTACAGACCATAGTGTTCAACAGTTGTTGATGAATATATTCTCCATTAGCTTTTCCTTATTCCTTCCCTTGTATGTTTATACTTTTGCGCATCCATGACAGTTATGATAAAGATTTTCACAATTTCAAGTTTCGTGGGAAAAAACCCCAACCTTTCAACATTTTCCTTTCAAATTCACTACCTGAAAGCTACATTGGCCTAGTTGTGAGAAACAGGAATTAATTCTCAGTATCATTCCCGTTTGGATTTATTTTAGTTTACTTTTCTTGCTCATTGCTTTTGGCTATTCCTTTTACTCTACTAAACCAACACAATACAGATTAAGTAATATTTAAGATCTGAACAGACCAGTTTCCAATACAGAGAAGAATGTATCACTGTTGTGGTTTAATCTCAGCCACCAACCAAGCTGCTTGCTCCCTCTCCCACCAATAAGACCAGGGAGAGATTAAACGGACCAGAAAAGAATTCCTGACATATGCCACTGAATGGAGAGGCTTTCATTAAATATGGAGGCTTGTGGCCAGCATAACAGCAGAGCAGGACAGACACAGAAAAGGAATTATGAGGATTAAAATGTTTTTAAAAATTATACTCTAATGTAAGTGTCTACAATAAAGCTGCAGTGCACACTTACAGTTTCTTGGGAAATAAATTCTCTTTTACTAACTGCTTTTAAACCATCGGCAGGTTTATGTGTCCTCAAGTTTTGCCTTGTTTTGCATTATCTTTTTGAACTGTCCACACAAAATGTGCATGTTAGATAGAAAGAAAATGAAATTTTACAACTATTTATTCACTTGAAGCATTTCATAAGGAAAGCATAAGGAAAACAAGAAAAACAGAGCTCAATCTTACAGTTCTTACATCATCTATTTTCAGTCATATTTCTATTGTTACAACATAATCTGTTCCTTGCCCAGCAGCAAATACTTTTTCTGTGCTATCATTTGGGTCAAATCTCGTGGGTAGCAACTTGTATCACTGAATACTGTACAACTATGACTTGACAAGCCATTCCCGGGTGATCTTTATCACATATCAGAACACAAAATGCAATCACACAAGCTCTGTGGTGTTCCCGTGGTTAGTTTACAGTCTCCAAGGATACTGTTTATTTTGCAGGTGGTGCTGACACAACTGATATCAAGGCAGTAGAACACATTCCAAGAAACTGAAAGCATGTGTTGCCATGGCACGAACAGTAAATGCCTTGAACATTCACTTCAACAAGGAAGGGGTTCCTTAAGGCATTTTTAAAGGGTTACAACTGGACAAACATGCCACTTCCTTTTTGATGTGTAAATAAAATAGTTTATATCATAGGAAAGAAGATAATAACATCTGAGAGTGTGTGTTTTGCTACCATTAAGTCAGTTAAGATAACTTCAGCACTATAAACATGAATATGGCGATGTCATTCCCCTTAGCATCAGCAATCATCCCTAAGCACAATCAAAAGAAGTAGAATATATTTTCCTCTTAAACGTATCAATAACACTTAAATCCTCCTAGCCACGGTATCTGTAGTCCCAAGATAGGCATCTCACAGGGGAATTCTAAGTCTCCAGAATTGTTTGTCTAGAAAGGCAAACACAAACTTGCTGTGTTTATACACTCAGCTTTGAGGCGTATGTCAGCTCCAAGTCTATCTCTGCATAGCCTAGCTGGAGCAAAATCAAGACAAAATTGTACAGCTGAATTCAATTGTGCAGTAAGGCAGGTCCATACCATCCCAATCCCAGCAAAATGCATTTACTACTGCTTATCCTGGAGTGATTCATGGCTTTTCTTGCTGTTTCTTGTCCTACTTGGTACAAATATTTTCGTATTTTCTAAACACAAAATTTGAGCTTGACTTTCAAAAAAACTCAAGTCAGGTCTCAATCATTCTAAAGCAATATAAAAAGCTAAGATCATTCATGCACTGGTTTCCATTTTAATTTACTGAGTCCAAAAGTGAGATCAGTGATAGTATCATCCAAACACGCTCTTTCACCTTTGTTCTTTGGCAATGGGGATAACAAAATACGTCTCTCTACATCAAGATGCAAGTCCAAACGTAAGGAAAGGCACAGTTTTCCCAGTCTGGCACTTTGAAGGCTTGTATACAATAATTTTTTGCAACAATTTAATACTATTAAAATTGACAGATTGATTTCTTTACATATAGCAACTCCTTCAATCAAACATGTCTTTCACCTTATGAAACCAATGCATGTGTTAACCATAAATTGCTACCTTATTGATTTTGAGTAAACTGGCTTCATGCACTACAAGACAAAAATAAAGTACCTGACTGAAGAGGTTCCATCTAACCAATTAGATGATCCTTTTAGATCTTCAAAGTCTGCTTTACAACATTAATCCTTACAGATCTTTGTGGTTCAATGTTTCTAAACCATGTCACTTAGACTAAAAAACAGGATCTAGAGGGTATGGCAGGTAAAAAGCTTCTATCCCTTCATCACACTTTGCCTCTCCATATTTAGCCTGTGAGTACTGAGACAGAAATCATGTTCAACAGGTTTTTCACACAATGCCTAGCATGGTAAGATCCTGATTTCACATTGGTAGGTAGGCTTTGCTTTACAACTGCAGTTACATGTTACTGTTTATACTGTTCGTAACATTATGGCTTTCCTGTGTAGACAAGAGTGGTCTACATCAGTATGTGCTGTGTGAAAGCTGGGAAAGGTTGGTAAAGCAAGAATTGTATAACTAATTTAAAAAAAAAATCCAATGTAAAGAATATAACTTTCTTCTCTTTCCAAAACAGAACACTTCAAGAAGACCACTGGAAATTCATAGTAAAGCCCAACTAACACAGCATGCACATCATGGTATCTAAATTAAGAAGCTTCTAAAGCAAATATCTGGCCCCTCAGGAGGTCTTTCAAAGTTTATCCTCCAATAATCACAGAGAGCCACAGCTTGTGTGTTTGTCATCCTCTTCCTAAAGGAAGTACACGGCCATGGATGCAATCCCTCAGAATAAGAGCTTGGGACACACAAAGATGGAGCACTTTGCTGCAAATCTTTCAGGCATGTTTCTTCTTTTTCTAGAGAGAAAGAAGAGGCTTTATTGTCCGTTTTTCTCTAATGTTGAACGCAATATTTTTGAGATGTATCTGGCCACTCAGCAATGTCATTCTCATGGATTTTGGATGGAATACTCTTAATATATTTTGCCAGGCTGGAAAAATCCATGAACTTGAATTTATAATACTGTATAACAGCACTGACAGATAGCTACCATCCCTTGGTACTGTAAATCCCATATTCAACCAAGAGGCAATAACATCATGTGACAGAAAAAAAAGGGAACAAAATAGACAATTACTGTGCTCAGGATCACTGCTGGCACCCCTGAGTATAAGACAATATCTTTTTATTGAGCTTAGTAAAATGTGGGAGAAAATTTACCACCTAAGCTAGTAAGCCAATGGGTTTGGTTTGTCTATACCCCAATATCATTTATAGGATCCTTCAAAAATTTCAAGTCAAAGTTTCTGCAAATTAAACTATTTTAATTTCATTTGAGATGTACAAGCAGAGAAATTGGTAACAACTCTGAAAAAATAGTTTTCAACAAAGCAAAGTATTGAATCTTGACAAGAAATGCAGTTAGAATAGGTAAAAATGCAGTTGACAGTTACAAAGTATAATATGAACTGTTCTTTCTTGTGTTCTAGCAGAATGTGCTAACCTATTATTTTAAAGTGGCATCTCTTACTCTGATTAATTTTGAAGGTGTATTCATAATCACTAACACAAAATTTTTCAAATATAGGCACCCAAGGTTAAGAATTAAAATAAAAATAGTCTCTTTTTGAAGAAAAAAGAGGCTGTCACTGAAGTCAAAGAAAGTTGCCAGGCCTCTGATCCTCTGGCTATGGAATTAAAGAGTAAGAAAACCATACATGAAGTAATGTGATTAACTTTGCCAGTCAAATTAAAAAGTATTGGTATGCATCCTTCCTAGGCTGACAGAGAAAATATCAGGTACAACAATGTATACATTTTAAAAAAATAACATTTGTCAAAATATTAAAAGCAAGTATTTTGGAACAATCTCTTAAAAAAAAAAAGCCAAACAATCACAAATGTAATATGCTGCAGTGTAATCAGAATATAAATTCATCCTAATATATTATCATGCTATAGAATAATAACCAGGAAACAAGTGAAAGAGATATTACCTGATGCTCTGGAAAGCAAGTTGCTAGCAACCACGACCCTTGAAGTGTTATAATATGTGAGAGAAAAACCAAACTCACGTAGACAGTGTTCAAGTGATGGATACTGCTTCTTCCTGCTCACACATATTCCAGGCACAGTGCGTTCCAAATGCTATTGCCCTACCCAAAAACAAACATCGATGTTAGTCCAGTATCATTTTCTATACCACCTATAGCAACAGCAAACACATATTTAATACTTAAGCAACAGCCTGATTATTCCCTTGTCAAAGTTTCAGTTGGTAATCTTTGAGTGGTGCGCAAATGATATCCTGTAACCTGTGTCTTCTGCACTGTAAACTTTGCCTTGTACAAGTGTTTTCTTTCGCAATATAGTTCAACACTCTAGAGAAAATTTTTATTTAAGCTTTTGAAACCACTGTTTATTTAAGATCTTATTCTACACCTCCTATAGTCATATAATAGCCTATGGGTATCACGCAAAACATTGCACAAACATTAGTTAATGAACCTTTATAGCATTTTCATGTGAAACTACATTAGATGCATTAAGTGTGGGAAAAGGCAAAGATCAAGGCACCAGAGAGACAAATTATTTGAGGGTACAATGACTGAGAGAAATGCCATATTCCTCTGACCACAGTGGTACAGATTTATTTGCTAAAGTTAGATTTCAGGTAAAGGGCTTTGCTGTTTCAAGAATATATGACTTTCTGAAGGCTCAGGAACTGCAGAAATCCAAGATGACATTTAGGAGAGCTTAGGAGCAGTTCCAAATCCTACACTCAGGCCTAACAATCCATGCAAATTATGAAATTATGTAACAAAGGGCTATATTATTCATTTGGAATTACATGACAGGTATGATAATGTATTACTTAGAACATTACAGAGAAGCACTGTAGTTTAGAATATTGTTTCATTTAAATTGCTGCAGCTACATGAAAATGGAGGAACATGCTGGTGAATCAGGGTATAATATAATGCCTAAAATATACCACACAACATATTCATATTTCAGTGTGTAGATGAACAACTTCTTGTCTGAAATAGAAACTGGTTTTGAAGAACAAGACACCAAAGCATATATCCTGGCCAAATCCTGAGGTATTTTTTCTTCCCTTTTCAATATTCTTTGCCGGTTTTCTTTCCAGCACCAGAAGAAAAGGAAAAATTCAGAGAAGCATAAAGTAAATTAAATCTATATTAATTTTTTTAAGAGTTCCAAAATTTACAGTGATCTACCATTAAAATAAATACTCAGATCATAAGCTCTTATTTTTAAGTGAATTTTTAATTCCTCCTTCCCCCACTGTGTATTTGATCTTCTTCAGACCTCCTCCCACATCCTACCTCCGCATTCCATCAACAGATCAGTAACAGACTATTTCAAATGCAGGAATAAAGTAGCCTCTCCCCAACCTAAGTAAATGACTGCAGAATCTAGGGAACACCATAGCTCTGCATCTGCCCTAAACTTTTCTCTCATTTAGAGAGAGGACCTGCTGTTGAGATGGGATTATGGATGGAAGCCAAGGTGTAAAAGGCGATAGTATCTGTATAGCTTGTGTCTAGGTGACACAACCAGTGGTCTCAGTTTTCTCATGCTTTTCATAACCTGTGTTGTCTTCCTTAAAATACCACAAAAAGTGAGATTTTCAGCTTTCATTGAGAATAACTGCATCTCCACTTCTCGTAGTCACATGGGCAGCTCCGAAGAGACTAACCCGGCAGTGCCCTGACAACTTGCAAGCCAAATACAAATAAATTGAAAACCAGAAATCCTTTTTAATATCATTATTTTATTTTCAGATGCTGAATTATGACTTTTAAGAAGCTTGGAGATGGAACTCTGGACTTTCCCTGATAGTGGAAGGGTATAATGTTTGATATATGTAAAAGCATATATCACAGTATCCTACTGGAATAGGTAGATGATCATAATGGTATTTCCTGTTTCGATTCCCCCTTGATCATTTATCACCAGATAAGCATAACTTCATATAAACAGCGCATGTAAAAACTGTAGTAAAATCTTTATCAAGTAACACACAGAAAAATAATCAGAACACTAATAATATGAGTTCAGAAAAACAGCAATCTGAAATTGTGGTATATGGAAAAGGGGCGCAAAGTGACAAAACCCTTGAGCACCCTCTGTGTCTGTGGTTTGTGATCAGAAGCTTGCCTCACTTACCAGTTTATCTGTTGTGCATCATGATGTAAACTACTGTAGCTGTGAAACGTGTCATGGACAGTTTCTACAGACATCTTTAAAGCAAACAGAAGCGTTTTTAAGCAGTGCCACCCGGAGGTGAAAGAGAGCTTCTCATCCCCGATGACATCAGGGCTCATTTTTTGTAACAGCTATAAAGATACCATAAACGCAAAAATCTCTCAATGATCTGAGAGTCCTGTAATAGAAATGGTCCTGCAGAGAGGTCACCAGTGGGTGAGGGGAGGAGTGCAAT
This sequence comes from Melanocharis versteri, assembly GCA_013397845.1. NCBI lineage: Eukaryota > Metazoa > Chordata > Aves > Passeriformes > Melanocharitidae > Melanocharis > Melanocharis versteri. The sequence continues at coordinate 34,747 of VZTG01002328.1, read as the reverse complement.
CTGCACTGAGAAAAGTTCTACCCTAAATTTAAAGTGCAGTTTCACATCCTTGAGTCCCACAGCCACACTAAGGGCAGAATCTCATGGTTCATTTTGTTGCCCAGGGAAATAAGTCTGTTTGCTCTGTCAGAGGGCTGTGTGCTTCTTCTGTGCTGTAGGAAAATCAGTATTGAGACCTTTCCTCCTTAAACACATTATCCCACTGAAGTCACATGAAACAGGCTCCCTGGCTGCCTCAGTGGCCCTTCGTGAACCCACCCCAGTTTATTATTTTCTTTTTTGTACTCGGGTCCTAAAAATGGATATAGTATTCTAGCTGCAAGCTAGACTAACTCTGCCAGGAGTGATCCTGCATTCACGTGAGGAAACTGCAGAACCCCTTGAGGTCCTGCTCCATCTGTTGACACAGACTGATGTACAGTGTAATATCCATGCCCTAACAAAAGTGAAGTCTGGAAAGTTCTACCTCTTTGTGTATTACCAAAGAAAAGTCTGCATCCAGAACCTGAACCTATACCAAGGTCCTGTCATGGACCACCCCACCAAAGTCTGTCTGCAATAAAAACTCAAAGAAGCAGCAATTTTTGTAATGCCAGCTGTGCCAGATAGCACAGTGTGGTGGCATGATTTGCTTCTAGAAATATCCCTTGTAGCCTCCCTATATGGACTTATCATGTAGCCTCCCTATATGGACTTATCTTAAAGGAATCCGTGCAAAATGTCATAAGAAAACAAAATAGAAATAGAACATAAATAACTGAAAGGGAAATAAGGAAAAAAAATGCTCCATGCTGTCAGAAAACAAATTACTCCTTCCCATTATCTTCACTGTTGAAGCAAAGAGGTAAATATCAACAGAATGCAAAGGGAAAAACAGGAATGAAAGTAAAATAAAGATAGGATGAAATATAAAATTTGGCATTAAGGTAAAAGAGGAGTTTTTGACAGTCTACTGACGCACCAAGTCAATATACTCTGCCAAGAGACAACTCCTACTTAGCCACAGAAGAAACAAGAACTGTTCAGTGCACACTTCTCTTTAATTAGAGAGGGCGTAGTGTGTTCAAACCCCAAGTACTGTGCTGGCACGAGGAACTGGGTTCAAAATCTGTAAACAGGTTTTGCCAAGAATAAATGTATACATGGGCAAATGACACAAATACTTTTTTGCCAGACTTCCACTGAAATTCCATTATTGTAGAGAATGTTTCTATTTCAATGAACCAAATTAACAAAAACATCCCTTCAGCTATCTTTCTGTGAATTTCTAGTTAGGCCTTGCAAAAGGTATTCTTAAAGTATTGGTACCTGCTAACTCAAATTAGAGTCAACTAACATTAGAAAAAATACACTGGCTTTATATTTATTCATTTTAACTGAAGATTTTCAAGCACAGTTGCACCAGTTTAACTGCTAAAAATTCAAGGATGTACATAAATGAAGTTTCTTATCCCCCTGCTAGACTTTAGCCCCCAAGCACTTCCCACTTAGCAACTGATGTAGAAAACATCCTGTTTATACCCTGCATTCTAGTAAATACTGTATGAAGTCATACCTGTTTGCATGAGTGAACTACACAAGGGCAGAAGATAAAAAATTCAGTGGCACTTCTAACGCCTTTCAAATTATCTCTTGCAATCAGCATGCAAGTCTCATACAGCAGCTGTTTTCCTCCCAAAGAAACTTGTGCTTTTTACCAAAAATGTAGTGAACTGCTCTGTGTCTCTCCATATTCCAAAACTGCCAGATGGTTTTGAATTCTTCCCATGTCTTTTTAACAGGGTGTCTCCTGCAAACAACGAGAACATGAAACTCAAAAAATATCAAGAATCAAGTACTGCCAAGCCATTCAGTGCTGGAGCTCTGACGGCACTAAGAGGGCTCCCTGGCCCTGACCAGCTCCACCAGGACCCACACCCTGCCCAGGTCTCAGGACCCCATGGCAGCTCCCTGGGGCTGTCAGACCCTGCCCCAGTGAGGCTGCAGCAGGGCTGGTCTCCATCCCCAGGGAGGTGCCTGATGCCTGGGCTGCCCTACTCCCAGCCAGGGTGGTGGGATAGGGACTGCCTGGGGACAATGCAGCTCCAGGGGTCAGGGCCTCAGAAAGCCACCTGCCTGTGTCACACCCTGACATTCATAAGTAACTGTAAACAATCTGTCCAATCTACTGAGATAGCTACGGCACTGCTTTGCTACTTAAAATCAATGAATGGCATAATAGTCTCAGTTGTGTAATTCCTGTAAAATCCAACACTGAAGTACACAAGCACAGTGACACTATTGCCCGTCAGACACTACACCTCAAATCTTTGCCACCTCAAGTATTTCAAACGTGAGAAAGATGAAGGCAGAGGAACATGAGAAGGAAGGCAATTTGATTACAATTATGGTTAATCTTTACATATACACTGTTAAACTGTGCAGTTGTTTTTTGCTTATTTTAAAGGTTTTCTGGCTTGCTCGGCAGTGTAGGCAGCTATACAGGACAGACTGTTTCTACAGTCCTGCAAAAGTACTCTACCAAAAATAAATGTGTTGATTATGCTCCAAAGGTTCTGCTACACCACAATGAAAGTGTAAAGAAGAGAAAAATTAAGACAGGCCCATACAGCACAGACTTCTAGAACAGGGAAGAAAATCTGTTTCTAAAAGAGAATTACACCCAAATCAAAAATATTTAGATTCACGATTTCAAGGTTCATAAAACCAGACAAATTTTATACATCTTTAGAACAGAGCCTGTGTCACTAAAAAGTTATGTGCAGATTTATAAAGGCTTTAAAGTTAATATTAGCATTACCCCTATGATATGCTGAGTTTCTGTGCTCTAAGTAATAAAGATCCTACATATCGCCTTTTTTGAGTAAGCAGTGGGATCAATAAGATGCCATACAAACTTCCAGTTACAGGCATATGTCCAGCAGCAAAACAAGCATAAGCAACACACATTGAAACAATGAATCCCAAATGTTCCTCTTCTTTCTCCTTATTGACGATACATTGATGATATAAGCAGCAGAATGTACTGGAGTAGTTGAAGAACAACTAAGAGAGAAGGCAGAATACTGAACTCACATGAATCTGCCGTCAAACACTGCTGCTCCCTAAATTAGGGCTTTTGTATCCTCTCACATCAATTTTTAAAACAGGTCAAATAGTCTGAAAGACACTAAACTCCATCAGGATACTTGAGTTGGCGCCACAGTGAAACACAGTGCTTAAAACAACACAGAATTCCTCTGTTGATGCCACTCTCCAATCTAACCAATGGCAGGAGCATAGAGCAGGCACAGGGAAAGCATCTGACTTAATTATTGGGGGAACAAGATGCCACTGTATTACCAGTGTCTTAAGAGAGGACATTCCTGTTGTCAGAAGAAGTGCTTCTTCATAAATTATTCTTTGCTTCAGAGAAAATATGTAGCTGGACAAAAATGCTCATCTGAATGCCTTCTTCTTTCTCTTTTGCTGAAATCTGTTTCACAGCTATCAATCACACATCCTTGAAACTTTATGCCAAGGCAAGCAAGGAAAAAGTATGTTCTGACTCTAGAATCTTACCAAGTGATTTCCATGAGTCTGGCACAAGATTAGGTTTATTCACCTAAGAAAGGGCAGAGCTGGGATCCCAGCTCACTGTCACTGAAGAGAACCATTTTCTCTAAAATCCAGATCATCTTTAACGGCTGTAGATAAGTCCACAGAATTTCCACAAACAAGTACCAGAAAGGCTTTGGGGTTTGCCTGAACAGTGTTTCTCACCTCAGAGATAAGTTCAGCTGTGATAAGTTAAATGAAATGGCTAGGAGTGTCACAATATTCTGTTATTAAAAGAAAATTTCAATTTTTCCTTTAGTTCTTACCAATCACATAAAGATGTTTAATAGTTTCATAGCCAAAAACATCACTACAGATCTTATTTCATCTCTTCTTAAATTCCTTCGCTTTAATATGTACAATATATATCATAAATTATTTAAAGTAACCTTTAGCTACTTTATACAAATAAATTTCTTCACACAGCTAATTACTTCTTAAAAGCAACTTTAAACATCTCTTTCTGCCTGTATCAGATATCTCTAGGCACATTCTAGAGCATTTCTAAGATGATCAACAAAATACAACAGGTTGGGCAATATTCACAGGTTCAGAAGCAGCGTCCTGTCTGCTCAGTTGCACGTCAGTCACAGTAAGTCCTGTGGCCTTCCCTACGTTCCCTGGACAGAGATATCTCCAACGTTTTCAAATGTATTTTACCCGACCAGAAAATATGATAAATGTTAATGGTACTGTCCCACTGAACTTCAAGGAAGCCTTTCTAAATCTGCCAACTGCAAGTGCTCAGGGGAAGTGTATTGCATGAACTCAAGAAGAGTCACATTCTACAGCTGTGATGACACTATGAATATAGAACAAAACCCTGCAGGCCTTGCACAGCTATTTATAGTCCTGGGATTTACCCTAGCAGCATCTCCTGGGTTCAGCTACTGAATTCAGATTTTCAAATTTTGGTGCAGAGATTGCCTTTCTTTTAACTCTACCATTATATCTCCTCGACTAACACAGTGATTGAAAAAAAACCCCATATTAATTGAAAACTGCCTATTCAATAGCATCTCCTTGCCCCAACGGCTTAAAACTCCTGTATTCTTTTTAAAATGTTTATATATAGCCTGGCTGCTGAGCTATACATACTGCAGCAAGTCTTCCACCTGCTGGACAAAAGGCAGCACTAAGCTTCCTCAACAGGAAACAGATGCAACAAACATCTGACAGCAACACAATGACAGAAAAAAAAAAAAAAAAAGCAGCATCGGGGTGCCCCTGTCCTTGTCTAACTGCAGTAAGTAAATAAAGGTGAAAATGCAGCCATCCGAATAAAGGGATACAGAGGTCAAGCATCTGTGGCCGAGGAGGAGCTGTTGTACTTTCCCAGTACTCCTCGTTTCACAAACTGTTTCTCCAAGGTCTCTTTCTTTGTGCTTTTACAAAGGCCCTGCATTACCTGAAATGGAAATACTCCGGGCCTTCTGCCTTTTGGGCTCTTCTGGATTGGTAACCGCCCTAATCAAGCCAGTAGAGAAATTTCCCTCTTTGTGTTCTCTGCCTAGCTCAGGTGGCTGGCCAAATCAGAACATCATGTATTCTGTGATCCCAAACCAGCCGGGCAATTGCCAGATTCCCGTGCCCTCGAGCAGGTTCAGACGGGATGCCAGGCTAAGCGCTGAAGGCTTTCCGCTCCCGCATCCAGCCGGAGGGAGGACTGCTCCCTGCGCTCCCGGGTGCTGTGCCCGAGGGTGGGGAAGGGGGAGATGCTGCTTCCTGCGCAACCTACATCTCCAAAAGACACGGAAAAGGCTGTCAGCAGCGTGCAGCTCTGTATCAAACTACAGGGTGTTATCTACTCATTCAGAAAAACTGGAGCATGGTCTTAACTAAAGTTCACTTGGATCTTTCAAAGCTCGACTACTTTTTTCATTATGTAGCTTGCTTTGAGACCCCCAGCAGCACTTTTCCCTGAGGTATTGCCCAAGCCTTGAGCCAATCAAGGATGAAAAAGGAGAGGCTGCAGGTCTCCTTTGGTGTTATCCACTCTTCTCTAAAAGGTACACATCATCAAGAGGGGGGACAGTTGTGAAATTGCAACCAAAGTCAGGAAAAGACGGGTTACAGAGCCTTGTGGGGGCACACAGAAATCTTAAATGGGATTAGCAGACATTACTGCTAATGAAAGCTGAGCCATAATATGAGCTTTATCATTTGTAGATCTTGATAACAAAAGTTTTACTTTTTTTTATTTTTGGCATGGAAAATTATACTCATTATACTGCCCTTAATGGTTACAAGCATAAACAGGTCTCAGTGTTTCAAAATTTAGCTTCAGAAATTAAAGACCAAACAAAACGTGCAGAAGAAGAGTAGGAGACCTCATATTTTATGTTGCCAAAGGCACCACGGAAGAGTGCTCCCCATATATCTGTACACATGTGCACACAAATGCTTATAGAGATTCGTATCTGTATCAGCTATCTTAAAGAGTGAGTGCCACAAAGTTAAACATAGTTTAGTGATAATAGTGGCAAGAAAAATTTTTTAAAAGCATAATAATTTGTAAATGAGACAGTTCCTCAAGAAGCCACAATCTGAAAGACAAATAATTTCAAAAGTAAATAAAATTACATAGAATAAAATTAATTACAATCATAAAAACCATAAAAGAGTAATAAAAGTAATGCCATGAGAAAATATTGGTAATTATTTTTAAGTAAACTAAGAATAAAGACAATGTAATGGTGTTACCATAAATTTTCTGTGATAATTTGGACACAGAAGAAATGTACAATGAATAGTTCACTAGCCTGTTTTATGCATGCTAAATCAGATGCAGTCATACCATAAGGCTTCTATTTTTTCTCAAAAATATTTAAGGAGGCTTTATATATATTTATATATAAAGCTTTAAAGTTCAATATTATTTTTTCAACAGGTTATAACCACGTGTTAGAAAAGCAAGTGGCAGAGGAATGCTTCAAAATTTTCAGGTGAAACGATGCCACAAAATACTCAGAACACTTAAAGAAAGTCAGTCTGTGTCATTAATAGCAAATATAACTGAGATAGCTTCAATGCTATAGGACCTGCCAACCTTTAAAAAATCCTGGATAAAATAAACTGTGCCAGCAGCAGCACTAAGTCACTAAGAAAGCCAAGAACAGTAATTACATGCTAATTTATGTGTGTTTACATCTGATCATGAGAATTGGTTTGATAGATTTTTCTGATGTCGTTACAAGTCCAGCTGATAGTAACAAATAGTGTCAGTGCAGCATGTTCAGATCACCAAATTAAAGCAGTTTCATACTTGCTCCACCCATGCTCTCCCCACTCCCAGTGTGATGGCAGCCAAAGGCCAGGCTGGCTGTGTAATTCCCATCCAAAAGCACTGGCATGTGCTTACAAGCAGGGTATGCTCACAACCACAAGGTACCAGGACATAAACCGTGTTTTTAATGGAAGTCCATAGGATCAGCTCTTATCACCTCCAACTTAACGCTTCTGGAAGAAATAAAAGTCACTAGAGAAGACATGGAGACTGGGAAAAGGCAAGTAACAGAAAGGGTAGAGCTCACTGATATAGAGCAATCACGATCACATGGTAACAGAGGCACAAGCAACCCCAGCTCGTTTTAAGATAAGCAAATGAAAGTCATGCATAGGAACAAAGACAATGACTTCTGCTCTGGTGATCAGAAACACTGAAAAGAGCCGTCAAATTAACATAGAGTTTTTGTGAATTTTGTGCCCAGAAGGGCTACTGTGATTCTGAGATGCTTAAAACGAGGAATACGAAGCAGAAGCAGAAAATAGGAGCACAGTATTTCCTTTAATTCTGTGTTTGTCAGTGCTGCATCTCTTTTCCTTTTTTAAAGAATAACCTGTTTTCAAGCTAATATGTTAAAAAGAACATCGATCAACTAAAATTACATCAAAAACGTGTACAGGGATGATTTAGAGGTTTGATGGTGCAGGATTTAGAGACTCAATCTTTTCAGCTTAACAGAGAAAAGCTGAAGGAATGATTTGATCATTTTCTTTAAGAACCTGGATAGAGAACAGTGGCACTGCAACACTTTTCAAGCTAGCAACAAAGGTATAGTAAGACCTAAAGGCTGAAAGTTGAAGCCAAATATTCAGAAGATAAATATTAACAATGACAGTACTTACCTGGTTGGTTACACAATTTTTTCCCAATATTCAAGAGTAAATATCTAAGACTCTAAGATTATTCTGAATATTGAATATTGAAGTAATATGTTTTTTTTTTAATTGATGCACTTACATAATACATTGTATCATGTATTATTCAATTATATATTACTGTAATTTTCACCACAGGACAAAGTTTTTAAATGACAGATAAACCATCAGATTGTATTAGATCTAATTATGAATTATGTAAAGATGTCTTATTTTATTAAAATAGACAAATGGTAATAATATTGTAAAAATAAATGTATTCAAGATGCAAATGCCAAGATAAGCTGTATGTCAAGGTACAGTTTAATTTTTGACCAAAGACTATTAACAATGTAAGACAAATGATTTTTTTTTGCATAGACGTCCAAAAAAAAATCCTCAACTATAGATGAGATCTGAAAAATAATATTTCCAAGGGATAAATTTTAACAATGGAAGGGAAAAAAAGTCCTTAGAATAAAATTCTTGGAAAAGCTTAGACAAAGGTTTTGCAGTATGACTCAGTGGGAAAAAAAAAACATACTGGGAAGATAATGAGTAGTGTAATCAAATAAACATCTTGATTTACACACCTCAGGTATCTAAAACTCTCAGTATTTAATCTGTGGAAAGAAAACTAAATATCTGAAATATTTTCATGTCTCTTCATGTATGAACATATGTGCATTGAATACACTAAAACGCTATTTACTGGCAATGATTTGCATCCCTTTGTAAATTCTAAATTAAAGCCAAAACAAAAAGGTTAAAATTAAAATGTCATTCCTGTCCTCAAAGATCAATTGTTTGGCCTTTTTTAAACTTCCTGTTTTGCTATATAGGAACTCTTCTTTATCACACTCGATTCACAGAACATGCTATTATTGTTTTGCTTTGCTTTACTCCCCATCAGCAAAAAAACTACTGCACCTGAACAAGACTCTAAACTCCTTTTCCATGCATGTTTTCTCACAGAATTAACTGACATCAGTAGATTGTTTGCTTTTAACCCTGACATCCCCCCTCCAACCTATTTTTGGAACACATTTTATTTTAGGATGTCCTGACTCTGATACTAAATTGGAAACCCTGGTGTGAATTTTATAGAACACTATTTCCTTTTATAGAGGATGTTCACAGCTAATCTGTCATCTAAAGGGCAGACAGAGGCCAGAAGGTTAGGAAACCAAGACAGGTGGCTCAGCAGCAGCCTGAAATCTAAACTTTTTTGGCATTTTGTGCTTAATTATATAGCAAGGAATCTGAGTGTTTTCCCACTGTACCATATTTTATTAACACTAAAAAAACCTCAGCTCTGTTAACAGAATAGGCAAACATTGAGCAGAAAAACTTTCTTGCAGAACAGTTCTTCCACCCAGGTAAAGATGGACAGAAAATTCCCTGTTTCCCACAGATCTTTTCCCAAGAAGTTATGCCAGGAAATGAAGAATCCGGGTTTGTTCAGGCTTCCCCTCAGCCCTGCAAACACACACACTTGTGTTTCTATGTTTAAAACACGCTTTTAAAAAAACATATTTACCTAGGCAGTGAGTGATGCCAATCCCCCCTCATTCTATTATTATTAATAATGTAATTGAATTAAATTATTGTTCTATTCAATACCACTTTTCAATCACCAAAAACTACTCGTTTTGTACTTGCCATCCAAGCCAGTGTAAGTACATAGCATGGCCACGCTGTCACCAAAGCAGCCACAAACTGAAGGTCTTTGACTCCTCCCTTTCCGTAGCACATCAGCAGTCTCCAGGAGGCACACGTAGCGTGTTTTTCCACAGTTCTTACATCCTGGCAAGACCAAGTGATTCTGCAGACAAAGCAGAGTTTGTCCCTGTGCAGACAAGACAGGTTGGAGATACAGGACCCAAGTCTGTAGAAGTAATCTTGCATCGAGGACAGCAGCAGAGAGAAATGGGTTACGTTGGATCACATGGAGCTGCCATGCCAAGATTGTGCTTAACTCCACGAGCTAGTGCAATTAGGCAATAATCAGGAAATAGAGTTTCCACCGTGCCCCAAAGGTCCAATGTAGGTATCACCCAAATTATGCAGTAAAAATATTCTCTTGCTCCCAAAAAAAGACGCGGAGCAGCAGCAAGCCCTACTTTGGACTTAAAATGCTGCATGAGCTACCCAGCTCAACACTTGCAAATCTGCATCACCCGTGGCATCAAACGGCAGCTCAACTAGGAGGTAGGGTTTCCCCACAACCCACCAAAACAGTATGGAACACCCACATATGCTCCAACAGCACATTTGCTTTCACATCAGCCCTTCATTATATTGAGGGTTTTTATTTGGACACACAATCTGACTTTGAAGGCATCAGTTAGCAAGTCCAATTCGACTTTGCAGGCCTCAGTTAGCAAGTCTTCAGAAAAATTCCTCCTGAAGGCAACGCTTTGCAGAAAAGCAGCAGGTTCAAACTTGCTTAACACCTGTGCTGAACTCAAATGCAGAGATCCTACTGAAGATACAACCCAGAGTAGTTAACTTACTGAATAAGTTTCCCAATTCGACACTGTTTTATACCATTATAAAATGGTATAAATTGGTATAAATTGGTATAAATTGGTATAAATGTTGAAGGCAGACACCAATCTAGTATTTAGAGAAGGGGCTTGCAAAACATAGAAAGAAAATAGAAATGTCTGTGTTTATGTGTATGTCTGCAAATGGGATGGAAGTAACTGTGTTAGTAAAAATAACCGCCACTACACAAAATAACTGTTCATCTGTATTACATAGTTTCCATTTATTATCTACCACATATAAAGTATTTTACTAAAAAGGATACACACTGCAGACAAAGCACAGAAAAGCAAGATAGGATGTACATTTTGAGAAAACTCCTGACTTTCTGTTCCTTACGAATTATGTCTTCCCAGACATGTAAGATAAACATAGCTAGACTGACTTCAGCATTTTATGGTTTATAGCCCTCAGTCCCAAAATCTGCCAAAACCTGCATGCACAGGGACAAGATATCAAGAACGAAACAAAAAAATGGTTTTCCCTTCTACATTTTTCTACACTATCCCACCTGTTAACAGTTTCTCGCAGAAGTATATTTTATTTGTAAAAGTATTCTTTCTAATTTGGACTTCTGCAAGTAACACCAAATGAAGTAATTTGTGTATCTATCAACAAATAGTTTTCTGAAAATGTATCTTCTTAATAGTTTTTCAACAATTCTGATTTTAAGTTGGGAGGTCTTTGAATACAAGAGTAAGATGTCAGACAAATGGAAGACAAATTTTATAAACTTGAGAACTACGATACTTGATCTATAAATGCCAAACTAATAGGCTTCTTGATTTTCTCTCCTCCCAGTGGCCCTATACTCATTTTCTGCACAAAATTTGCCATCTCTTTTTTTAAGGTAGAAGGTTCTACAGTGATTATAGATTTTTCTATTTGCTGAATTCAGGGCATGCCATTTTATATTATCTTGAAACATGTTTTTACACCAGTTAAATATAATTTGTCAGCAATTACTCTTATTTTGGTTTAGTATGTCCTTTGTTAATTAGAGTAGTCCCTAATGCAATCTTGCCAAGTATTTTAGCTCTGGAGTTTGCAAGCCCCTAAGCTATCATCAATTTCACAAGTTTCTTAATTTACACCTGCTGAGATAGGATCAGCAGACTTGGGTTTGTTTAAATGAAAATTTCTGTTTGGATTACAGAATACACATCGGGATAAACAGCCACCATAGGTGGCCACTCTCCAAATGAAAAACATTACAGAAAGCTGGCTGTACAGATAAAAGAAAATAAATGAAGGTATACTACAAGACAAGTATTTGCATTTACTGTCTTTCAAACAGTACAACACTGATTTTGTTAAATTCAGCGTTACACTTCCATAAGCATCATAAAGGTCTTTAAAGACAAGGTACTGCAGTGATGCGTGTGTATGAGAGAACAGTTACACACAGACCAAAGCTTTCAAAACCAACTAGCAGTGGTTAGCCTATTTGTATCATTTTAATGTCTTACTTTCAAGAGTCCAAATGTTGAGTTTTTGAGACACATAAATGAAAACCATTTCCACATATATACGGCATGGATGCATGTTAGAGTATTTTAAATTTCATAGGAAATTTATTTTCAGGTTTGTTATTAATAATCTTTACCTCAAAGGTTGGCTTTCAGTGAATCTTTTAAATAGGAAGACTCAAGAATTGTTATTCATTAATTATGGAAAAAAAATTCAAATGTATTTCCAGAAAATACTGCAATGCTGTTTCTAAAGAAAAAATGAAACTATTTTAAAAAATCAGAATATAGCTTTTTTTTGTAAATTAAAGAAGCAGTCAAGTGTTACAAAGTCGAATTTCCAAATAAAGAAATCCGCACGAAGTAAAACTTTACATAATATTATCACCTTTTCTGCAAATGGATTTATGATGAAAAAAACTAATTTAGTCACTAATTTAGTCCAGTCTAAAACGTTTGGATTAATCTAAAGAAAATTTGCTCCTAATTTACATTGCCTGGATACTTAAATACTTAATCATGACTGGCTATGTTAGATACTTGTTTATATTGCTGGGGGTTTTTATCTAATATGATTCAACTACCATGTTTGATTTAGAGATTTGCTCCCTACTGCAAAGTATTTAAAGAAATTTGGCAACTGGGAGCATAACATGATAACCTGGCCATGTAAAAGGTTAAAGTCAACAATTACGAAGCTTTTAGTTGTGAAAACAACCAGTAAATCTTGAGGCAAGCCAACAACATTTTCTTCTATTTTCTCACCAATTAAGTGAGATCCTCTTTCCTAGTCTGAGGTGCATGTAGGTTATCAGGCATGTGTGTGCTTTTAGGATTAGTCGTGTTCATGGCAATACAATTAGCCTGAGGAACTGGGAAGAGTTTACAGAGTCCAAGTCCAGCTTTTCCATGCTCCATCTCTCACGTCACAAAATACTACACAGTCATTTCATTTCCACTGATTGCTGCCTGAACATTCAACTACAGCAATAATTATGAATCATGTCTAGAGTGTATCAGACAAGGTCATTGTCTTTGGCTCTAATAGATACTAAATTAAATTACTTGCCATAAGTCATCTCTGTTTCTCGATCTCTTCAGAAGGCATGACTGTGGAAAAATTCACAGATACATGGCAATTGAGTCAAGAAAAACATCAACAATGAGCAGGCTTTACCAGCAGTGGATAGTTCTAGGTCTATGATATTTTTCCCTGCAATCCACTTACTATTTTTCTCTAAAAAGAACTGCTACAACAGTGATCTTGTACTCGGCACTGCTGTGGCTGCACCTTGAATCCTGGGCTCAGTTTTGGGCCCCTCTCTACTACAAAGACATTGAGGGGCTGGAATATATCCAGAGAAGGGTAACAGAGCTGGTGGAGGGCCTGGAGCATGAGTCTTATGAGGAGCAGCTGAGGGAGCTGGGGTTGTTTAGTCTGGAGAAAAGGAGGCTCAGGGGGAACCTTATCACTGCCTAGAACTACCTGAAAGGAGGTTGTAGAGAGATGGGGTTTATTCTCTTCTCTCAGGTAACAAATGACAGAACGAGAGGAAATGGCCTCAAGCTGTGCCAGGGGAGGTTTAGATCGGATATTAAGAAAAAATTCTTCACAGAAGGCATTACCAAGCATTGGAACAGGCTACCCAGGGGAGTGGTGGATTCACCGTTCCTGGAGGCATTTAAAAGATGTGCACATCTGGCACTCACGGACATGGTTTAGCAGTGGACTTGGCAGTGCTGGGTTAGCAGTTGGACTCGATAAAAAAAGTCTTTTCCAACCCAAATGTTTCTATGATTCTAAGGACACGCCCTTCTCTGTTCAACAGCTAGCACTTTGCTATTAAGGAACTCTCTACAGAAGACTGTCACCAAACAGAGGTATCAAGTATTTTATTTAATAGGTGCTGAATTGTGAAAAGTACTTATCCAACAAGTTTTCCAGGTAAGCTGCAGTGGGGAAAAAATGAAAGGTGATAACTTTTTATATTTTTATACACTTATATACACACTGCTTTCCACTGTAATGCATGCAGAAAACTGTAATCTTGCGATACTTAGTTTTGCTCCCTATATGCTTCCAAAAATCATATCTTCTCTTAAATAGAAACAAACTGAGAATTATTCTTCCTTTACTCAAACCTCTGATTTTCATCATGGCTGGTCTCTTAATTGCAATCTTTCTGAGCTGGGGAGCTTTTATATTCTACTTAATTATACAGTATCTACTGTGGGATTCCTTCCTGGTTGTTCTCTTCCATGAAGCAGATGACAATCTTAAAACAATGTCACGGTATGCAAGTAAAAATATAAAATTTAAGCCAATTTTGTTCTGACAATTTCCCACTTGCTTTATGAGATCATATATAAATTCAGGGTCTGATCTTCACTTTAGAAAAATTTTAAATTTAAATTTGCAAAACCAGCCATGCAATAGATGACTTTAATTTTCTAACCACACATGAAAGAGATTAGTGAAGTCAGGTACACTCTAAGAACAAGATGTGCCCCTGCATGCATGAATCTTCATGTTAATGAAAATATTAATATAAAAATACCCATGCAAATTATAAAATGGAGTCATACAGAGCATCTATTGCAGGAACCAATGATGGATATTCAGCAGCATGTGGTGCTCCCTGTGAATACTATGTGAAATATTTAACAAACTAAGTTCTGTAAAATTACATATCAGCTCATGAACAACACATTATATTCCCTACCCCTGTCAAGAGCAGGTGCCTGCTCCTGTACAGGTGCTCGCAAGATGGGGAAGAGTGTGTGAGGTTACTGATGGTGAAATGGGGAAGATGTCTGAGGGGGCTGAGTACCTGGGATTGATTTAGAGGAGCAAGTGAAAAGGGAGGTGGTGGAGTCCTTTACTGTACAGCTGGGTGAAGGGAATGCCCGGAGGAGCCACCAGACAGGAATTCCCTGTGGTATTTAGGTGTACCCTAGTTCAGTTCTTTTGCCTGCAGTCTGTTGCACACCATTCCCTCACTGCTGGGATCCAACTCAAGAAACAAGGGAGCAGCCCTACTGTTGTAACCTGTTAGCACATTTGAAGAACTTCATGCTCTTTTTTGATAAAGCAAAACACCAAAATGCATGTCAGGACAATCTCTGAAATATTATTTGATCAAACCGTATTTTTATATTGTAAAAGCAATTTCTTAAATCTAGGACAATTCCATTTGCATTGAAGACACTAATGGTACTTTATTTATGTTAGGCGGGTAAACAAGTTTAGATAAATAATTTTGCCTGGTGACCAAAGAGAAAAAATGATCACTACCTTTTCATTTGTAAGCAGAAATTGAGCAGTCACTCTCTACTCACAAATGATGTTTTCAAACTCTGCCCCCAGCCTTAGCTTATCTCTTTCTTCAAGTGTGGTGTGCAAACATAGATGCAGTGCTCACCTGAGGTCTCTTATAGTGAAATAATTAACTCCTGGGTGTCACACATGTTCTTCTCCATGCTTGCCAAGATGACCTCTGCTTTTTTTTTTTCACAGCAGCTTTGTTGACTCAGATCATTAGGAATGCTATGAAAAAAGAAAGAGATTAAGGTAATGTATTTTATTTTACACTGCAAGAGACTGGGAATGTAACTGCAGTCACTTATTACGTCTCAGACAAGGTGTGGTAATTCCCCGCCAAGAAACAGAAACTACTCAAACTGTTCCAACTGAACTATTCATAACTCACAGTATTCTGCTGAATAAATGGCTTGATTCACATGCAACTGTTGCCTTAAGATTCTTCTCCTTCTCTTCCGTAACAGCATTCACAAAGTCAGTTATTGTTTTATTTATATTTGTGCATTTATTATTTGTGCTTTCCTTAATTGAAGTTCTTCTTGCTGATATCAGGCTATTTCTCCAAATCACCAGGATAATTTTAGCTTCTAATTTTATCATTTATAATGTTTTCAGTCCTGTGCAGGCTGGCAAAATCCAGAAATTTTGTTAAGTATAGTCTATAGTCTATGCTCCTAACTCATTAAATGCAAAAAAGTTAAGAAATGGGACTATATAATGATTCCACTTGAAAGAACTTTTTCTTTTATAGGTAAAGGCACTGATAACTGTTCTTAACTGTGATTTAATCTGGTCAATGTCTCCCCAGTTTAGGTGAAAGTAACATATAACACCATTAAAACTTCTACTACCATCAAGCTACATATACTGCTTCTCCCTTAAACACTCAACCACCCACTCTGCTGACTCAGGAAATCATGCTGAATTGATAAAATTTGTTCTTGAAAAATCTGTTTTGTTTTTTTAGTTTCTTTATCTTCTCATGACTTGTAATGTTTACTGTTTGGCTTAAAATCTTTCTGATTATCACCATTAGACCAAAGGATTCGCAAACGTCAGGCTTTCCTTAAGAAAAATACTATGTCTCTTTTTTATTCCGGGGAATCTTCCTCAGGGTTGTCAAACAGAATGTCATGACTATTCTCACAAACTTACCTCATATTTTTAGATTTTCCACCATCAGTTTCTACCATTGTCAACATAATCATTTTTAGAAAATTGGAGATTGCAAAACTATCACTTTTGAAAATTTCAACAACAACTAGAAGTATAAAACTACTGATTTAAAGGCCCAATACAGACAAACCTAATTGCCTAGTTATCTTCCCACTTGGATAATTTTTCTCCTCTCTTCTTGACTACTGTGCTTTTTTCCCCTTAGTTGTCCTTCCTCAGTGCTTTGTATTTAAGATGCTGTAAATACAGTGCCATGCTTCAGAGGATGGTCTCCTTGCTCCTGCTGTAAGAGGAAAAACTTGTTTGACAAATGAGCCTTCCAAGCTGAGATGCTCATAGTTAAAACTGACACTGTTTGCCTTCCTGTCATCAAGGATAACTGAGGTAAACTTTGGAAATCAGTTAGTTTCTCTTGCTTTAAAGTAAGTCATGAGAACTCATGCAGGCTACAGATACTGGAAAATATCTGTAATTCCTGGATATTATTGTAGTTCTAATTTAGGAAGTATGAAGAATCGAGTTAATGTGGTTTGTTTATGTGGGACGTCACAACACCGTTATTGTTATTCATCACTTGGCACAGAGGGGAACTTGGAGCATTTCCAGGCAATCTACAAACTGTAGGAATTTCACAAAACACTTGAGACAGCTGAAGAGGCAACATCAGAAATGGAGTTTTATCTAGCTCAGACACTAGGATTCACTCCCAGGTTTTAACTTAGGGAGACCTCAGGACTGTGATAAATTTAGCCCCAAAAGGAGCTACTTATGCTGCAGGATGCAGCATAATTGCACACTCCAGCCAGGATGCTCCTCCACAAGGATGCAGGTCTTCAACATGTCCTACGTGATGCCTGCCAGCCTTGTGTTACTGCCTTGAATACCTCTAGGATATCTCAGATTGTGTCAGGCCCTCAAATTTAGAGAAGTATAGCATTATCTGGAAGGTATTCGGGTCACAAAATCCATTGATTAAAAACATCTTGTAAACCTTGAGAGAGTATTTCTCAGGCTGCAGATGAGAACACAGAACACCAGAATGATTACAAACTTTTCTAAAACTCAGGAATATGCTGTGGCCTTATTGCTGATGTAAATTCAACAACAAAGTTAAAGACAATCTTACCGTCACCCAGCTATAATATGTTTTAAAATTCTGCTCCTTATTTTGAGATTTACAGTTATTTTATCCCTAGCAAAGGTAAGGATTCTCTAAACCATGAATAAAAATTAATAGAAAATCTGAAAAAGTATCTGAAAATATTAGTACATACCACAATACATATTTACCTGTGAAGACCGTTTGATAAGATTTCCTCTACAGGAATACAATTTTACATGACATAGATCACAGGAAAAGTCTGTTGGGTTTTCTTTCAGACATCTAACCTCAATAAAATACAAAAACATTCATATTGAGAGAAAAAGATCTGGAATATTAAAAAGGTTCCCTAACAACCTTGTGAAATGTATATATTATGCTTACAGGTCGTCCACAGTGTTTCAGACTCTAACCCACAAAGGAGTGTCGATAACGGCAGCACCACCGCTACAGACACGAGTGGTAAACCTGTCATGGCTGCAAACCAAAATGAAAGGGGAGTTACTTGTCACTACCAAACCCAACTGGCAACATGTTCTGGAGCTTCTGAAGGAAAAGTGTCTAATACAGGAAACACAGCACTGAAGAAAACCAATCTTTCCCTGAGGAAGAGGGGACTGCTTAGTTTCCAGGTTGCAGAGGTGGGGAACAGTGTAGGTTACACCGCAGAAGAAATCACACGAAATTCTAAAATTTCACTTCAGGGAAAATTCTAATCTTATGTGCACTTCCAGCCACACTTGCCATTAGCAGATCACAACCAAAGGAGAATACAAGCAGCCAATATTTCTCCTACGTAAAATAAACTCTTAGCAGTGTAAAGTGAAAAGCTATGGTATTACATAGATGCAAACTAAAGTGCAACAAACAAATGGATTGTGGATGACGAAGGGCAGCTAACTATCCTGCTGAAGCTGAGGATATGTGCAGTTATTTCTGCAATACTGCAGTCATGTGTGCACAGCAAATTATACGGAGGCCATTTGGGAACAGTGAAATGAAAAATCTTGCCCAAGGATGTGTGTTGTAGCCAGGGACTGTTACACAAACAGAGGAAATAGCACAATTATGTCAAGGTTGTCAGGCAGCAGAACAAGCCTGAACATGTTTTGTTGCATTACTGCTGTAGGTGGCTTCTCTACAGCAGTAAGTTCTTATTGACTGAATTATTCATAGATCACATATTTTGACAGCAATAAGTAGTCACTCTGAAGTACTTCATGTATTCCAGGTCAACCTAGATACCTCATCCTGACTGGCAGAAGCATTAAGGTTGCTAGGAATACAAGAGTTTTCATTTCCAACTTGACCCTAAAAGGTTTCAGGTATCTATCACACCAAATTTTAAAATTCTGCTAAAACTAAATAATTATCTATAAATACGAGCAAGCAATTGCCTCTCTGTTTCTAAACATAGACTACATAAAACACATTGCAATTTTTTTCATAAAGAAATCTAATAAACCATAATCTTAGCTATAAAAGCTAATCTAAATCACAATCTTATTTTATAGAAATTAAGATTGTGCTACTACAGATTGTTGTCAAGTTTTATTTATACTTTCTCAGCCATCTAGTGGCCGTGTCCCCCAGTGAGACTTTCTCTGAAGGTAGGCAGCATGGCTGGTTCTTTGCATCAACCTAACCACATTCTCAGCATGAAGCTTCCCGAGGGAAAGCAGCTATTCAGGCTTCATTGTGCACCTTCGATTTTTTTTTTCCTTTTAATGAAAAAATAAAATAGATAATTGTGAATTCTACTCCACATGTTTAAAATGAGCAAAGTATGAAGCCAAATTAATAACGGCAATTTTCAGTCTAGAAAAGTTGTAAGGTGCTGTCCTGTTGCTGTTCTGGTACTTTACCCAAAGGGTTCCATGAACACTGCTGTCAGAGCAAAACTGGACTAAAGCCAAAAAATAGTAGTTTAACTTGGATCAGTGTTACTTCTTTTGTCATCTTGGAAGACAGTGGAATAAAAACCTCAGATTTGTCAGGCAGGGTAAAGCACCGACACAGGATTTTCAAATCAACTGTTTTCTTCTCTTAGAAGTGGTGCTCTGAGTTTGATTTCACTGAAGAAAATTCTTAGATTTTTTACTTGACGTCTTGTCAAGGCTCTCAGATTTCTAAAGGAAGTGTTCCACTGAGTGACAGAGCGTTTTGGGAAATTGTCTGCCCTGAGACTGAATTCATCTGGATGAGGCTTTTTGCAGGTTTTGAAAGACAAAGCCTAGTTTTCTGCCTCTCCCAACAAGAACAGCCTGTAAATGACTGCAGAACAGAAGAGTGATTACCTAAGCTTACTTACATAAATACACCACCCCTGAGTACAATCAACTCATCTGGATCAAGGTAGCTGTCCCCCACATGAATGGTAGAGAGTATAAGTGATGCTACTCTTGCTGGGAAGTTAGTAAAGCAGGCTTTAAGGGCTGTAACTGGAAATCAGACTCATAAATGAAACATACCTGTTTCTCCAAGATTCCTAGCAGGACACTGGTTGAAGGAGATTATCTCTTGCAGCCATTTCAATATGCAGCAACAAATTAACTGCCTTGTTATTTTTCACATCTCCTGTGGGGATTTCCAGACTATACATGAGTAGGTTCAAACCATTGGGTTATTCCCTGAGACATTACTCTGACCTATTCAGGAACAGCAAAACAGATCTTCTTTTTTTTTTCTTTTCTTTTTTTTTTTGTGGGTGAGGGGTTGCCTCAGGTTTGTTAATATTTGTTGTGAAATAACCTAGGTAATTCTGTCTGAGAACAGAAGGAACAGCACTTGTATCTTGACAAATTCTAGCAATTTTTCTGTGCATTAAATAGCTCTCTACAGGTCTAACCTGTAACTCCAAATCAGTGGTGAATTGAGTCCGCTCTTTATAAAGCAAACCCAGGACACTGTGATGCAAGGTTCTTACATCAGTACTAGTGAGTTCTTTTGCAGTATTGCACTTTCAGCCATCATACCCAATTCAAAGACATGAGAAATTTATACATATTGCAGTCTTCTGACGGCAAATCTGCCTCCCCTTGCTCAGGGAAACCAGTTTTCCTTGTTGATTTTGCATAGGCAAAATTATCAGAGGTTGACATATAGAAAGACTATGCATGTGAATCAAGGAAACACATAGTCTAGCTCACAGTGACTTGTAGGAGCGATACTTTTCATTAAATTAATGGAAGCATAAAAAAAAAAAAATCAAGACTACATAACCTGACTCTACCATAGCTATTCCCCAGTAATACTAATCTGTGCACTTGAAACCAGAATTTGTATTGTATCAAACCATTCAGCTCCATGAATTCACAAATATTGGTTCACCTTTCCAGTTAATTTGAACACAACCTTTACCCAGAAAAACATTCTAATAATCTTTATCTTCGTTCAACAGGGGACAAATTTTTGTTTTAGACAGGATGTGTGCAGGATAAATTTTGTTTCTAAATGGCAATAACAAGAAGCTTTAAAGTAAATCAGACACCATAAAGTAATTCCACAATGCCTTGGAAAGAACCCAAGACTTGCTGGTACCTAAATATATTCTCTGTGGGTAAATGGAGAGGCCACCCTCAATGTGAACAATAACTATATTCCCCTGATAACTCTGTGGAATACTCCATGAAATGAGTTCTCTCTGATAAGGAAAAGGATGGAAATTTACTTTCTCTCAACCATTGCTTATTAAAATGCAGAAGATGCTGTATCCTTCTTTAAACAAGGTAAAAATTTACACTGATGAAGAACTTTGTTTCTAAAACTTTACTTCAGCATTTTTCAATGTCAGGTACCTGGAATTAATTTGTATCACAATACAGCTACTATATAAAAATGAATTATTTAATAAGGAGAGAACACAGCCATAATAAAAGAGCCTCAGTAGCTCAAACACTTTTACTTTGCTTGTTACTGCTCCACTATAGGTGAAAAACATTCCTGAAACAAGCATTCTGAAAGAGTCTGAAAACAGCCAGAAACAAACTTGTAATTTATTTAATTACGAGATTTCTGGAGACTGCATCAAGTCTCAGATATTTACCTATATCTCAAAAGGCACTTCTACATTTGCTTTGAAATATTCAGTATTTTTCCTCATGCTCTTCATTGAGATTCTTTTCACAGAAGGACTCATGACATCATGAGTAGTGTTTCACTTTTATCTGAGTCCGGTGACATATACTATGACCTTTGGGTGTTTCAGTTTCTTTACCTCGAAAGTTCAAAACTTCTATCATTAATATTTTAAGAGCTGTGTCAATTTCACTTTGTAGAGATACATAAGCTAAATTCATGCCTGGATTAAATCTAAGAGAGACACCTTAGAACCACATTTAATCTCAAACTATACAAAATACAACATACTACCTGGACATTAAGACGCTTCATGAAAAATTTCTTGTCTCCACATGACCATGTGGCCATTTAATTAAATACATGTTTTATATCACTGGGGTAAAAAAAAGTGCTTATTTGTAATTTACCTAATATAAAATATAAATTAGACATTATTTAAGACTATGCTGCCATAGCTAAATTTTTTCTGCTCCACTAACTATCCTAGTCTTCTCCATTTTACACTGCAATCTATAACACAAAATTTAAAATCTATATATCAAATTATATTAATGTAGAAATCACTGCCATATACAGCCATAAATGTAATGGTTGCTAAAATACTTAATATATTCCTCTTCTAAGTCCATATTCATTTAAGAAAAACTAAGAATTTTAATAAACCAATCAATAGTTTTAATAAAATCTGCAAAGGGAACATTATTGCTTTTACTGTACTAATTTGGAAAACCAATCAAAGCAAGGTAGTCTCTGAAGAACAACTCTTAAGGAACTGAAAAAAAATATTTTATATTACTATGATTAAAATACCTAAGAGCCTCCACACCCTGATTTCCAGCTTACCAGACTGGTGGCCTTGGATATATGATGACCCTTGATTTATCATGACAGAAGAAAACAGTCCCTTCAAGAGTTCCAGAAACTGCTCTGATAGCCTGAGTGGATTGAGATAGCCAAGATCCACCAGAGGTAACACGTACACCATTTATCAGCCCATAAACTCCTCAAGCAGCAGCTCCAGGAAAACGACAGTGAAACAGAGCAGGAATAATTCAGCCTGCACCGCCCACACTTCCACATCAGCGCCAAGCCCGGCGCTGCACAGACAAGCCCCAGCCACTCAGGGAGCCAGGCAGCCACACAAACCAGCCCGGTACCCTCTGCACACAAGGGAAGCTGCCAAGCACGCTTCACACAACGGAGAAAGTGGTCAGTGTGGCCTTAGAATATAGGACAAATTTGAACACTCCTGTGTAGGATTTTCTGAAAAATACTTGGTTTATGCTTGAACCAATACATCAGTTAAATGACTTTTCCATCCCTAAATTAGCACTCAAATGCATTTGAGAGCTACACTCAGATGATTTTGAATGTGATACAGGTACTTGCAACTAAAGTCATCTCAGACTTTTCATTTCAGGAACATGAAGTCAGCTTTCTATAGCTTTAGCAACATGTTTGCACCACAAATTTTTCATCCTAGTCAGCTGACACCAGCAGAATACATGAGTTTCAGCCAAAACTGGTCAGATATTCCTGAAAACAAGGCTGGAGAAAATATGTTCTTTCAATCACATTAAATCAATTTTGGGACCCTTTTGCAGTAATTTTAATATTTAGCATTCCCTCATTATCAGAGGTGTGATTACCATTGCCCTCCATGGAAAGCTGGCCAAAGTCTACAGCCTAAACCCCAAGAGGCTAGGAACTCTAAAATCCATGAGCACTAGACCATGACATGTGAAGCAGGAAGGCAAGAGAAATAGCTCATAGAGATGAAGCTACCTCATAGGCTAACAGCAGGAACCAACAGAAGGAGGAGAGAAGGAAAAAAAGAAAAAAAAAAGATGAGATATTGCAAGGCAGTAGAAAAGAAGGCACAGTTGGGACTGAAACAATCAGGAGACACTGAGGAGCAGAGGTAAGGATGAAGAGAGTGGGCAACTAGGAAAGTGAAAGGAATAGGGGTTAAAGAAAAAGCCAAGCCATCAAGGAAAGGGAGAGGATACAGGTAGATTTCAGACAAAGGGGAAAAGCTTGGTACTGAGAATAGAAAGAACAGATAAACCTGGTGGGAGTAGTTAGCCTGTTACAGAAAAGGAGAAAGGCTTATGTGAGTAATAAAAGGAGCAAACTAGGCAGAGTGCAATAGAAGGAGACTACAGCAAAAGGGAAAGTACAGAAAATACAGAGGTAAAGTGACATTCTGGGATTTCATTCCCAAAACGGGAATCACACCAATTATTCCACAGCCCCAGCACCATTTTGTTGTCCTACACTATTATCTCAAAAACACACTGACAATATTTGTTCCCTCACCTTGCAGCAGATTAAAATATAGGCTCACAAAGCAGAGGAGGATTAGATGCTGGTATTTGGTGAGGGATTCGTTTGCTGCTTCATTTCATGCAGATAATGGACAAAGTTCTAGGTAGAAATCAGTATTAGATGGTCAACCGCAAGGCAAAGGGAATTCAGCTTGGAAATTGGAAGTTGGGAAGAAAAAAGTGCTGCAAGTACTATAATTAGGGAGCATTTTGATTTCAAACTTCATGTATGACTTCTGTGTAAGATAGGGATTAACTGCACTGGAGTTCCATAGAAAATGTGCATATCATTTACAATTAATACTGATATCATAATGCTATTCACTAGAGGTCAATTAGAAATGCACTGGTAACCTTAATCCTGGAGTTTGTTTAACCTTCCTTTGGAACTTCTTAAATTACGCTTATCTCCCTTCCTTAATTTTCTTTTACTGGAGGATTTTTTTTTTCTCATTTTATAACAGAATTCAGCTAGGTACTGTTCTATAAAAAAGCGTCTTAGGACATATGTAGTGAATCAATATACAAAAAAGCAATAAAACATAACTAATATTATTTCAAAATATCTAAATACCTATTCAAAGTACCTAGTTTGTCTTTGCTACTATTCTGAGGGGTTTTTTAAAAACATTTCTGTGACAGTATGAGAAAGATCCCCCTCCTACAGTTTTAGCAATCCACAACTGAAGGAGTATGACTACCATGATGGTGATCAGCAGGGCAGGTCATCTAGGAGACATCTGGAGACAATCCCATTGTTCAGCTGGAGTTCTCACTGTTGTTACACCTCTACTAGCCTATAATTATAACACATCAAATATTTCTACCCAGACAAAAATATTATATTGAAGTCATTAGGTTTTTAAAATAGTCATGTATATGCAGCCTTATTTCCCACTCTGCACCCAACTATCAGTTAATATCAGACACTGTCTTTCACACTTCTCTCATTGTCAAGTTGAGGGTGGAAAAAAAGATGTTATGACACTGAAGGCAATGTAATTTCAAGTGATTTTTTTCAGCATTTCATTTACATGTTGTTAAAAAACATCACTGGAAGCAGTGGACATAATCAGGATTCCTTGAGACCTAAATAAATTACATTTTCTGAATTAATAAATAAAACATTATCTGATCTCATGTTTTGACTAGATTTGTTTGAAAATACAGCTAGCTCTCTGTCCACAATGTGTTTAAAAAATGGTCACGGTCACACAAATTTTATAAAAATTTGTGCAATTTATAAGCATAAATTGCACAAATGGAATTTTTGAAGGATTTCTCCACCCACAACTTAGTAGTCTAAAAAACTACAGAAGATAGTAAACTAAGTAGGATAAAGTACACTTACCCAAAAATATTTGTTATTGCTAATCACTTTTGAACTGTCACTTGCAAATTAAAATATCTGAAAATCTCTATTACGATTATTGTAAGCTGACTCCAGCTAGCATCTTCCAAACATCAGAAGAGTGATGATGCAGTTGTACCCTTGCAGTGGCAGAAATGTCTCAACAGAGCACAGGTGAACATGCAGGTGAATGTACTAAAAAAACCACATTTTAATGGTCAATTGATCCTGGACAGTAGCTGAGATGAACACTTGGGCCGCACTGTTTCTTCTGCTCACAGGCATAAACTGAGCACGAACCCCATGGCACTAAATGGCATGAACAGACTTCAAGGCAGGTGGCAGAAAGTAATATAATTTCCACATCCAGGTTCAATCCTGTCTGTGAATCCTTTGGTTGAAACAAATCACTATGTACATCAAAGTCACCTTCGCATCAACTTCCCAAAACCAGTGGATTTCCAGGCACATTTTAAAATTAGTATCTCAAACTGACCTAGCTTCCTTTGCTGCAGACTGGAGTTTTTCCCCAATACGTTAATGCAAATTCAGCTGGCACTCAAATAAGAAGTAAAAAACCTACAAAACGCACGCAAGTACAGTCACATGTTCTGTACTCCAAGAAACAGACCAGCAGCAGAGATCTGGCCATTAAGCCATGTGATAAGAACACAGCCACACCTGGGAAAAAACAACTTTGGTCCTGGAGGCCGCTTTAGAGCCATTGTCATGGTGAAGGTATCACATCGTATCTGCCTTCTGAAAGCATCGCCTTAGGGCATGACAGATTTAACTACAGATTAGTCTCACTCAAGGGCCACGTGGCCAAGAAGAATGACAGAAACAGCTGTACATTCATTTATTTTCCGGAAATACAAAAAAAACCCCAAATACAGTTAAAAACACAACTAAAACCACGTTCTGGGCAAACAAGTAAGACTGCTGATTTCGCAAAAAATAACAGTAATTACGCGCAGTAATGTATGGAAAAAAAGATGTAAACATTCCGTTAACACCAGCCGAGAAACAGCTCGAACGAGGCTTGCAGCCTGCAGGATAATCGGGATAGTAGCAAATTTCCGCCCAGACGAAGTTCGTGGAACTGTCCCGAGAAGATGCAAATAAATTACATAAATAGGAGCGGGGCCGGGCGCCTCCCTGCCAGTGTCCGTGCCGTGCCCCGGCCAGCCCCTCACAAGTCGGGGTAGCCGCAGTAGTAGACGGCGCTGCTGGCGTCCGACACGGCCGACGAGATGGGACCCGCGCNCGGGTACTCGGCGGCCGCCGGGTGCGGGCCGTAGCCGTAGGGCACCAGCGCGCACTCCTCCTGCAGCCCCGCCGCGAAGAAGGGCGCCTCGCTCTCCGCCGCGTCCAGCGGCGACGGGTCCGGCGTCGGCAGGCTGTAGCCGTCGAACGCCGCGCCCAGCGGCGGACAGTCCCGGTAGTGGCCCGCGCCCGCCGCCGCGTAGCCCTGCTCGCCGTACGGCACTCCCAGGCCCTCCACGCACATCCTGCCGCCGACGCCGCCGCCGACCTCGCTGCCCAGCCCGGGCCCCGCCGCCGCCTCCGCCAGGCCGTGCTGCAGGAAGCCGCTCTCCACCCGCTTCAGGCGCTTCACCTGCTTCCGCCGCCGCGGCCGGTACTTGTAGTTCGGGTGGTCCTGCATGTGCTGCACCCGCAGCCGCTCCGCCTCCTCCACGAACGGACGCTTCTCCGCCAGCGACAGCGCCTTCCACGATTTACCTGCGCCCACCGACACCGTCAGACCGCCCGCTCACCGATGGCCACCCACGCCCGCTCCCGACAACGCCGACACCGCCCCCGCCTGCAGCCCGGACCCCCGGCCCGCCCGGCTGTGCGCCATCCTCGCTCGCCCTCGGACGCCACCGCCCGAACCCCCGGCCCGACAGCCCACGGATCCCCCCGCTCCTCGCCCGCACCCCGGACCCTGAGGTCCGCCCGGGCCCCCCGCTCTCGCGGATCCGCCCCACAGGACACCCCGCTCGCCGGGACCCCGCGCCGGCCCGCCCGCGCTCACCCAGCATCTTGCTGAGCTCGGCGTTGTGCAGGTCCGGGTTCTGCTGCGCCAGCCGCTTGCGCTCGTCCTTCGCCCACACCATGAAGGCGTTCATGGGACGCCGGATCCGCGCCTCGCCCTTGCTCCGGCCGCCCGACGGCGCCGCGCCGCCTTTCGCCTTCGCATCGCCCAGCGACTCTGCCCACGGGCACATGGCCGGCATCATGATGGGCAGCGAGCACCGCCCCTGCACCTGGTCGTCGCTGCTGGCGTAGCCCGCATCGGGGCTGCTCATCTCGCTCCGGCTCGGCTCGGCTCGGGACTGGACGCGCTGCCGACCGCCGCCAAAGCCGGCAGCTCCGGCCGGCCCACGGGACACACTCGGCTCTCGGACCCCGCTCGCTGCTGCCGGAGTCCGCGCCCGGCCCGGCGCTATTTGAGCCGCGGCNATACCAAAGAGGGGAAGGGGACAGAGCACTCACAGTTGTGCCGAGATACCCTGTAACATTCTTAGGGGCACAAGCGGCTTCTTCTGTAGGCAGATTTGGGGTGTAGCTTGGGAACAATAAAACAAGTCATCATCTGTGCCTCACATTTCACGTTCTTAACCCTATAGTTCTATCTGAGCAGGTCCGAGGCGCCCCCGCTGCTCCTGCTCTGCCCCCTTCCCCTGTAGCCAGCTGCTCCGAGGGAACGGCGCAGGAATGCTTCGGTACATCCGCGCTTCCAGCTATGGCGAGGAAGCTCTATGCACAGAGAGAGATTTTTTTCCCGTCTGGTTGTCACTGTCGCTGCCTCGCGGGATCCTCTTCCCGTCATCTCTCTGTGCTTTGCCTCCTTGACGAGTTGGTTTCATTAAATCACGACGTATTCAAAACTAAGCCGACTCTTATTTTATCGGAATGTATAGAAAAGTTGCAAAGACAGTACTGTTTGTTTTTCCTAGAAATAGGTGATGGGTTTGAGGGGGTTTTAATTATTTTTACAACTGTCCTACTGCCATCGTATTGACAGCGGTCCTGTTAAATGGGACATTCTCAAAAACTGTAATAATTCTTCCAGTTTCGGTTTTCTAATATTCGATCGTATTTTCGATAGTACCGACAACCCTACTTTTCAACGCGTACCCCAGAGGGTGTGTTATCAGTGCCGTATTTCATGCAGGATGGATGCAGAGAAAGTTTGCCCATAAACGAGCAGTCGCGCGAGTTGCAAACCTTGGCATGACCTGGGAGGTGTTTCTTGGCGCATTTTCTTCTGCTCCAGTATAACTGGACAAGCTGAAAGGCACATCTGTGCCTTGATACATGAGATCACATCTTATTTGCGTGAAATTACAAGCGTAAAAAAGAAAACCCTGAATAAATCCTGTCCTCATTAATTAAGTTTGCCGGTCATTAACGCCCTCTTTTCCCCCTCCAATAAGGCGCGCTTTTCCATGACAGCTTATCTCCGCCAGGTATGTGGGGCGGCCAGGCTGGGCTCCCTTCAGGCACTGCGGTAAATCCCGGGTGGGGAGCGGGAGCAGGAGCAGCCTCGACAGATTCTTCCCATCGAGGAACCCCCGTCTTCTCTCCAGCGGCGGACGTAGGAATTATTTAAGTCATCGTGCAGTTTCTTTTCTGGTCCCTCTGTGTTCATGTTTTGCTTGAAGTCGAGAGTATAAAATTCTGTGTTAGTCCTTTGCAAAGAGCCACGCTAACTCGAGTTAGTTAGAGTCCTTCATCTTCCACATAGGTCTGGAACCCGGAAAAGCGAATGTTTATGCCTGCAAACTGGGAAAGGTTCAGGGGGCAGAATACCTACTTGGGAAACAATCCATTGGTAATAGCAATGACGTCAGACTAAGTTTGAAACAATTTCTTTCGGACAGGAGTTAGCTGAATATATTTATATATAAACCTTTTAAACTGCAGGAAGTAATAATAGACTAGTTTGGGTTGGAAGGGACCTTAAAGACCATCTAATTCCAACCCCCTGCCATGGGCAGGAGCACCTTCCACTAGACAGGTTGCTCAAAGCCCCATCCAACCCGGCCTTGAACACTTCCCGGGATGGGGCGTCCACAGCCTCTCTGAGCAACCTGTTCAGTGTTTTACCACCCTCCTTGTAGCCCTGCTTCCTTCTAGCAGATCTAAAAGGATCATCTTTTAGTTTGAGACTACTTTCCTGTGTCCTATCGCAACACAGAATAGCTTCTCTTGTTTTTTAACACGCACACATACACACAATATGAAAAAGGATCACTTGTATTCCTTGGACATGTATTTTAAATTTCCCTAGGATAAAAACTAGGCAGCTAGTTAATTTGGAGTAGGTTTTTAAAGAAAATTTTGACGTCTTTCAGGGACAAGGGTGACTGGACCTATCTTACAAGTCTGCACTGTTTTAGCGGGCTGTCTTCGAGCCTGGAGCCGCTCTGCTGCCCTTCCCGGCCGCCTGCACGGTGACCCCCTCCCCTTGTTTCACCTCTCCGTGCGCCCCTCTGCACTGTCCGTCCTAGTTGCTTGGCAGCGCTACCGAGGGGCCACCGCGGACTTTCCCATCCCAGAGGCTGCCGGGCGGGGGCTCAGGGCTGCGGGTTGGATGCTCCAGCCGCGGGCTGCGCCTCCTGTACCAGCCCGGTTAGCCTGGTAACTGCTGCCCGCTGTCCCTGCCCGGAGCACGCTGGGGACATGAGTGCCGAGTATTGGGGCAGGAGACACCCGACCTCCCGAGTTTGCCGTAGGTTTTCTTCAGCAGACACGAAATGGGGCAATTCACAGCTGACCGGGTCAAAGCACCGGCCGGCGAGAAGAATCACGCAGCGACAAGGATTGCATCACGCAATTCATTGTCATACCACGTAACAACTTGACGGCGTGAGTTTGTCGGGCTTGTCCCCCAACGCAGCTCTGCCGATCCATCTCCATCAGCAGCTCCCCTGAGTACGAGTGACTTCCGAGCAGCAGAAACAGGGATTCAGCAGCACAGCTTAAAAAAAAAAAA